>MU394002.1:600000-1014185 GCA_022578575.1 Hypoxylon sp. FL0543
CCATCTTTTCGTCTCCGCTCGCGTACTCGGGCTTAACAGACTCGGATACAGATATAGATCTGCTCTTTGATCGGCTGCCAGCGGACGCCGACGCCACCGTCTCACCATCCGTCTCTTCGTTTTGGGTCGCTTCCACGTCCGAGTCTGTTTCCTCGTCAGACGGGCTCGGCTGGGCCCAAGGTCTAGCATTGAATTTCTCCTTGGCCGCCTTCAAAATCTCGCCGCTGATAATCTCCTCGAGGGCCGTGCTCGGCATCTCGCAGACGGGCTTCCTCAAGGTAAACCTCTCATCTGGATCATTCAGTCGACTCCGCGCAGTGTCCTCGGGCGCCGGGACCTTATCCGCGCGCATAGGCCAGGCCGTCCACGACTGCTGCGGCAGCCAGTCGTCCGACTGAACGAGCTGCCCTGTCGCAGCGTTGATATCCTTTTTCCCAGTCAGCTTCGCGGTCAATCAATCAATAGTTTCGTGGTACCGCTCACCTTGCCAGCCACCGGCCCATCCGGTGTAGTCCCATCCTTTGCTCTCCTATACCTCTGCTTCAGCGCGAACGCGTTATACAGATGCACGGACAGATCTCTGTCGCGAATTTCTTTGAGCGCCGCCAGCGTGGCGATCTCCTCGCTGTTGAGGGACTGCCATGTAGATTTGGGGCCGCGCCACTTATTAGGTCGCTCGTCCTCATCAATCAGGTCCTCCGAATCGTCATCAGATGCAAAATTGTTTGATTCGTCCGCTGTGGATGCCATGGTAGGCTTGTTTTTGCGAGATTCGTTTTAGATGCATCCATCCACGGAATAGAATTTGGTCGTTTAAGGTTGATGGGGGACAAATGAGCCAACCTCTACGGGGTGCTAACAAAGTGAAAATTTTGTTTTTCTAGGTGATCAACTGAAAGTCACACGACTCCAAACGTAAAACGATACCATCCCCATTGTACGTCTACTGGTGAGCCAAATATCATTTTTAATTTGGAAGTTTCAAGAAATCATTTTCATTGGTATTATCGGATCATCTAACAAACGTGCAAAAAATAACCCTTTACGCCGCCTTTGCCCTAGCCTTCTGCTTCTCGAGTTTTCTCCTCTTTGCCCTGAGCTTTTGATCCTCAGCGCTCTTCTTGTTGTTGGTGTACTGCATCTGCTCGAATAACTTCCTCTTCTTCTTGCTCAGCATTCCCTTCGCCCTCTCAAGCTCTTCGGCTTCTTCTTTAGCTGCCTTTGCGAGCTTCTTTCTCGCCTCTGCTTTAGCCTTGGATTGGGGATTCGAGGGAGCTTGTTTAATCGGTTTACCCGTCAGCTCAGCTTCAAGTTCTCGCTGGTACTGCAACTCGGCGGCTTGCTCATCATCCTCTGATTCATTTGCTTCTTTCTCATTTTCAGAGAAGCCTCCGAACGAATCATTACCATCATCTTCATCCTCTTCGTCATCGGATCGAGCAATATCCATACTGTCGGCTCCGTTTTCAATCTCCTTAACAGCGAGATCATCTTCGCCTTCTTCATCTTCATCTACCTCTTCCTCGCTGTCTTCCAACGCTTCACCCTCGGTCTGTTGTTCTTCCAACGGGATCGTTGGGTCATATGCACCCTGCGTATTTTGTACGAAGGGGCTTAAATGCGGCGGCAACTGAGCACCAGGGGCGTAGAGGTCTGGTCGTTTCATTTCCCCGTCATTTATACTGTCCCAAACCCATTGTGGCTGCACGTAAATGCGGCCAGGCATTCTTTGATTAGGCGCGAGTTTCTGAGCCGTCTGATTGTCTTCGCCGTCGCCATCTTCATTCATAGCAGCTTGTATGACCGGGCGATCAACAATCTGATGCGTGATAGATGGGTCGCGCTCGTTAGTAGTGTACGCGCCCTCGCCCAGTGTGGCATCCCAACCAATACGCTTGCAGCCGAACGCACGGAGGATGAATTCCAGCGGTTGTCTTGGGGTTTCCCGGGACAAGTAGAATGTGCAGTTCGCAAACAACGACTCGGGCTCATTGCCAGAGTAGCTGGGTTGAGGTAGTACATCACCACCGGGCGCGGCAGGCTCAAACTTGTCAATCGCATCAGTCGCAACCTCTTCTTTATCTGCATCGTTCTCAGCTTTGTCTCCGTCAACGTCCACTTCTCTCATTTCTCGAATGAGCTTGTTCACTTCAGCCTGAGTCTTGGGATCCGGCCCAGCTTCAGCATTGCCGTCTGTCAGCTGTTTTGGTGCTTCATCCGAAATAGTATTCGCAAGGTTGCCTTCGAGCTTGAAGGCACCGAGCTCACCAGCTTGCTCATCCTTGGCCTGATCGAACTTGGGCGGGTATTTCAAGCCAATTGATGTGTATAGTCTAAAGTTGACAAACCCCAACAGGGTCATGTAAAACTCGACGAAAGTGCCCATGATTCTGAAATCCACATCCCCGACAACTCGTTGGTTGAATTTATACGGGACAAGCCACAGGATGTCCTCGCCCTGAATGTTCGCTTGATAGTAGATGCCCTTGATAGATAGGAAGGACTTCCGCAAGCTCTGGGACACGATCAAATAGTGTTGGAACTCGAGGCACAGTCGCTCGCAGCGCGCAATCATCTTAGCAGGGACAGTAGACGTAGACGGGAGGTTGGCAAAGAGGAAGAGCATAGAGAGACAGTCGTCAAGATCGCGCAGAGCATCGACGAAGGTCGGGTATCGTTCTCGGATGACATGATCGAGAGTATATCGCGGTTTCCCGGTCTTTTCAGGTCTGGCGGCATTGCGCTCAAGTCGACTTGCATCGGTAACATCGCCACGGCCAAGCGCTCTAGAGATCTTCTTCTCGAGGACCTTCTGCTCTCTGAACTTCTGCAATAAGGGCTCGTGTAGAAGGTACTGGATATCCTTGGCGTAGTAGAAGGTAGTCGAGGCCGTAGAGCTTTTAGAAGCCTTTTTCCTGTTCCTAGGCTCTCGCGGGAAGATTCTGTTCTATTAATTAGGAACTGGCCTCGACGCGACTCGGTGTTAAGGTGCAAGAATTTCCTTACCCTTTCCAAATACAGAGCTTTCGGAAATCTGGAAGGCTGATCTGGAGTTTCTTCACAGCTTGCGTCCGAGTGATGTAGTTTTTGGCATTTCCAGCCTCACCCTTCTTCTTTATCCTACCCATTGTTGCGGTCTGATTTCAAGCTGTTTGCTTTAGTATGTTGGTTAAAAAAACAAGTCGGGGTCGACACAGCTATGGACAGGCGAATTGAATAATGGATAAAAAGTTGCAGGCCCCGCCGAACTTTTTTTCTTGTGATAGCAGGATATAGCTGATCTGCCAGGCTTTACCGCTTTCCGGGGCTTGGAGCTAAACTCTAATAATTCTAGTGTGGCATATCAGGCATATCGATAAGATAAGGCCAGCTGCCAGCATTGCGGCGAGTGTTGGAATTGGAACTTTGCAGGGTCCCGCAAACCGCCAGCTGGAAGGAGCCAAGAAAGACACGGGATAGGTTGCCGACGCTCTTACCCAAATTTCGAGAATACCTACCTACATACGACCAGCGGAGTGAATTGACACAACTACGCGGTTAACCTCACTGACTCAACTCAAACCCTCCCAAGTTGAACTTGAGCACACACCGCACAACCATCGTCGACGATGGAATTGCATTATGAATCGCGGTAAAATGCATTTCCAGGAGACAGCCGGACTATACGCCGCTGCTGCTCTACTGCGACTGTTACTATACGCTTTCTTTCCTGGACTCCCAGATCTGCTGACTGACCGCGTCGAGATCTCGACACCGGTGACGAGCTTCAAGCGACGTAAGTGTGATATGTTCAAATATGGAAGAATTGAGAAGCTTACACCGTCTTCGCAGTGCAAGAAGGCTTGTTCCTGTATAATCACAATGTCTCTCCGTACGACGGCGGCGTTTATCACCAGGCGCCGTTACTCCTCCCGCTCTTCTCCCTCCTTCCGGATCCGTCGAGATATCCCATATTCGCGTACATCCTGTACATCATAGTCGATCTGCTCAGCGCCGATGCGCTTTATAGGATTGCAGAATCAGGCGAAGCAAGCGCATCGAAGCTCTTCACCTCGGCGCGCAAGGACAGGAGATGGAGCGGTTACATTGTTGCAGCAATGTATGATAACTACATGATACACCTCACACCGTGAGACCTCTGCTAATGGAATTGCGTGTAGCTTCCTCTTTAACCCGTTCACGATCGCGACATGCATGGCCCGGCCGACCAATGTCTTCACAACCTGCGCCATCCTACACGCAATAGCTAAGGCTGTATCAGGCAACCCTTTTACTTCCATGCTGGCGCTCTCGTTCGCGACATACCTCTCGATGTACCCCATATTACTTCTACCGCCTCTAATTCTACTTGCGTACGACCGACAACATCCCTCCAGGAAAACTTCATCCATCTTGCAATTTGCGGCTGTCAACGTCCTGGCAGTCACTCTCTGCCTCTCCGTGCTATTCGGTGTCTCTTACCTCCTCACCGGATCTTGGGAATTCATTGCCTCGACCTACGGCATCCAGCTCACATTGACGGACCTCACCCCCAACGTGGGGCTCTGGTGGTACTTCTTCGTCGAGATGTTTGACAGCTTCCGTGCCTTCTTCCTTGCCGTATTCTGGCTGCACCTCTCGTGCTACGTGGGCGGACTCTCCATTCGCATCCGTACACAGCCGCTCGCGGTGCTCACGATACTGCTCGGCATCTTTGCCATCTTCAAGCCTTATCCCAGCATCGCGGACACGAACCTATTCTTGGCTATGGTGCCGCTATTCAGGCACGTTTTCCCGTTACTGCGATACTCCTTCGTGACCGCATCAACCATACTCTACTCTACGTTCTTAGGACCAGCTTTCTACTACCTGTGGATTTACGCCGGTAGCGGGAACGCCAATTTCTTCTACGCCATCACCCTCGTCTGGAGTCTAGGTCAGAGCCTGCTTGTCAGTGACTTGACGTTCGCCATTCTCCGGGATGAATGGGAGGTTGAGCGCCCTGAGATGGTCGGGAAGGAGATCCGACAGATCTAGTAGTCGTGGCGTGGTTACCTACCTGTCTCTCTACCTCGCGGCGGAGTCATTTGAACGCTCAGCATAGACCACGTATGAGATTGACGAAGGGGGCTAGAGTATAGCATGAATATGACAGAAAACCTAATGAAATGCCCTTAAAAGGCACTTGTCCACGTTACTTCTTAGCAATCAGTTGGTCTCATTCACCTGGAGTCCATTTCTGCAGGGCCGTGGAATCCAGCGGGTCCCGATTAGAAAAGGCCTCTGTAGTACGGCTCTTCACTGAGCGTTTATCCCTTGATTCATATTACCTAACCTACCTGCTGTTGATAAGAAGGCGGAGGAAATACAGACCCCTAGCCTGACTTACGAGCCTGCGAGCTTATAGGGGGCACTCTCAAGCGTCTACATCCTAGCAATCCATCATATCAAACTCCCAACGTACTGGTACCAGAAAAGGGATGCTGACTTAACATTCCGTAGATAGGTACCAAACATAGGAGCACCGCGTAGCATAGCAAGTTGAAACGACCCATCCACCCCCACGAAGAGGAATAACATCATCAGAGCTTCAAAATCATGCATAGGATTACCCACGTATGTACCATTCCAGCGGCGCGAATCAACGGTAATAGAGCAGGGCAGAGCAGAGCAGGATCCCGAAGGAAAACGCATGCTAGACAACTAGCAGCCAAAAACACTTCTCAGACTTACTCGCACGTCGGGGCAAACCCACGTTTACATCGCGGGAGGATGCTCACGTGGATATATAGGTACACGCGTTATATGCTTTATATAGATCGACTGGAGGATTATTACAGAAGAAGGAAGGCATAGTATTCCACACGGCCTCAGATGGTACCATGCCCACGTGGGAATTGTCTCCAACCATGTACTGAATCCTCTTTTTTTGGCATCTCATCTAATGCATCCCAATAAACCTTTCCGGCGTTGAATCATTACACTCTCATAGCGGGTTGTCATCTCAGCCGCATGATCTTCTAATGCAGTAGCCTCAGCTGAGTTCAGCTCACTCTGTCCGATCAGGGAGCTCGTAATCTGACTCGGCCACGGCGTACATGTCTCTCCTCGGTGGCGCGCCTGGCTCTTCTTCGACTTCAACAACCACATCCACGCTACCTGCGTACACAGTGTCCACCCTGGGCGGAAATGCCTTAGGCTCCTCCCACACTGGCAGTCCGTCCAAAAGCGCTCCTATCTCGCCGAATTGGAGCAGCCCAGTCTTATCCGGCCTTGCCGCTTCGAAGCGGTGGGTCGCTGCACCGAACGGCGCCAACGCTCTAAAAAGCGCCACGGCGCCCAGCACGGCCAGACTCGCGACAGCTCCCCCAACGACAGCAATCAGCTGAGACGGATCTCTCACGTCATCTTCTCCTTGGGCGTTGACACCTCCCACGCGCCACTTCCGCAACCCATCCCCGACGCCTGGAACCGCATCCAGCGATCCTTGCGCAAAGCGGCCAATCAGACCGAGCGCGCCCCTCGACGGGGGTTCCCTCCAGGGCAGCTCGTAATCACGCCCGAAGGATCGCATTTCCTTCTCGAACGCTACTAGACCGGCGTAGGATTCTTCCAGCGCGTTCTTGAGAATGGGGTGAGGCGTCTGCACGCGCATCAGCTGGAAGTAACCGAGGGCGAGGAAGTCGATCGACGATGGCTTGTCATCCCGCAGGAAGAACGTCTTGTCCCCTCGAAGTTGATCTAAGACGGAGAAGAAATCCTCCGCGAAGTGCTGGAAGCGGATCGCAGCCGTGTGCTCGGGCTGCATGGCCCTGCTGGGACCTAATCGCTCCCGAAGGCGTAGGAACCCAGTCGCTGTCGTTTCAGCTGGGCTGCTGGAAGACGGTTCCTCGGCATCGACTTCAGCTGCTAAGTGCCCAATGCCAAAGTGTTCCGCCTTTGCGATGGCAGCGGCGCGGATCGCCGGGGGCACGGTCCACGTGAGCGGGAACGGAAGTAACGTTGAATAGGCAGGCCGGGTCATCTCGGTCCACGCTTTCGGCGAAACGTAAAGCGACATGGCTAGCAAACCAGACCCGCGGGTCGCAAGAAATGATGCGCAGGCCAGGGAATCGGCCCTCTGGAGCGGTGTGAGGTCATCGTCAACATGCAAATTACCATGTTTGGCAAGGTACGAGACGATGTCGGTATACCCAGAAGTCCAGGTACCTTTGTGACTTAAGGCAGGGAGACGGTCTGGCGGATGTTTGATCAGCTGCCAATCTCAGGTCTGGGGGAGGATCCTCAACGGGGAGATCACGACATCTGTTTGATTAGGAGGGATCAGGATGGGGCATACAAGCTGGACTGATAGAAGCGTCATTGCTGGCGATCAGGGTCCAATCTTCGCGGGGAACGAAAGAGCGGAAACATGCGATGGCGGCTAGACACTCGGGGTCAATGGAGTCGAGGCCGAAGGCTGGACCCCAGACATGCAATTCCAGAGCCATTGGGGAAGAGAACAATAAACGGCGGTGGCTGGGGTTTGCCGCTGTTCAAGGCTGTAAGGGAAAAGGCTGCAGAAGTTCGGCCAGTTTGTGGGGATCAGATCAACCTGATTCTATTCCGTCCAATAGAAAAGCCGGATGGTGTGATAAGGCCATGAGTTCGCGGCCGTGGTGGTGACTAATGCAGCTCAACCTTAAGTGTTGGCAGAGTCGCAACCGGGAAGCTTGACGACAGCGTCTCGCGCGAGATTGAACCACGGGGCCAGCACGGGGAGCACGGGCACTACGAGCTCGGGTTGCTCGGGTCGCAACTATACAAATTTCATCCAGGAGCGAGATTGGGAGATCTCGTTATCCGATTTGAGGTCAAGTTGCAGTCGATCGTCCCGCTTGCAGCTAGTGTAGTCCTGCGTTGATGAGCTATGAGCCTATTAATTCGTTGTTGGTGGTGGGTTGACGGTGGGTTCGCGGTGGACATGTCGAAAATCATCCCCAGCTTTGGTTATCGCTTCGTTTCAGTGTGTAGTGCACGTGTTGATAAGCGCGAATAGCCCCCATGAACCTTCTTGACGTCATATTTACTGGAAGAAGCCTTGTATTAGTCGGCGGCTGTTATCGGCCGGTTGGTTATCAATCTCTATGTAATTTCTCCATGTTTCACTGCTCGATGGCACTCTACAACTCTACATATGTACGTACACATTTACATACACTTGCTGCGGGAGGCCATTCTCGGATACATAGAAACCCACCGTCCTATTCCTCTTCCTATCACCGTCATTACTTTTCAACTCTCTTCCCCAGATGTATCTTTTTGCCTCCCCCTGATCATCCAGGGGGTGGCAAAGAGAGAACACACTGGACGAAGCCTTAATCACTAGATGCTACACTAATCAGAGACATACGCTACGTCCGAACCGGCCGTACCGGTACACGCGTGACTAAACCGGCCAAGATCAGTATACTATGTAAGCGACCTGCCGTTAGCCTAGGAACTTGTCGGCGGGGAGCGATCGTCAGGCTAGTCTTATCATATGTCTGCCTGGCCCGATTTGCTCGAAAAGTAAGTCTGGTACTAAAGGTAGGTACTCGACTGAGACGAACACATAAAGCGAGTGAGACAGTGTGTCGGGTCACATCGTTCCGTGGGGGGATTAGCGAAAGACACTAGGCCATCTCCCCGATAGCGACAACATGGTGCGCGAAGAAGGGGGAAAGGGGGAAAGGAGGAAAAGGAGGAAAAGGAGAGATGAACACACTTCTCAACCAGCACGAGCATCGGGCGGGTGACGAAATTTTGACCTAACCAGTACGTTAATCTCCCGCATCGAGGATTTCGTGCAGGGCGGGTCACGCGGTCCGTTACATGTGCCCTACTCTGTCTCCATCTTAGGGTTGCTTGGTTGCATATTGATTTCCTGAAATTAAAAACCTGGAATAGGTACCTACATAGGAGATCCTGCAAACAAGCAGGGCGGGCATCGTGAAGGCCCCGCCCCACTCCGCTCCGTTCTCATCACGGGCGCGGAATATTCGTGCCCTCGTGCGCGGCTTGCCTTATGTAGTTGGCCGCTGCTTGCTTCCTTTTGGGTCTTCGGCATACGAACTATTAGTTCTGCTGTCCTACCTCGATGCTGTGCCGCCCAGCGTCCAACGCCAGCTGAGTAGATTGTCTGTTCGACTCGAGTAAAGTAAGGCAATAAAGGGACATCACCATCGAGAGGAACGAGACGACGTCCTGGTTGCCCTTTTGATGATTAGCGACTTAGGAAGCGGCATGCCGAGCCGCTGTTGGGAATGGAGATTTTGACGAGTCATGAACAGCTAGACCAGAACAATATAGCTTGCCTACCTACGCTTAATAATAAACCTCCTCTGATATGAAGCACAATAGAGGGTCCACCACTCTAATAAGTATCCACCACACCGGGTTCCATCGACTCGCTATCTGCCTAACCAAAATAATGCGCTTGATCCGAAGCCATCCCGCATGTTCGGCGCTGGGTTCGTACAACATCTCTTAGTTTAACCAGGCGGCGTGGGCTTCGCGTAGCAGAATCAGGTGCCGACGAGTCCAAGGCGATGGCTCAAACTCTGTTTCTCGCCGTTACCATATCATTGTCGAATCATGATGTCTACGGGAGCAACATGATGTAAGGGCGATGCTCGACGGCCGCAACATCCCCCCTCTTCTATGTAATGTTCTTCTCCCTAGCGGGCCGCGCGAGCCGCACCTGTCTCGACCAGGCATTTGGGTTAACAACGTTGTCCGCGTTTTGATGCCCAGACTGCCCACCTACATACATAGCTAGCCGGTTAGCCCTGATTCACCGACTCTGATGCCCTTACGTGCGTCCCACTCTCGCTGTGACAAGCCTCAAGACGCTGACTCGCGTAATTCGGCTAGCCAGCGTGGGGCCCGGCTCATCAAAAATTACCCAAAAAGGGTAACCAGTGCATCAAGTTCATGAAAGCGCGCGCGCGATTCCCGGCCGAGGGGCAGGGGATTGCGACGGAAGGGCGTCTGGAGCAAATGAGGTTGTCAAGAAACAATTGCCGTTAAGGACAGTTTTTGATTACAATAATGACTATTCAGTGCATTGCGCAGTAGTGTGTGAGTGAAAAAATAGCATCTCTTCGCGTCATTCCAAAGGGCCAGATCGCCTCAGCGCAGATCTCCCCGGTATCATTTCATGGGCTGTTCCGTTGGCCAAACCCCAAAACCCATTCCCGTGTTCATGAATTCTGCCACCGTTCCTCCCGTGGGGGTATCCAGCGCACGCGTGGGCCGTCCTTTGAAGGACGATGCCGCGGCGGTGCTATCTCTATAGTACATTCAATGACGTTAAACAAAAACGAGGAAAAATGCCATAAACACCTAAGGGGGTCCATTGAGGAACTCCGTAACCCAAACCGGAATGACTGATAGCTTTCCTCCCAATGCGCAATGGACGAATGTCCAGTATTAAAATTGATATCCCATGTAAAATAGTACAGATATACCGGCCCGGGTAATGATGAGAGAATGTACGACGGATAGGTGATCCTGAGCCAGCTCTGAAAGATGCGGAGCAATTGTTGCATGCGAAAAGGGCAAATAGGGATGATCGCGCGATGCGGTTTTCGACGTGGTACGTTGGCGGCTTCATGGTGGCATGGATTGATTCTGCGGTCTGCCGCTCATTAAAATGTCGATGCAGGGGTTCGTGCATGTGGTCCGCGAACGAGCGGCGTTGTAACTGATGCCAGGGGCGGGAGGGCAGGAGGAACTTTTCAACGCATGCATGAAAATGCAACGCCGCACAACCTGCGATCACTTGCATACCCGAGATGCGCCTTGTGATGAAGTCGAGAGCTGGAAAAGGGCAGAATAGTAGTGAGAGAGCGGAACCCTAGGAATTCCTCCCCGATGGTGCGTTTGTCCGATGATCTGGTTGCCATAATTCTATCCCTTGCTGCTTCTTTAGGGGGAGAGTCGATGTCCCCCTATATCGATCTATATCGCTGGTTGGCCATTGGCGTTTATGAGTGAGTCCAGAAGAACTCGAGTGTGATATTCGTGAATGGCACCAGCTTAGCCACTCTTGGGCAGAGGCGGCAGAGGTCGGCTGGGCGGGGGACCCGGGCAAGGCGGGAGCTGAGAAGGTCGTTGCGAAGACATATCGCACTCTGGGGTCATGGCGGCCATTGTGATAGGTTGTGGGTTGGTTTATAGAACCGGTGGTAAGGTTGTATAGATGTAGTGGTAGATGCTTGTGAGGCAGAAGCTGGTAAGGCTAAGGCTAAGCTTTAGATAAGAGGATGGATTGTTGATTCTTTTGCTTGTGGTCTTCTTGGTCTGTCATATGAATTTGGGATCTGTCCGAGATCCTGGGGGGAGACGGCTGCCTTATGTATGATAGAAGGCCTTCTTGCGAGATGAGCGAGATACCTGCCCATTCCAAGGCTCGAGGTAATAATCACTAGTACAACCCGTTACGAAGTACACCGCCAGACTATGAGTACATAGGTCGACAAGTATCGAATCTTAATCTCGCAGTAAGATTAACGTACGGATTAGGCATGGCAGGTACCTGTCAGGATGTGTCGCAAACCTCACGAGCGAGTGACAAAAATAATACCTAGCCGGGGCCACAGTGACGCAGCCCGAAATGGGAACAGGGAATACGTACTCTGTGAGAATGGGCTTGCTGGCTTGGCGGGCTTTGGACCGGGGTGGCCTGTAAATTTGGATATGCACCCAGCATGTTGTGTATCCCTCCCATGGAAGAAAATGAAACAAGCATAAGCCCCTGAGAACCCTGTCAATTCAGCATGTGCTACATCCAACCCCTGTCCAAGACATTTTGTTCGATGTACTGTACATTCGTGCCGTGCATAGTCGATTAATTGCGACTGAAATTGGGCACTTCCCGAAATAGCTGGTTGCGCATTACCAGGCCCGAGAGGAGAAGGCTGGTCGGTATTTCTTCTGGTTGATTTTGTAATAAATGTACTTGGGGATATACCATTACAATAGGACATGTAGGTGTGTACTTACGGACCGTTGTGTTGTATCTGTTTATTTTGTTTTATTTTTTTGGTCTATTGTGCTTTCAGGCGGTCAAGCCATGAGATGAGGCCTTGGAAAAAGAAATGTCAAAGCTCAACATGAAGCCTCGGGAGGACTGCATTACACTACTACGATACTGACCACAGATCTTCCAACCTCGGCCTGAATCCACTCATGGACGGCAGGCTAGAGGCTAGAGCAATGAGTAATAACTCCACCCCATCGTGGAAGATTCATAGAACATTAGAAGTTTCCACTTGATTGTCGTGGCTCCACAAACGTCGCCGACAAATCTTAAAAGAATTTTTTTTTCGCGTGGGATATTACGCTGGGGATGAGATTTCACGATCCAGGTCAAAGCTCTTCTACCAGGGGCAGTGGGCCTTTCATTAACGGGTGGGCTACGTATCGAATGTTGGCGTTGCGGTGAATTGAACAAAAAAACAAGTAGCGTTCGATCATATCCGCTTCAGATCCATGAGCGCCGACTTACGACACGACCCACTGGCAAGTGATCCAAGGCTAAACGGGCGGCAGTTCCAGGCTCTCGAGAAGATTAGACGTGAGGGTTACGGGTAAGCCGCCGTGTCTTCACGAAGCTGATGCCGTTTGATAACTCGGCGCCGCTGAATGTAAGTCTTATTAGGTAAGGTGTAGCGCGCCGCCCTGAAAATAATGGTATTCCCTCATGAATGCCGAGAACATTGTACGTTGCGACATCAAATAGAACTTATCATTTCATCAAGCATGCAAGGAGAGGTCAGCTGGCCTCGAAACCCTGAATGACATCTGACGAAAGCTGGCCCAACCCCTGCATTCCAGCCCTAATTCCTGCGGTCTAAGTGGTTTTTGTGCTAAGACTCGTTCGGCTGCCTGCTGCTTTCGTGCTCCATTGGCCCAATAATGGAGAAAGAAGTAAAAGCCCGATTATCATGACAGAAAGCCACAGGCGATCGTGTTCAGGGTCGTACCTAAACCCCTAATAGCCTAGACCTAGCTTTCATCTCTGATGAAAAATTGAGCTTGCCAATTTTTTTTTCTCCAAGACATGGCGTTCGTGTACCCTGAACTCCACGATTTGGTAGCGTCGGAATGTTTAATTGATTTGTGTCGGGAACTAATACTATCTAGCTATATACTGAATGGCGCCGGGCAGTCCGGACGCGTCGTTTGAATCTCAAAGCGCGCCAGTCTTTCGGTTTCCACTACCAATGGCTGTTAGCACCGAGCTGAGTATCAATATCTCTATGGCGGTTGAAACAAAGGACCGGGGCAGGTCAGGTATCTCAGCTGATGCGCCAAACAGCATCAGGGGTAACTCTTCGCGAGCACGGGGTGAAGCAACTCTTACGCTCAGCTCTCTCTCGTATTTGAAATCCAAATCGAATTTCCATGTCATTTTGATGTCATTGATATTTAATCCTTCATCGTGATGTGCCGCGCTATGGATTCATAGTACGGAGTTAGAGCTAGTAGCCTTCCTCTAGCCTCTTAGGTCAAGTCTGCCTGGCTATTTACTGAAGTTGCTCCTTCGAGCAGGGTTCCGATGGTAGTCAGGCGACGATACCCTCATTACTACCTTCATGAAGGTTCTCCTTGTGAATTTTCTCTATTTGCAACAGAACGGTGTCGAATACGGCGGATATTTCCTGGAGATTGGGCCGGTATGCCTACGTGAGTGGGATTCCGGTTTGAGCCTGAGGGCATGACTCATGATGTGTTGGGCGTGGCCCGTTTTCGACATGGTCGTAAGTAGGCCGCCGTCGAGCGATATGCTGACCGCAGAGCTGCGTAGGGCTACCGTACTTAGCTGCTGGGGTATATTTCCTGGTAGCGCGCAGAATAATACCTAACCCTAGGATCCATCCGTGTGCATTTACATGTTGCTCATACTTTTAACGTTCTTGGCTTCACATTGAACATCCCACAGGGCTGATGAATTCGCGCTTGTGAATGTCGTGGGGACTTCAAAAATCTTCACCGCTTTTCGAGGTATACCGGATGGGAATACGTAAATCACCGAGGAATTGCTCTCTACCTACCTACGCCGGTTAGGCAGCTAGGTACAGCGACAGATGCCGGCATTTTCTCAACATGATTCTCATGCGATGGGAAAGCATCGCAAGATGTTACAGTTAACTTAATGCTGCAGTGCTTGCGTAATACAACCCACCCAGAACGCACAAATATCAATATCGTCAATGTCACAACTACTACCGTGACTTAAAATAGATATTAGTGAAATTGGCTTCGTATACCTATGGAATTATATAGATCATAAAGGACACACATAAGTTGCATAAGAGACATTTTTTACACAATACGAGCTGACAGGACTTGAATGGAAGGTCATTGACCTCCAGAAAGACATACCCCTGAAGCTGCGGAAATCTTCCATGGTTGAGGCCGAATTAGGTTATTGGAAGCCTCGTTTTTCTGCGAATAATCTCCGTGTTGCGACAAAATTCTACATGGTACATGTTAATAGTCGGCGATAAGGGGCCAAGCCAATTTGTCAGGCAGTCAGGGGTACGCCCTGATCTCTCGCAAGGTTCTGTTTGATTAGAGTGGGATCTAATTTCTTCTCAATGGTTTTCTAGAAGAATTCTACGAAAGTCTTGGCCTTCTCCCTTTTCCTCAATGACCTCACAGTCTCCATTCAAGCCCCATGGTTCCACTATACCAGAGTCCTGAATCTTAGCGTGGCCGTTTCACCAGTTTTTGTTGAATCTTCGGCAGATAGGCATAGGTCCTCAGACTGCTTCAAGGCAACAAGAAATCAGACGAGAGTAGTTTAATGCGTGTCTTAGCCTTGCCCGACGATCGATGTCGTTACCGCTTCAGGGCATATCTACCTAACTAAGATCGCCAGAGAATGTAAGTCGCATATTGCTGCCGTGACAGTCATCTAGCGTATGCACAGGGCTCTCGTCCTTAACTCTATTGGGTATGAGACATACCAGGCGATGTAAGTTACCAGTCCCTTGGGTTTAGGAAATCTTCATTAGGATTCAACGAGCCATTCTTCTATATGTCCTAGGTTAATTCACAGTCTTCACATATTCGGAATGGTGTTCGGAATCCTCCACGTATCACCCGTTTGACTAACCGCAGGATATTTACGGAAGAATCATTCCGTGAACGAATGGTCTCCTTCGAGTAAGCCGTGAAAGGACATCGTTCCGATCCGACGGCATTTTGAAGAGGCTTACGCGGAAATAACTTGCGTGGATATGTCTCCCGTCAGAGTATAGATCCGTAATGTCAAAGCCCGAAAATCGCGGCAGGCTTTTTGTTACAGCCGTCAGCACGTTTGGATATACCTCATCCATAAGCACCGCCTATATGCATGGATGGGATGCTGCACACTTAAATCCTTCGGAATCTCTGTGGCGTTCACATCAACAAATCAGACCTGTCAGACGGGAACCCTACTTACTGTAGCCGTCCAGGTACAGTACGGCCACGTGAGATATGTATTACAGCCTTACAACAAGGTCGCGAGAGTCTCATGCATGTGCGTGAGTATAGGGCCTCCAACATCATAAGCCATGGCGTGCAGTAGCTCGCCCCTAGTGCTAGCGAGGCTGAGATAATGCACAGATAAAGGTAGCTAGTATCTGATGTGGGTGTGTTGCAGATATGCAAGCCAGTTCTAGCTGCGGGTTCCATCCCTTTGGGGTCGAGTACAACCTCAACTTCACTAGTACTTCCAGTCATCACATCTCCTATTCGCGAATTCTCTGACATCGCTACCTTTCAGTTGGTAGCACAGCTCTCAGGGTTGCTTCGGCGTAAGAACACGGGCAATCAATTACTCACAGTTCCATTATTCTTAGGTTCAGCTCGTTCTCACCGCTACAATCGACAAACGGCAGAAGGTCACCAGATGTCGGGAGACAGTTTCCATCTTTCCACCGATCGCCAATAATGAACGAATGGAAGCAATAAGACGGGATTTGCGATCGCGGATGCTGCGGATCTCCCAGACGTACGGCGAGAATATACAAGTCTGTACTTTGCCACATAACTCGAGCTGAACCACCCACACAAGTCGATCATGTCGATTGGCCAATGGAGTAGTGCGAGTGACTTGACTCTGAAACATCGACAGCTCATCACCAACAGTACTGCGTAACTTATCCTAGGCCCGAGAACAGACCACCGTGCAGACGTCTTCCCCCGCGATATCACCTTTCTCCCACGTGGAAGACAGGGGCGGTGAGATACAACCCCTGATATCGGCCACCGCCCTGATCCAATAAATGGTTCGAGCAATTGAGGAAGATGTACGACTTGCGACGAACGAGGTGGTCTGATCACCCGTCACGATGTTGAAGTGTACCTAACCTAGGTACCTTACCTACCTAGGTACCTGTAGGTATGTAGCTACTGTATGGGCAAGAGCGTCGTCTTCGACACGGGTAAGTCAATGCGACGGCACATCGCCGAACATGCCTCTTCATACGAGGCTGGTAACCTCGCGCAATACGATGTAGCTCTGCACATGACGGCCTCCCATACCTGAATTGTCGCAAGGAGGCTCATACCTGTTTGTGCGCAACGCTAGTGAAATCCGGCAATCAAATTGTCATAAACAATGTGTTACCTGTTCCATCAATGGCTATGTCTATTGAATTTATCCATGAAGCCACTAGTCTCCTTCCAGCCAAACCGCCGCGTAACAGACAGAGAGGGCTGAAGCGTCCCTGGGTCAATCACATCATCGTTAAAGTCCCAGGGTTACTACTCTTCGGCTCAAAGGTGAAAGGATAGGCAATCCGAGCACTTCCTGTTACCGTTGTCGCGGAGAGGGTGCAGTGCCCAAGCCTGGATCGCCCGAGAATACTACTCCACGAAGCCAGGATTGTGGGGGAATGCCTACACTACGCGAGCCTGCTCCTCTAATATCCAACGTCTTGGTGTGGCGTCAACCTCATAGGGCATCCTCTATCACGTCTTGCAGGTACCAGTACTCGAATCAAGATCATTCCTCCCCACTAGCGCTCGAAAGCATAGGATTTTTGATGATATCGATATTACCAAGCCCACGATGGCGTCCTTTTTTTCTCTGCGTAATTTCCCATTACCATCCTAGTTATGCGCCAACCGCTTTTGCCTTGGTCACGCGGCCGCTAAAACTGGCCAAGGATGCCGAACGACGGATAAGCGGGAGCCTTCGCCCATCGTCAAGAGTCGGTCTGACAGGCACGAAGCAGTCGATGATCGCCAACCCCTCGCTGAACCATCCATCAATGAGTGTAAGAGGGTGGGCAGCACTCTAATGGCGCATCAACGGGAACACAGAAGTAGCAGTGGGGGCTACCCAACAAGCAACGCAATACCTTCATGCGCAGTCATACATAGGTCAACAATTGATCATGGTTTTGCTAGACCCCAAGTGGCTTGTTCAGCCACTGTCGTATTGGACGATTAATAACACAAGAAGGTCCGGGGCATTGATCGGCGCGGACCCCAAGCCCTTATCATACGACACGGAACGCAAGAGTACATACATGCCCTAGATGTGGTATCGCATCATGGCTGTGACGAAGCGGACAGCAGGCAAAAGGCCCCGCCAACCTGCCGAGGGAATCCGAGGCTCTGGGTTGCCAAGCGTCTCGATCTGCAATCTCGCGACACACGTGTCCCAGGCGGCACAGTCCCAATGGTACGCGTAGGATAGGATTGAAGCCTGGGCCACCAAATGCAGCCCGATAAGCTTGATGAGGAGATATCAGCCGTAATGACGAAGGTCCTGGACACCCTCCTGTGCCTGCTCTCGGCCAATCTAATGTCTCGATCTACCTCCCGATCCGCCAATGGTGAGCTCTCCCAAGGAACTTCTCTCCCGCCCTATCCACGTTGATGTGTGTCACACCAGTCAGGGCAGAGAGGGGAAGCTCATGATTATTGGAAGAATGCCATTATGGAGGGGTGGGTGAGAAGTGTTGAAACGGCACGGCACCGTTAATACCAGTAGCGACGTGGTGATACATACCTACTTCTACGACCCAACCTACATGTAGGTACACATTTTACTAAACGGACGTACGGAGTATACCCTCCACCCTTGCCTACATAACCTGCGATGCCTGTTTAATGCCTGTTTACGACTGCGCAACCCAGTTAATTGACAAAGACCGACGGACCCGAAACTTCACTAGGTAATATTCCCTATCGTCAGCTGACGAACACCCATCACGTATTATCAATGCCATTATAGGTCTCTGCCCTGTTGAGGTAGATCCTAGCGTGGATACCCGATTGCTAGCAGCAATAATGATAAAATAACCAGAAGCCAAAAGAAGGGGAAAAAAGAACAAACCCCCCCGTGGATCCCGAGAATCCCCAACTCGGCGAACGAACCCCAACGACAACTGGGGTAGAACAAACATTCATGTACTGTACATGCCATGTCGTAGCGCAGGCAGGCTGAGTAGAGGCCAGGGGTTCGCCGCACGCAAACGAGAAAGGCTGGCGAATTGAATTCTACATTATATGAGCAGTACTGTACACGCGCAATGTTCTCCAGCCTAGCCTGAAAGCATACCCAAATGCCAATGTCCTGCTTACAATATCGTACATATCTAGCTGCAGGCCGCATAGACGCATATGCTTACCGCGCATTAGTCTCTGTATTTCGCTGTTTGATAAGTCTGACATGCCCAACGGGAAAATACCTACAAAAGGACTTTTTGGTGGTCATAACCATAATCGCCCAAGCATTTGTCGCTGACTATGTACATGCACAGGTCCCCTGGTAGGTAGGTATTTACCCAACTTGGAAGAGCGCTTACGGGACCAGGTGACTCAAAAATACCTGCTCTAGCCGCCTTCCGCATGCACTCCGCCGCAACCGGGGTACGAATACCCGACGCACGGGAGTCCTAGCACCCAGACCCAGGTCCGGGGCTGCGGTGAACGGCCTTTGACGCTCGGTGCGACCCAAGAGAAGAAACAACGACAACAAAAACAATAATAGCAAGTCCTAATTTAACTCCATTTTCCAATCCCAGAAACGCTTGGCGAATAGTCATCAGCCTACGGCATTTTGGTAGGCATTGTAATATGAAGAAGCATGAAGACAAACAACGGTCACCGATGCGGCCGGAGATAATGGAGTCAGGGCCGCAGATTAGGCCGGCGCCTGGTTTGTTTGCTGTCTATCTATTTATGCCGATCTTAAACTTCAAAGGTCGAGCTTGAATGTCTTTCATATCTTTGCCTTCTGCAAGGTGGATATTTAGATGAAAATATAGGCAATGTAGAAATACCTACAATATTGATAGATCGTATTATCTCCCCGAGTAACTCCCTTGTTAGGGCCGCCAAGTATCTCCGTTGCAAGGTGTTAATTCAGTTCGCGCAATATTGTTAACCGCAGAGCCAGCTTGAAGCCACGGAAGCTAGTCACGGCCAACATCCATGATGAACAGTCATTCTAGTTACAAGGTCTACCCTGTCTGACCGTCCAAGTATGAGCACAATACTCGGGGTCGATAATGATATATCGTATCGTTGCTTCTTGTGCGCTAGTGGCATTCTGCAGCATAGTTTCTGTATTGTCATACTAATCCTTGCCCGGCATGTAGCCCCTTATCTCCAAGAAATGACTCGTTTGCGAATAGACATCTTATTAAGTTTCAAAAACGAGCCCAGACAAGTCCTCGAAAGCTAGGTCCGTGACCTTGGAGATAGAAATAATCTCACTAGGCCTTATGAATCAAGAGATCGTGATGTAAGAGAGGTGACTGGGGGTATAGTATTTCTACGTAGAAGTATCTTGATCAAACATCGATACTTCCTTGACCTAACACATTCATAAGGTTGTATGAGGCAATTCCTTAAATGTCCAAGGACTTGGAATGTCCCGTTGATTCCAAAATTGCAATCATTGGCATAGCTATTCTTAGTAAAGAGTACCCAACACGAAAAAGCTGAGTACACGGAGAGCTCGGCCTCCCTTTGTTTCTTCAGGCTCTGGTACCATACAATGGTAAGTCAAGCTTATTGTTGCCAAATCAGGAGATGGTTCCGTTGTAACCAAGAGAACACTTATTCCTCCTCTACCTAGAGCACGTATCCCAGGTTCCCATACCCAACCCCTTGGGCCACAGTTTAATCCGTCTTCACTTACATGATTATAACCATCTACCCCTATCCCACGGTACCTAGCTGAAGCATTTACAACGTTTCTCCGCGCCCCCGAGGTCGGAGCCGAGAACCTCTAGGCCAACCCGGCGAAGAATCGGAAGTCCACTTACGTGAGCGGAGCCCCATATACCTAGTCCCCCGAAGCTAAGGGCACGGGCCGGATCCAGGGGCACGGTTCGGTATTAGGTAGTCGATATTCTGCAGCTCTAGAGAGGATATCCATAGGCGAGATTCTGTCTGGAAGTAGTAAGGTCTTGCCGTTCTTTGTACGTAACTATTGAATTTTGAATATTGAAGAAAGATCATCGAGATACACCCCTTGCTTCCGCTTTAAGGGAAGGTGCCTAATCTACACCATCATCTACCTCGTCTATTTTCGTCTATTCTCACTAAGGAGTGAGTGCATTAGATAGGTAATCAAGTGGTTTTTGCTACACCGATGAAAACCTCTACAGAACGGATATATGTTGGGACCGGTCAATCAAAATAAACAACATCAATATTTAGACGAGGTGTTCTCTTGGAAAACAGGGAAATCACCGAGTCGGCACATCTACGGCTTGGGGGCTGGATAAGCGGTGTGGTTGCATATTTCAAATCATTTTGTATTGGATAGTATGCCACGACGCATGTGTGGTTTCCGCAGCGGAAGCTTGGTTCACTCAGATGAATTAGACAAGACTCATGACTACATGCTGATTGCTTAGCCTATGTCAAAGGAGACTGTTTGGGTTTACGTCGACGACGTGGCCTGCAGAGCTGTCTAAAGGCCGTGTATGGAACCTGCAGAGTCTCAGAAATGAAGAATGCCATGATGCGGATAGGATATAGCATGTGCTATCCAGGTTCCACTGCAGAAGGATCTGAGTTTGTTGCAACGGTAGCAATCAACGTCCAGTCGACCTCCGCGGCCTCTGATCTAAGCCCACATACACCGCCGCATTCCACGATTGCCCATCGTGAAATATGGCATCGTATGCCGATAGATCGCTCTGGAACGACATGCACCCATCTGCGTCTAGTAAGCCAACACGCATGAATTGATTCAATATTTGCCAATCATTCCCAGCGTGTCACTAATTACGGTGGACGACCGGATCCTTCAGCCCACGTGGTTTGAAAATTGGGTGACGTGCATAAATGCTACCCGCATGGAATCCGTCCGCGGGTGGCTTTTTGCCGTTCGTGAAATCGTGAATCCTTGAATCATGGCATCTCCGCACCCGCCGGTACTTGGGTCGAGATAATGAAGTTCTCCATCATGGCCTGGCCTCCGCCCCCAGGTTTCGTCGCATGGCTGCCGCCCGCAGCGGGTGTCGACCTGCCGCGGCCCGTGTGTTGTTGGGGGCCGGAGCCGATGTTACCGTCGCGGCGCTTCACAACGAGGCACAGCACGCGTCCGTAAATAGAAAATCCCTCGTAGGAGATGTCCATGGCCAGTTTCTTCTTGTCGTCTTCGGTATTGGCACCCACCGCCTTTGCTGCTCCTCTGCGGCGCTTGGCTGGTGGTGACCGCGTGCCAGCGTCTTCGTCCGGATCGTCATGCACGAATAGGTCGTCTTCCTCGTCCTCCTGGCTATCCGATACGATCTCCACGTCGGTATTCTGCTGATCGTCCACGTCGCGATCTGCGCCTGTTTCTGTTTCTGTATTCCTGCGCGTGCGCTTGGGTCGCCTGCCGCTGCTGTTACCCGCTGCGGTCTCATCTGCCGCTGGGATGGCGGCCAAGATTGCCGCAGCATCCTCATCATCGTTCTCTTCATGCCTGATGGCTGGGCCCAGTTCTGCTGCAGCATCGACATCGATGGGTGCTTCGTTCGTCTCGCCAATCAAGCGACCCGAGTTGGACGTCAGCTTGGTCTGCGTCGTGTCGTGGAAGTGCTTGTGTTTCGTGAGGAGCGCGTGGCGGGTGCTTGTCTCGGTAAGAAAGATCGACACCTCGAAGTCATCTATGATGTGTTACATTGCTGCATAATTCTGGTAGATCTCGAGCGTTGCGCAGAGCCAGAGCCACATGGTAGATAGGTAGTGTACAGTACTTGCTTCCTACCGGTTTGCGATGACCACATGGAGCGGCGTTTTCAGGTATGCGACCTACCTTCGACCACTACATCCTTGATGCCCTTTTTCTTGGTACTCCTCTTTCGACTTCGCTCTCGCTCCTCGCGGAGTTTAGGTAAGACGAGCGGGCGCACACTCTCGATGACTCTTGGCAGAACCGGGTTTCTTGGGTTGAGGAGCCAAGTTTGAGCGAGCGCAGGGTTGTCGAGGTAGATGCGACATTCAAGGACTGAGTATTTGGTTATGCGAAGGTATCGGCGGATTGGCGCCATGGCAAAGTAGAATGCCAGGCATTTCGCGATACCTACAGAATAGATGGCTCTGTACTTTTGAAGGATCTGTGAAGGATTACGCGAATCGGCGGGAGGTTATGAGGTCACACTACATTCTTTATCGATTAGGTAGTAGGAAGACATACTTACCTAGGTACCTACTTACATGGCCTCGCGCTTGTGGCTGAGGCTCAAATGCACAATTGGACGTAATTCTCCTACATAGTGGCTCGAGATCGATAACGATAAGCCGGCCTTTCTGCCAGCTGATTGACAGCTCCGTAGCCAGAAAATTACATGAATCTACATGAATTTTCGTGATGTGGCTTGCCCATGTATTGATATGATCTAGAATTTGCAGCCACAACAATGGTATTGAGAAGATCATGTCACAGTCATATTGGGCAACGCTGAGATTGCCGAAATCCACCTTTCCGTAAGTTGCTCGCCTTGACCAATACTGTTCTCAAGCTGATCGTGCTGCATTAGTCCGAGACCTCTCCCCAAGCTCTGGGGTCAGTACATACAACGATGCGCTGACGACCTGTATGAGTGGCAAAGGCAGAATAGGCCGTCCGATCATACTTTTGTGATCCATGATGGCCCACCCTATGCCAATGGCAGTCTCCATGTGGGCCATGCCTTGAACAAGATCCTGAAGGATATGGTTCTGAGGGTGAAAATACAACAAGGTCAGTATTAATCAGTCGTATGCCACTAGGCTTTTAATAAGTGACAAGAACCTTATGCGTAGATATATGTAGGTCGGCGAGTGGATTACGTTCCGGGATGGGATTGCCACGGGCTTCCTATTGAGCACAAAGTTCTAGAGAACTCCGAGGGGGCGAAGCTGACGCCCGTCGAAATCAGAAGGGCGGCCCGAAATCTAGCTTCTAACACCGTCCTGAAGCAGATGAAGGCCTTCCGGTCTTTTGGCGTCATGGGCGACTGGGACCGAAGATGGACTACCATGGACGCGGCGTTCGAGATTCGGCAGCTTCGCTTGTTCCAGCAGATGATGAAAAAGGGCCTGATCTACCGTAGATATAAGCCGGTGTACTGGTCACCATCTTCAAAGACTGCCCTGGCTGAGGCCGAGCTAGAGTACCGGGATGACCACATATCAGAAGCGGCCTGGATCAGATTCCCCCTAACAGATGAGTGGAGGACACTCCCTCAGTTTCAAAGCTTGCAGCACCTGATTGAGGGGCAGCTGTACGCCGTGATATGGACTACGACCCCGTGGACACTACCCGCAAATAGAGCTATCGCTGTACGCGACGACTTGGAATACTGTGTTGTTCGTCATGGGGTCAACAGCTTGCTGGTCGCTAAGAGTCGTCTTGATACGCTCGTATCCAAAATCGGCGTGGAAGATCATGTCCAGGTGATTGGCACCTTTGAAGGCAGGCAACTAACTGGCTTGAAGTATATCAACCGACTTCGGGGTAAGACTGGTCTTCCGCAGCCTATCATACACGCAGATTTCGTGTCGGCGGACTCGGGAACGGGACTAGTACACCTCGCCCCTGGCCATGGATTTGATGACTACAACGTCTGCTTGCCACTTGGTATTCCTGTGGCAGCTCCTATAGATGACGAGGGAAAGTTCACGCAAGATGCTTTCCCTGATTTACCCGAAGCACTGCTGTCAGCCCCTTCGGTCACTGAAGGCGGCGGTAAGCATGTGCTCAGCCTTCTCCAAGTACACTGCGACGTTTTGTGGCTGGAAAGGCACCAGCACAAATATCCGTACGACTGGCGAACGAAGAAGCCCGTGGTTATCAGAGCTACTGAGCAATGGTTCGCCGATGTTGAATCCATCAAAGAACAAGCCCTTGCATCCCTCAATGAAGTTCAGTTTCTCCCAGAGTCTGGTAGAAAGCGACTCGAGAGCTTTATTCAAGGCCGAAGTGAATGGTGTATTTCGCGGCAACGTTCTTGGGGCGTCCCCATTCCTGCCTTATACGACGACAAGGGTGCAGCTGTGGTCGACGAAGAAGTAGTTGAACACATTATCTCGGTCATTCAAGAGCGGGGCACTCATGCTTGGTGGTCCGACGCGCCAGACGACAAAGCCTGGATTCTACCTTCGCTGCGGGAAAAGGGGGAATACCGGCGCGGAACAGACACCATGGATGTATGGTTCGATAGTGGAAGTAGTTGGTCTATGATGAAACGCCGCGCGGATGTCTATCTCGAAGGATCTGACCAACACCGCGGTTGGTTCCAGTCTAGTCTTCTCACACGAATTGCTGCAGGGGCTCAGGCAGATACCGACTTCGAGAAAGGAGCACCTTTCAAACAACTTATTACCCATGGATTCACGCTAGATCAAGACGGAAAGAAGATGTCCAAATCAGTAGGGAACATCATAGAGCCGCAACAAGTCATTGATGGTACTCTGGTGCCCCCAGTTAAACTGAAAAAGACAAAAGCGAGAGCTCAAGGCGCATCTGCTGGCGATGCTCTGGGTCCGGATGCTCTTAGGCTATGGGTGGCAAGCAGTGATTTCACCAGAGACGTCACCATTGGAGTCCCCGTGCTCAGCTCTGTTCATAAGGCATTAATCAAGTACCGTAGCATTGTAAAAATGCTTCTCGGTTCATTGCACGAGTCTGCTAGAGTTGCACCTCTAACTTCGACGGATCATATTGCGCTCGTACAGTTACAAGATACGATGGAGGAAGTAGGTAAGGCATTTGAAAATCACGAATTCCATAAGGGATTCGTTGTCCTGATTAGATGGGTGGCGAATGAGCTTTCGGCTTTCTATCTCGAAGCTTCTAAGGACCGACTTTACTGCGGCGATGGAGGAGGCGTCATCGAGCCGTTATTAACTGGTCTTCTACGGATGCTGGCACCAATGACGCCGTTGCTTGTGGAGGAGGCGTGGGATCACCGTCCCGAGTGGATGAAACGAGACTCGTAAGTTTACGAAGACCCTCCGTATCCCACTGCAGCCAGCTAATCCTGAGATATAGGTCGTTGGTTCATCCGCTTCATCAGCTATATGCTGATCCCGTCATCGATCCTAGCCGTCTTACACGAGATCTTAATTCCTTAAGGAACGATATCCCAGTTCTCATGTCTGTCCGCGCCGCTATCACATCGGGCCTCGAGGCTGCTCGAGGGGATAAGGTCGTAGGATCTTCCCTCCAGAGCTCGGTCATCCTCGAGGTTGCGGACTCACCGACTCGAGAGGTGTTACGGAAGTACGCAGACGAGCTGGCGGACATGTTTGTTGTCTCGTCTGTCGAGATAAACGCCGCACTCCCTGTGAGCCCAGCATGGCGTTATACACAAGAGTTCGAAGTCAATGGCGCCAGAGGGACCGTGGTGGTACTGCCGCCCAAGCAGGCCAAGTGTCCCCGTTGTTGGCGCTACGTTGCGCCTGAAGAGGACAAGCTGTGCCACAGGTGCGAGGATGTTGTTACCGGCCATCCTGCTGTACATTAGTTGTTACCTATATGAAGACGGCCTCTACTCAAGTGTTTAATGTCCCCGTCTACCTATTTTCTTCAGGTTACTCTGGTGTATTGCATCATACAACGTTTGAAGGATCTCGATCCGTCCGCGAAGAGACTGCGCCGTCACTTTGCCCGTTATTGCACGGTAAGGCCGTGTACTGTATCAAGTATGACTCAGAGCCCTCCTGCATGAGATGTCACCTTGACTTGGTGTCGTTCTAGCCTACCAATAGTACGTGTCTCACAGCTGCTGCGAGGAATCCCAAGGCAAGGCCAAAATTTTGTGATCAACCCAGCCTTATGCAAACTTCTATTGGCATCTAAACACGATTTCGGCCAAACTCTAGTGGGGGCAAGAAGTAGACATGAACGATTGTCGTCATTGCCAAGCCTGCAAAAGAGCTCGACCTTCACAGCATCTCGACGAGGACAGACGGAGCTACAGTTATCATTTAGACGGTTGATATCTTATGTTTTGCGGAAAAGTTGTAGTCGTCGGATTCGTAGACGTTTTATGGCCTGCGCTTAAGTGGGGCGTTCATTCTCAACGCCCACTAAAGGGGGGCCGTATAAAGTCACTGTGTTGTTGGATATTGTCACTGTCATCCACACCCGCCGAACCTAATATAGACTAGAAGTCTGGATAACTGATCTAAGGTACAGCTTTAGCAGAAAATATTATACCTTTCCTCCCTGTTGATGCTAAGGTAAGCTTCCTGTCGTTGACCTTGCTGTCGCTATGCGTCATACCCATAGCCGACTTGGCCCTTTTGGTTGACGGCGATGAGCTCGATGGGGAGATCGATAGCACTGGGATACACTAGCAGGCTCTTGCTCTGAGCTACGGCGCCGGCAGCAGCAAGGGTTTCTAAAAAGCCATAGCAAAGGTTAGGAGCAGCTTCACTTAGATTACGCATCACCACATAGTCATGAACAAGTCTTGTGCATGCTAACGACCAATTTACTACCCTGAATTCTATGGAATCATCATCGGGTACCAAGAGCCTAGGCTAGGTAGGCGCCTAGTTATGACAAAAAGAAAACCGACCATCGTGAACGCCAAGTCTCGGCGCCAAAAAACCAAGGAAAAAGGAACAAAAAAATCCAAAAAGAAACAGCCATATCCCTTTGCCACCTTAGCGACTCTGCAGTACCCGCGCAAGTCAAAACGGCGAACCAAATTGTTACCAAAATAGGTAGGCAAGGACATTGCGGCAGACACCGTTGCCCGGCCACGAGACGGCTCAAAAATCCGTAGATGCGAGTAGACACAACCATCAGGAATATCCAAGTGTCTGATGGCTGTCTACCAAAAGGTTTGCCTGGTTCGCTTCCATATCAGCTTGGTTCTACATGATGAGAACTCAAAACGTGTATGGAGTGACGGACAGGAGCTGAACATTTGGTTGGCGTCGTATATGTGACCAAGTCGGTAATCAAGCGAGTATGGGGGTATCATGAGTAGGGCCCTTCAGTTCAGACTAGAGACGGTAGGTTAGCTATTGATTCCGTCGTGCTCGTATATGACTTCTGGGGTTCGAGGCTATAGCTCACCTGTAATGTAGAAACGACTGTGTTCATGTCCAGGCGAATCGAGGACGCATATTGTGCAAGGTTCCTCTATCACAGAGTCGTGAAGTAAACTAAGTCTCGATGAATAGGTAGACTAGTGGGACTTCCTCGTACCCATATGCCCCAGCCGACTGCTGTTCAGGACGCGCCAGATGCGGAATCGATTCTCGAGCTTCCTGTGTCCGCGCAAGATGCCGCCGGGACCGAACACGTCGGGCTGGGCCAGCTGTCGGCAGAGAAGCTCCCAGTCCATGCCGTCGTCAACGTCGTAAGAGATCCTGCCGGGGGGAGTGAGATCGAATAGCCAGGGGATCAGGTCCGCGCGGAAGAGCTTCATCTTCCACCAGTAGGAGGGAATCACGCGCGTGCACACTAGCTGGTCCGGGCCGAGGTCGTCAAACGGCTCGAGCGCCTCGCCGATCTGTCGGCGAATCTCAACAGGCAGCTCCTTCAGGCGCGCGAGCAACTCCTTGTTTTCTCCCTTGGGCTCCTGGTTGTCGGCGTTCAAGGGCACCAAGTTCTTCAAGACGGCCCGGGTCGTCTCCATGTAGCACACCGCGGGGTTTGCTTCCTGGACGGCGTCTGGGTTGTCCTGGAGGAACGTCGCGTATTCGTTCAGGGTCCTGACGTAGACTGCGCCGAGGTAGCCGTTTGGCTCATCGATGGGGACATGCAGGACGCCGGGGCGCCCGTTACCCAAGACGTTGCTCATCAGCGCGCGCTGCGTCCAGATCTCGTACAGGTGGGCGATGCTGGACGGCTCTCCGCCGTTCTTGCCCGACACGTCGCGGAAGTTGATGTCGAATCGGGACTGGTAGAGGCAGAAGATCTCAGCCAAGTCGAGACAGGGGCCGTGGATGGGCAGATACATCTCGGTCTCCAGGGTGTTAATTCTCAATTGTGTCTGACGGCCCCATTCGAAGCGCCAAAATCCTTCTGGACCGCCGGTGTAATGGTCGACGACAACCACGTCGAACAAGTGATTATCCTGGCGATGATACGCCCTTGCCGAGGAGGGTTGTCTGCACCACTCGAGAAAGCCGGGCTTGGCCTTGATGAGCCACGGGTTCGTCCAGTCTCGTTCGACATGTTCAGCATACAGTGCACATCCGTCCTGGAGGATGATATTAGTACGTCATGTCTCAAAGTGACATAGGCTTGGCTTGTAGTATTGCGATATATATATATATAGAGCCATCGAGTGCCGTGGGGGAGCGCGCAACTTACGGTAGGCTTGCAGGGAGCGCCACACACAACGCAAAGTACTGCTTCATTGCGTTGAGGGTCATTTGCGAAAGGATTATGGTTAGCAGGCAGGGCGCCAACGGGAGGCAGGCCGCCGACGAGAGCAAAGAGGATCTGGTTTTGAGGTCCAGCACCAGGAGCCACAAAACCGCCGGCGTTAGCCATCGTTACTGGAAAGGACTGTGCCTAGACTTAGTTTTGTTAATGAGGAATAGAGATGGTTTGTTAGTTAGGTTACTTACGAGAGGCGCTTGTTGAGATTGAAGCTATCTTTGCGCTCCGTGCGCAGTGGCTGTAGCTTGATTCTTGAATCAAGTCTTGATTGAGGAAAGCTCTTGAGGTGATTGTAGGTAGTTGGACTACCACGTTAGGGACGTGGTAGAAGAAAGGGCTGGTGAAAAAGGGAAAGGGGAGAGGTGAAGGCGAGAGATGAATGGTGAGGGAGACCAAAATTGCGTTATAAAACAGGCAACAGAAGGATGCACAGTGCACCCAGTGTACTTAAGGCGACTGTTTTCTTGATAATATGCGCGAGAACTTGTCCAGGGAAAAGATGAGAAGATGTAAGAGGTAGCTTTCCCAGTGCGGTTGATCGGTCAAGCGCGAGTTGAACTTTCGAGAACAGGTCTGATCGCAATTGTCGACGTCGTTGTGGAAGTAAAATTTATGGAGTGAGAAAAAGAGAGAGAGAGAGAGATGGGGTTCGTAAAGTTGTTGTGGTTGTCGTGGTGGTACAGACAACTCAAAACCAGTCAAAGTGAATAATCTGGTTACTTAGGTACTGGTAGCCTAGGGAAACAGCCCGCAGCCTCATGTACAATGGACAAGTCGCGACCGAAATTTTTAAAGGACCGTGCAGAAGGGAAGTATTCTAAAGCCCTAACACACGCGCCACTAAAGTAATTGTCAGGAGTGACATGCGCGGACAACAGCAGTCATAAGAAAAAGGTGACTGGTGAACGGACCTCTCATGTGATTGGATATGGGGCGAAGAAGTGCAAAATGACGACGACGTCTAAGTCACAGACCAGTTGATAGTCTCAAAGTATCATGAAAGAGATGAAAGGCGGAACACTCCGGCACGCACGAGGCGAACAGGTCCAACCACATGGGTAAGGGTAGCAGAACTATATATAATTCATATTCCTTGCTCTCGGGGCAAAAGGCCTCAAAACTCAGGGGTATCTAGCATGCTGGCTAGGCTAATGAACCAAGTCATAAGTCCCTCCCATCCCGTACCTAAGAAAGCAAACACGGCAACGCCTCCTCCCTCCCACCACCGAAGAACTCCTGCATTCGAACTTCTATTACTCCGGTAGTAACTGTGACGAAGGATGGTCAACAACAACAGCCCCTCTATATAGATAGGTTCCGCAGCGTATCCGTGGTTCTTCAGTTAAGCCTTGGGCTTTTCCTCCTAGTTACACTCTGCGAAAAAACTTCCCTACCACCACCAGGTATGACCGACGAGAGGGGAGGGGGAGGCATATTCTCTCGGCCTTCTGCCGTCGTCGCCTTTCTACCGGCCTTTGATGTCCGCGTCGTCCTGCTCTTCTTAAGTAGCGGCATTGTGAGATCCCCGTCTGTGTTTCCAATGGTGTCCATCATTCCTGGGCCAATACTAGCACTGAACCCATGGATCGTGGCGTTAGCGCGGGGGTCAAAGTTGAGTGTGCCTATGTTAAGGTTTGGGTGTACCTCGCGCAAGCTCATCGACAGTGGGTTGTGATCGTGATGTGAGATCGGGAACGTATGGTCCGAGGCGAAAGGCCTAGATGGAGACCGGTTCTCTGGCAAACTTGGATCTGTGTCGGAAAAGACCTTAGCTTTACTGGGCGACGACTCGCCATTCAACTTTCTAAGTAGTGCCTCGTGTGCCTCTGTATGTGGGAGCTCGGTGGGGTACTCGTATGTCGTCTTCTGTGGCGTATCTCCGGTTGGCCGATACTCTTGCAGAACCGTGCCGTTGACGTCTTCTCGAAGATCGAAGAGAGGCTGGCATATATCATCTGGTAGTGAATCCAATGAGCCTTCAGCCTCAGTGATGTCAGCGCCCATTTCCGAGCCAAGCTTTTCGACCCTAGAGCATGTTTCCTTGAAGTGGTCTGCTATATTCGCATATGACCCTTCAACTGTGTTAGATAGCCCCCTCACCGAACTGGAATGATTGTCGTGATGCCGCGCGTTTTGCGAACGAGCGCGAGTAACGAAGTCGTCTAATGAAGTCATCTGCTCATCAAGATCTTTCATTTGTTCGTCAACGACTCGCACTGTTTCGGCGTGTACCGACTTGGTCGTATCCTGAATCGATGTGCTGTGCTTGTTTGCAGTCTGTTGCCTAATTAGCCATAAACCGGATATAACCCGGAAAAGCGACTTACAATCCAGTCATCTTTCAACTTGGTCTTCAGAATTTCTCGCGAATTGGCGACTTCGTCAAGGAGTCGGGACTCCTTCTCATTCCAATTGTCCATGGCCTGGGAATACTGTGCCATGCTGCCTTCCAATGCAGTACTATTCCCCTGTATACTCTGCTGAATGGATACGGCCTTGTCGGCTAAACGCGACTCTTGAAGTTGAGCCTGAGAGTTGATGAGAGTGGTAATCTGCGTCAGGAGATTCTGTCGCTCCTCCGCTGCTTGGCGTCGCTCTTCATTGATGACATTCTGTAGCTGCGTCGAAATGGAAGTATTCGATTCTACGACCGTCTCGTTTGCTTGCTGAAGCTGCTCCCTGAGACTGTCGGACTCCTTCTTTTGCGAGGTGATGTGCCTCAATAATTCCTCGAAGATTGACTTGAAGTCCTTTCCAAGAGAAGAGTATGAGGTGTGAAGCTGGTTATGGAAGACGCTCAACTCACTGAGGACGTCCTGAGCTATCCTCTCTGCAGCGGTCGCAATAGCTTGAAGGCTCTCACCTACTCTTTCTGTGATGTGATCCCGAACGACCTTGATTTCCTCAAGTACCTCATCCATCTCATCCTTTGACCTCTGTTTTTGTTCCATCAATTCTCTCTTAGATTGAGCAAAGAGCTCGAGATTCTGATCCAGAAATGACTGAGTAGTAGAGAGTTTCTGTAACTCTCCTTGTACGAACGAGTGCATCCGCTCGGAAATGCTCGACATGTGCTGCTGTTGGGCGTTTCGAAACTCTTCCACCCGATTTTCTACAAGCGTAGTCACATCCGACACTTGACCTTGAGCTGTTCTCCAATTGGTGCGGTTCAACGATTGTAGGTCTGACTTCCTCTTGTTCTTGGCGTGTAGACCTCCCACATCCTTGACAGTCTTGTGAATAGTACTAATAAGTTCTCCACCGACTGCTTGCATCTGCTCTTCGGTCTTCTGGTGTGCTTTGCGTAGATATGTCTCTTCTGCGAGGCTCTTGCGAGTTGCTTCAAGCACGAGTTCAGTTTGGTCAAGGACACCTTTAGTCTCGTCTAGTTGCGCTTTGGTGGCATCGTGATCTTTCTTCAAACCCATGAAGCTCGAGGTAAGAGACAGGAGCTCCTGGACTTTGTTCCGCAGATTGGACTCGAGAGTCTCAATTTTGGCAGCTTGTTCTTCGTTCTGAATCCTCCGGGATTCGCTCTCCACGATCATTTCCTCGTACCTTTCATTCGCTAAATAGACACCATTCCGTTGGCGTGTAGCAATCAGCTCGCTTCTGAGTCGCTCGATCTCGTGCGTGAGCTCTCTGAGTAGAGCTTCCTTGTTGATTCTCTGATTGACTTGGGGTTTGTTGCGGATGTTCTTTGCCCTAAATGCATAGTCAAGAGTCGATATAGTCTCCTCGAGATTGCTCTTTGCTGGTGAGATGGTGGCAATGATGCAGGTCTTCGTACGACCGCCGAGAGAGTCTTGTAGGAGCCTGGTCAACTTGGATTCTCTGTAAGGGATGTGTGAGCTGCGGTCAACCAGCGCATTGATAACTCGTCCTAGAGTAAGCAAACTCTTGTTGATTAGACCAGCTTCCGCGGCTCGCTTATTTTCAGCCCCGGAGCGTTGGATATTTTCGCTTCCGGCAAGGTCCACCAAGTTCAACTTTCCAGCACTGACATATTCTTCGCCGCTTTCCCCATTCTGCTTCACACACGCGGTGATGGTGAATATTGTATGGCTTCGACTGCTCAGATCGTTGCATTTGGTGGCCGCTACCTGTCTCTTCAAACTGCCATCCTGTAGGAGCTTGATACCTTCTACAGCGTTCTTGATGTGGAACTCCTGCATGCCCTGGACGACCGTCGTCGCGTGACCTTTTCGAGACGTGTCATCGAAAATCTTCAACTTGGTATTCTCTTCGACGGATATCAGGTCTCGAAGTTCCTCGTTGTAGAGTTCAATGAAGGAGCACTTGACGAAACTATCGGTGTCCTCCATATCAAGCTTGTTGAAGAGCGAGTGTAGAACTCGGGGGATAATTCCAGCATCGTCGGAAAGGAGACCCAGGGTCTCGTTCATATCTCCAGACATGGTGTATGTCTTACCAGTACCAGTTTGGCCGTAGGCAAATATAGTGCAATTGTATCCGCTAAGCATCTGACGCGCAGTTAGCTAGGTGGCCAGGCTGGGAATTGGCCTAATGCGGACATACCTCTTCCAGTATAGGCTTGACGACATCGTCGTAAAGCATGCTTTGGTCGGCAGCTTGGGAGAAGACGCGATCAAAATTGTAGGTTTTGTTACTCAAAGCGCTTGGGCCCATTGATAACTCTACAAGCTTGCCCTTGACCCCTTCGGTGGAAACGACGACGGCGCTATTCTCTCGTACTTCGCGTTCGTTGCGACCTCGACATCGGACCACCACGTCAATGTTTGTCTCCATGCCAGCATCTAACTCATAATCACGTTCTTTGCGCTTAGTCCCCGTAGACGTGGCAGACGCGATCGATGGGGCTGGTGAAGGCGCTGCGGTCCTAGCAATTCTCGAAGCTGCGGCAGCATTGTGTTGATAATGGGGCGGGTTTCGAAGCGCAGACGTTCTATTATTTGAGGGTGGTCGAATACCGGTGCGTGCCGAAGCGGCGGAACGCGTACTGGCAGCCGTTGAGGGCCTCTCGCCCTTACGAGAGCGGCCCTGCATTGTCAATGTCGTACTTCAACTCGGAGGGGGTAACGTAAGTTGCTATTGAAGCTAACAAATAATGGTTGGATTTAGATGCCGCAGCAAATCGAGACGAGACAGGGAAACAAAGCAAGATATTGGTTCAAAGAGACCATGGATTGGATTAATTCATTAGCAGAATGGAGTCTGGAGTTGCTGCACTGATTATGCTCAAGGGGGGAATGTGGGATGTGTACAGACTGGGATGCCGTTGATAATGAGCAGGGACAAGACGCGACGGGGAAGCGAGAAAGTTGTGGCTTCCACTGTATTTGGAAAGGACCCACTAAAAATATCAATACACTACTGTAGAAAGGAACCCCATGTTGCCGTGACAACCCGCGTAGCTCCGATAAGAAAGCAGTGCAGAACGCTTATCCAAAGCGGGGTACCATAGCTTGGATGCCGAATCGGGTAAGTCCCTACGTACCTAGGTACATGCAGCTACGGTGCCTGATCTCCAGTGTAACTTAGCTAATGCGTCAAATGACGTCCAGCGCATCTGACACCCTCCCATTCTTCATCTGCGCTTTACAGTCCTTCGAGCCAAGTGGCTTGACAAAAGGCAAACTTAATCATCTCCATCAACCGTGCTTCTTCCAGACTGTATGTTCACAGTCCCCAACATCTGGATACTGCTCTTCATGGATTCAGCCGGACCTGGTTGATTTGCTCTACTGTACGAGCTTAGCAACTCATCCATTACCACATACATCTTTGTTACAACAACAACAACAACTTACCTCCTTGATCCCAACATGTCTCTTTTTACGGCAGCCCTTCATCCTAACGTCGGGTTAGGCTTCCTTGGTAAGTGTGGAGCTACCAGTGATGGCTGACTGGAATACTGCCCTCGTGTTGGGTTGCTGGAGATTTCTGACTAGCTGCTGTCTAGTGCTCGGGGCTTCTCTTCACGATATCCTGACACGACTGAAGGCCGAACCACAGCGTTTTCCCAAGCTAGACCTCACCTACTCCGCACAGAATCCTGTTACAGAGCCTGTGATTCTTGCCCTTCCCGCAAACGGTCTACGATTACGATTCGATGGCCCTGAACAGCGACTCCGCCTTATCGAAGTCGTTGACTTTACCAAGAATCGCATCACATATCAGGAGAAGGATATTGCGAAACCCCCAAATCCTCAAGGGGCGTTGGGATCTCCTAGATTAGGTGGAGATGCTGCGACGGGCCCGGCATTTAAGAATATCTACCATCGTCTTTTCGGACCAACGTATGCCGGCGAGTACATACCTCCTGTCGATACGGGGAACGGCAACTCTGCGGGAACGTACATTCTATCCTATCCTGGCGTAGCGTTCAGTTTTCCCCTGCCGAAGTCGGCCTACTCCCCCAACAAGGATGTGGTGTCCTTGCTATCTTCACCCGCAAGCCAGACGGCTACCTCTGTTGCGGTATTCAGTGGGAAGTCTTGGGCTCATGCTCGAGAGACTCTCTGGGATGAGATCCTCCCTAGCGTCAAGTCGGCGTTTCTGTTTAATAAGAGTAAGGAGGTCGTTCCTGACGAGATTTCCCTCGTCAAGATACACGGCGGTGGCAGGCTCCAGCTGTTCAAGAAGTGGACCAATTCGTCGATCTGGATCAATCTGGGAGAGACCACGCCCCAGGACCTGGTGGCAGAACTGGGTCCACCCGATGCCATATATCGAAAGAATGACCAGAGGATGTATATCCACAAGACACGCACTGCCAGTCACAGCAGATCGAGATCAAACGGTGGTGACTACAGGCGACCGGATGATCTGACTGATACTGACCAGTCTTCCGCACACACAGGATCGGATGACTCAGAAGATGAAGCCGTCGAGGATGAGTTCGTTGGGAATGTATCGGGGGAATGCTTTTACAACTATTTCTACTTGGGCTTTGATATCCTGGTATCGCCACCCCAGCCTACCTCGCGAACACCTCCGTCTCAAGCAGCTGCGCTGAGTGGGAAAGAGATCCCTGGAGCCAGTTCGTTCAAAAGTGGTACGACGGACAGATTGGTAGCTACCAAAATGGTCCTGCATGCGAATGTCCCTGGCTCGTACCCATTCAATCGGCATCGCCGATGTCGCTGGGAGATTCAATATCTCGCGACTCCTAACTCTGATGATGTCGTAAACTCTGAGACTCAGTTTGATGAGATTGAGGAGCGATTGAGAGAGGAGTGGAAGAGTACGTACACATCGGAAGAGGACGCTAAAAAGCGGCAACGAGGTATGGTACTAAACAGGGGTTGGGGAGATAGTCCTGGCAGCAGTTGTGAGTTCCTTGGAGGCTGGGAAGATAGCAGTGGAGGAGTCGCGGCGAAGAAATTCGACGGCAGCGAAGATTCTACGACTACACTATACGGGTTCCCTGGGATGGTTTTCGAAGTTTTGAAGAACGGTTTTGTCAGCGCGGTCACGGTATATTGAGTTAGTGGGCCTGGGTACTGGAGTTATCGGTCATCCCTTCATTTCCTTCCAGGGGCGTAGAGGAAGCGTAAGAGATTGACCGTACAATACGAATAGATAGGTACCTTAGGTGTTCAGTTGTTTATGAGTCACTTCTCCCTGCTCGCTTGACGACCGAAATGCTAACAAATCAAGATACTCAAATTTAGTCTAGCTAACTACCTCCTAAGCAATGGTCAACATCAGTCCAAGTTATCATCAAACCTCTGTCCACAAAAAGTAATATTAGCAAGTTTCCTACCATTATTCACCTGGCTCAATATGCCAAGACGGTACATGGATGACTGCTATTTCTTATCATCACCTTAACGCTGCCCTTCCTGTTCGATGTTCAACACCCTGCTGTATTTGTGATGCGGCACGGCACGATCACCCGCACCAAGTTCTTGACAGTCTACCAAAGAAAACATACCAATACTGTCCAGCTTCGGGTCTGGTCAACTCTTCGCTAGACTCCTGAAGAGCACTCAGCTACGAACTCAAGCCCACCTAGCATGTATTGCAAGGAAAAAGCCGTTTTTAAACATGATCTGTCATGGCAAACAGCTCTACGTCATCGTCTGAATGATGACCTATAGATGCCTTGGGCCGAAGCGTAGTTGCCCAGGAGTTCTGAGATTGCCCCATATCCTCTCCTCTACGACGCAAGCGCCGGTCCTTCTTCAGCAAGGAAGCGCTTGACGGAAGAGAGCGGAGCTTGGATAGGATAGGAACTACGGATATCTTGTCTAAGACCCACGCGCTTCGAGGGACGCATGCGACGATCTGCTAATGAGATAGATAAGATGCGCACGCAGCCTAGAGCAAAGGTCCCAACTTAAAATCTGAAACTGCGGGGGATGCAAAGGGCAGTTCAGAGGGCAGTTACAGGTTTGGAGCCAATCTAGCCCCTATTACAATGTAGAAACGGACTCGCATTGCTTTCAGGGGAAGCAGACGTATCGCGAACTCTATCACCTGAATTCCTCGTTCTTCATGTCGCATATGCGCTAGGTGATAATGTTGCCTACCTAGCTACCTACCTACCTAACCGGTTACCTAGATAAATAAGTATGCTGCAGTTGGCTGGTTGAATGCCTCCAACTTGCAGCTGGTAGGCATCGTTTGAACTAGGTATCTTTTGTACGTGCATAGGGACCTATCATATTGGACCTAGAAGTCCAACGGGTTGAACCTTCACGGCCCTGGCCTCTCGCAAGTTAGTACTCCAACATATTGCAAGAATAACCTTGTTACTAGGTACCTAAACCGAGTTGGTTCTGTGGTTAGGTACCTATACATTTATAAGTGTGCGTTGGAGCATGTAGCACGCTGAATATGTCAGGGGCTAAGGATTACTGCCTCGGCGTGTAGTAAAGTTTTGTTGGTTGAGCTTTTGGGGTCTAAGATCCGATGTTGATCGAACATTGATTGCAATAATCAGCGATATTGCGAGCTGATCGTGAACCAATGAATGAGGTCTCTGTTAGGGCTAAGGGTAAAAACATTTTCAGGAGGCCGTATCGATTCATTTCCGTGGTGGTAGCTTGCTGTAGGTTGGCTTCTAACAGACATGGAGGAGTGAAACAGCGGTTAACCTCGAAATACAACGAGATGGAGATGTAATACACCAGAGGAGCACACAGCCCTTCCGCATGGTTCTCTTCGGTTCAGCCAGCCTCTGGATCGGTATTGAGTGTCCACACGCTCTGCGCCTCCCGCTCACTGACGGGGTATATAGCCGGGGATACCGAGGTGTATGGATTGAATCCGAAGTAAAAAAGTTGAACCTTTACAATACCTCAAACGAAGGCTGATCGTAGACTATCTCAGAACAGCTCAACGTAGATTCAGCTATTAATCCCTATGAAAACTTTCCTAATAAAAAAATTATATCCTGAATATGTTCGAAAGAGCACCGGTGCCCTGACGTGGCGTTGCTCCCGCTGGATTAGTTGGACAGCATGCAATCTTTATTACATGGCACTGTCTCGCTTCAGTTCAGCCTCCATGATTTGCAGGGCCTCATCGCGATGCTTCTCCATGTCGATATCGATGATAAAGTCCCACCTCGACATAAATGACTTGAACTTCTTCGGGTCTAATCCCATCTCCTTATTGCTCCCAGTCAACATGGTACCGGTGATCCGACTCGACTCAACAATGCGTTGTGTGCGAGGACGACGAACCTGGTCATATACCTTCAGGGCCGTGAGCGCTTCAAGAGGCGTTTGTGCGCGTCCGAGCAAGGTAGAAATAATAAGACTGTCTTCGATAGACATGCCGCCGCCCGAGCCCTGCCACGGTGTTGTGGAGTGGGCAGCATCGCCAGTGATACAGATGGGACCGGAGACATAGCTGCGCGCGTTCGGGTGATCCCAAAGGTACAAAGCCGTATGCTCAGATTGATTGCAAAGTAGCTATCCAATTCGTTAATATATCTTTGGTAGTCATAGCATATATATGTCTAAAACCGAAGCTCTGGGTCGTCTTACCTCGTTCACAGCTGCGTTAAGATGGGGCGGCCAGTCTTGAAACAGCTTCTTGATCTCGTCGGCACTCACATTGCGCTGCCATCGGTCCAATGACTTGGGGTCGACCTCTTCATCATTGGAGGCAATGGCGAATTGCACCAGCTGACCGCCGCTCAGAATGTTATGCATCAAGAAAGCGTTCCGTCCAGCCCACCCGTATTCGCGGGCATCGTCGATATCCACCAGCTCCTTGCCCAAACTGGCCTGAGCTTTGTCAAATGGTTGGAGGGTCATAAGAAACCAGGCTCCGCTGTTTTGGGGAGATGCTGCGGGATCATCCTCACCCAAAACGAGTTTTCTAACGGTGCTGTGGATTCCATCAGCCCCGATGAGAATATCGCACTCGTGAGTGGTTCCGTCAGTAAAGTAAATCGTGATGGGACCATTTCCCTCGATTTTCTGAAGCTTCTTGGAGGCATGCATTCGCTCCGGGGGGATATCAGCGAGCAATTCCTGCAGCAAAGCAGCGCGATGAACAATGCTCGTCAGGCGCTTTCCTCGGACTATATCGTCAACCTCATCAGGCATGCTCCCTGCCCCCTCGCCTTGAGCTAGCATGAATCGAACGCCCCTCATCGGTACGGCGCCGGCTCGATCTAGACACTGGGCGGCCGAAGGGCCGATGAGCTCAAGAGCAGCCTGCGCGTTTCGAGCGATCCCGATAGCCATGCCGGCTTCTTTGAATGCAGCAGCGGACTCAAAGATGTGTATATCGAGGTGGGAGAACTTGATGAGTGCATGAAGTAGAGAGGCGCCTGCCAGGCCGCCGCCAATGATGGCAATTCTAATGGGAGAGTTCATGTTGCCGAAACTGGACTTTCGTTTTCAACCTAGTTGACGGTCCCGTGTTGGCAATCATAGAGGCGGAAGGCTTCAAGATAATTAATAGTTGCAGGCAGAGGTCTACCCCGCTCGAGATTGGAAAGAGAACGTAGTCCGGGTGAGCAAACTTGCCATCAGGTTCGGCCTAAGTTGGTGTACCATTGTAGCAGGCTTGAATGTAGGGGACCTCATCTCGAGAGCCGTTGGTGGTTTCGTGCAACAGCGCAGGAAGCTGTTGGTACGTTCGTCGATATTAATGGTGAACTAGGTACGTTGCAGGCTGGGCATGGCGTGGGCGGTTACAATTCCACTAAGCCCTAAACATACCCGTCCCCCGGCACCCCGGCACCCACCACCGGGCTCCACCCCCGGCACCTCCCGGCACCCCTGCAACCATGCACACCGGGCTGCCCTATAAACTGCATATGTGGGTATTGATGAGCCGCATATAACATCAACGGGCTAGGTGTAGCTACGCAGTTAAATTGTAATGAGTTAAGTGGTATATCTCAGCTACTTAGCTGACTAGGTAAGTTATAACGAGGCGACGAAGAGTGACTAATTGCAGATAGGCGCCGAAGAACCAATCCTAGAAATGGCCTTGACTTTGTTCTGGGAGCTTATTATCCGCAGCATTGCTGTTGGATATAACGTAAAAGCTGTAACACAGAATGTCTTCAACTGAGCTAGATGAAAAAGTGCCATTCCTGGTTGTCGAAGGTGCCCTTGACCACGAAATCCGCAATAGAAAGAACTTCTTCCTGCGAAATAAGTATGCTGGGGCACACGGCATTCTGTTTGCTTTGCAGTTGGTTCTTCTCGCCTTGAGTGCGACATTTCTCGTTTCGAATACCATATCTGTGAGCAATCCTGGTGGTGACCATTCGGGCATTGCTGCATTCGAGAGGACCTTCTGTAAGTGGAATTTCGACCCAAGAGCACGGTCCATTTGCTGATAGCAAGTTTCAAGCACCAGCTGAATCAGCTCTGCAATATATCACTGTCGAAGAGAGCAAATACCAACATCACCCATCTCTATATACAGGCGAACCACGTCCTGAGCTTGACCAAGCTTGGTCGAAACTGCTGAGATGTAAGCGCCTTTCGGTGATCATAACGGAAAGCGCTAGTAATTGACTGAGTTTGTGGCAGCAACGCTGCTTAGGATGACCAAGGAGGAGATGATAAAAATGAATAAAACGTCGCTGGCGCTGCTGGATGGTAGTGGCTACGTCGGGTATCTAGAATCTTTACATATGCTACATTGTCTGGTGCGTGGTTGTCATGCGTCTGCGCAACCCCAATGACTTGCTGACGATGAGCAGAAAAGAATATACCAAGCACATCATCCGGAGCACTATCCTGAACAGGAACGCAATGGTGCCTTTACCACAGCACACTTGTGTGAGTAATATGCCGGTGGTGCAAGAATTCTATTCAATCTCACTCATTACTTGACAGACCATTGCTTGGATGTCCTCCGCGAGGGAGTCATGTGCAACGCAGACGTAACGATCAACACATTATTGAGGGAATCACCCAGTCAGGTGCTTGGTGCAAGACCAGGACCCCGAAAGTGCATCGACTGGGACCGACTTCAGGCGTGGGCTGATGATAGGACACTGAGCGCGAGCGATGGGGAGACGTTCCTTGCTACTTTGGTGGTGCCCTTTGACGAAAGCGGCAGTATTGGCCCGGTAGAGCTACTGAGGTGAGACTCGTGTAGAAGTTAAGCCGGCAGGCAGTCGACATCCATCTTGACGGCGATGATGTGACGATGAGGAAAAGTTTGGTGTCATTTGATATGACCGCTCCCTTGCTTTCAAATCTCATTCACTTGGTTATTTTAAAGAAAGCCACTAAATGGGTATGGATAATGGTAGAAGAACGAGCAGTAAGCATGGGCTCCTCCATATTTTGGCTCTTAACCTTCTCTCTGTCCAAGGCGGGAGCAATGGATCCCTTCGTTTATAGATGTATCTTAGGCAGATAGCTGCGAAGCCCAACGGGGTCACTCCTGAACCCCTGGTGATTTGGCATCGTGTCTCATGTCCTACCGCTTTGCGATACGGTCGCGGTCCTGATATGTAATTACTCCTAATCACATTAGTTCGGAGTTAGAAGAGATGATCTTCACGTCCCCGGATCTTGCATCGTGGCGTAATTTCTCTTTGTCCTCAAAGCTCCGATTGCTTGTGACTTGAATAATCAAAAGTTCATTGATATGAGGATTCAGTCTTCAATTTCGGCGAGCTTTCCATGTATAATGTTGCACATACTTCAGTGTATCTCCTTGTGGCATACGTGCGAAGTGGTCCACGGGTAACCAACTTCCTGTGTTATGTCAGCCTAAACACGTCAGGAGTGATGTATGAAGCCCTCTGGTGCTGGAGAGGAACTGTTAATCAGATGCATCTCGGTATTTTACACGTTATTACGTACCTACCTAAGGTATTTTATGTATTTATTATGTATTTGCCCAGCTTTCAGTCATGCTTCTTATACGGAAGGAAGTGGCGGGTTGATCGGATGCCTAAAATTAGAATGACGAACCCACGCCATCCCTAAATTGACTTTCGCTTGGGCCTGGGTGCTGACGCCTCATTTCATTTTAGGGCTAGCTGAAGGTAGTAAGTAGCCTGGTAACCCAGCAGCTGCCCATTGAAGACAGCTCCAATTCACCCGTCGTCAGCTCCATTGGAACAGGGCTGTTCAACGCTCTTCCCTACTTCCCCACGACTCCGAGCCGAGTCGGGTCCTCAAATTTACCTGCCAACTTCCAAGGTTCTGTCGATTTTACCCGGACAGAGGTAGAACATGGCGTTCAAGAGCGCGATTGTGAGCATTCCTCAAATTGTTCACTACTTGCTTTGTTGAGACCTAGGTAATAACTCGTGTCTAGTTCATTCTCGCCCTGGCGGCGCTCTCACCACTCCTCTATGAGAACTTCCTGAGGTTGTCGATAATCTCCAAGAATGCGCCCGACAAGCTCGTCACGCTGAACAATCTCAAGTCGTCTGAGATCAAGTTCGAGGACTCAGTTCGTAGCTGCGAAGATGCCCTACTTGTCGAATCCAAGGGCTTGGCTATCTTCTCTTGCGACCCTGGACGAGAGTCGTATAACACTGTCATGGTACGTCGATATTCTAACTCGCACCCGCAACTCACCCATTCTGTCCACTCGTTCTCATATCGCATAGGGTATTTTCCTTCCAGGACCTGTACCTGGCGCCTCGATTTTCGGCTATTTCTATGATGACGCCAGCGCTCCGGAATCAGAGTCTTTGAAGCGTTTTGAGATCCAAGGGTACGAGCCTCTTGCCGATTTCCACACCTTGGGTATGACCTATGACGAGAAATCTTCCACCCTCTTCGTCGTCAACCACCGCAAAGATGGTCCCACTATTGAGGCCTTCAAGCTCGACCTCACCGCTTTTACTGCCAAGCATTTCCGGACTGTCCGGCATCCTCTTTTGCATGCCCCCAACGCAATTGCTCTGATCAATGGCCACGAACTGCTTGTCACGAACGACCACTACTTCCTTAGCGACAAGTCTCGTGCTCTATCAACCTTGGAGACATACCTCGGTCTCCCTCTTGGCACGGTCGTGCACGTCGATATCTCTTCTCTCTTGCAGGATCCCGCCGGCACCGTCGAAGCCAATGTTCTTACTCGCGTCCCCTTCGCTAATGGTATCGCATTCCTGAATGAAACTACCCTCGCCGTAGCGTCCACTACTAGACCAGGTGTCTATTTCTACACCTTCACCAAATCGGAGTCGAACAGCTCCGCGCCTCCCATCCTGTCCTATAAGGCACTGGTCAAGTATCCCTACTATGTCGACAATATCCACGTTTCTCGGGACGGAGCCCTGTATGCTGCCGGTCACCCTCACCCCCCTTCACTGAACAAGTTTAGCGCTACCCGGCACAAGTGCAATTCTCCCGACATCGCAACCGCGGACCCATCGGTCCAGGAAGAATGTAGGAAGACTAAGGCCGCCTCCTGGATTACGAAGTGGACCGAGGATAAAGGTGTTGAGAACCTGTATGTTGGTTATGACTTCCCAACGAGTTGCACTGCTGCCTTCGATGCGCAGAGGAAGATTGGCGTTGTTGCGGGTCTGTACGCCAAGGGTATTATGATATGGAGAGAATAGGGGGACGAACGCTTACACTTGATTTGTAAAATAGATCCGGCCTAGGTGAAGACACAATTTGTGAGGACTTCTGGGACCCTACTCGAAACTGGCCTCGTCCCAAAGGACCTAGGCCTTCGCAAGCAGTCATTGGATCATCATGGCTCTTTTCTGAGTAGCTACAATTGACCATCGCTGCGACGACATAGGTTTTGACTTGGGCCTTTTTATTTTTGACCGAACGCGGCTTACCCGTAACCATTGCCGAGATATTTCAAGAGATAAATGTAGATGGACTGTTGTCAGGTTCGAACCTGCACAGGTGATTTGAGCTCACCTTTGCTGAACCAGTGTAGGTCGACTCGTAATATCTAGCTGCAACTGGCGCTGGTGAAGGAGTCGCCGGCAATCAATATACAGTGACCCATCTCACCAACAACCTGTCAGAGAGGGTGACTGAAGCGGGACTGAACTATTAGTATGTTATATATCTAGTCCTATCCCTGGGGTTGACAGGACGGGCCTTAATATAAACTCGAGCTCTGCTACAGTTGCATTTCAACAGGCGCTACCCAGACTTCAGACATGGGAATGTGATGGAATTGCGTTCGTGGTAAGGAAAGATAGTGTCTAAGATGAGCTGTCGGGCTTCTGGAGTACAGGTCTTCGGGAATTATCAGGGTCAGGCTTTTAGGTGGTGGCTAATATATACCATGTTATAAGCTGACTCAGCTACTTGCAACTTGCACCAACTTGCAGACCACGACTCCGCTACATGACCACATGTATGATTTCCTCTTCGGTGCGCCACCAACACATGCAACCCAGGGGTTTGGTACAGATATATCGCAACGTATGCCAAAAAGAGGGCACGAGCTGGAAAGTTTCTTGCTGGGCAGATATAGTGCCCGTCAAAACTTCGGCCACTGCGGCTCAACAACACAACAGATCTATGTCAACTTATTTCAAAGTGTATTCAGGCTACATCTTGTCCAGACACCACATTCTAGAACACAGTTCTTATCGGCTGCATAGAAACTTCACATCCCTTCCTTCGCCTAATTGGCGGGACTATGGAGTCCCTCAGTACATTACTGACATGGCGAATCGTCATCACTACGATTGTCATGTACTATGGGAGCATTGCATTCTATCGCTTGTTTCTCCATCCTCTTGCCCGATTTCCCGGTCCCAAGCTGGCTGCCGTGACACGGTGGTATGAAGGCTACTACGACGTCATTCAAAACGGCCAATACACATTCAAAATAGGGGAGCTGCACAAGAAATACGGTAAGATCCCCTCTCCTGCTAATGCAACGTGAGCTTGTATTGTCTGATATGTATGGCTCTCGTCAATCCAGGCCCCATAATACGGATCAGCCCTCATGAGCTCCATGTAAACGACCCGGCCTTTTTTAATACCCTCTACTGCCAAGAGGGGCGCTGGGATAGGTACGCATGGGCATGGGATGCCTGGGGAGCTGAAGGCCCGACGATACACACCGTAGACCACGACCGGCACAAAGCCCGTCGCAAGCCCCTAGCCCCTTTCTTTTCCAAGGCGAAAGTGGCTGGCCGCCAAGATATGATTCGACGGCATGTCAATAAGCTCTGTGATCGTCTTTATAGCATTGCTAGATCTGGAAAGACGGTTAATCTGGGTGCTGCTGCCACAGCATTGGCACGCGACGTTGCCTTCGATTTCATTCTGGCCAAAAGTTATCATAGTCTCGACAGCGAGGACTTTGACGTCGCCGTTCTCCATGCCGCGCAAGGAGCTGGACCCCTGTGGCGAATCACCAAGCATGTAGGCTACGTGCTTCCTTTGTTGAACTCGATACCACTGGATTGGGCCATAAAGATTTCGGATGATGAGATGAAGACCTTTTTTAACCATCTGAAAGTAAGAATGCCAACCCTCCCCGAAAAACGAGGCTACGTCCTGTTGCAGACTTACGATCGTATGTATAGGATGCCATGAAAGACACGAAAGACCTTATTGCTGCCGCAACCTCGCCCTCGCCAGGCGACGGAGACGACCGCCAGCGCACCATAGTCCACGAGATCTTAGATTCCAAACTTCCTCCCCAAGATAAGTCCTTCCAGCGAGTCTTCGAGGACGTATCCTCCGTAAGTGGGGCCGGGCTCGAAACCACCGGCAACGTCCTCCGCTTGATATTTTTCCATGTGTTCAGCAATACGGAGATTCTACGACGGCTTCGTGAGGAACTCGGCTCCGCCAAGGCGAAACATTCCAATGTTATTGATATCAGCGTGCTTGAACAGCTTCCTTATCTAACTGCGACTATCATGGAAAGCCTGCGCCTTAGTCCCGGCACAGCTACGCGCATGGCACGTATTGCTCCAGACCGGGACCTGTTTTACAAGGAATGGCGGATACCAGCCGGGACTCCCGTTGGAATGACGACTATCCTGATGCACACAGACGAAAATATATACTCAGACCCTCATACCTTTAATCCCGAGCGCTGGATGGGACGAGACGGACGGAAGAATGCCGAAAAGGCATACGCACCATTTTCGAGAGGGACGAGGGTGTGCCTTGGAATGCAGTAGGCCATTTCCCTAACCCAGAAATAAGTCTCGCCTGTGCTGATATGTTCTTTAACCAGTCTCGCATGGGCCGAATTGTACTTGGCCTTGGCTGCGCTTGTTCAACGATTCGATTTTCAGTTCAAGGGCGCTAAGGCTGAGGATTTCGAATGTGATAGCGACCAATTTGTTGTTGGCACTAAGGGTAAGGGTCTTCTTGAAGCTCATGTTAGCATCCATGAAGGGTGAGATCGGGTGGGAATCACGAAGGGGTCTATTGGCTCAGAGCTTCCAATATCAAGATCGTGTAAGCTGGTGTTAGAGCGTGATTACGGCTCCGCACCTGCAAGGTACTTCTCTGCTTAGATGGATACACATAATAGAAATGTATGATATTCTGCTAAACCAACGTATCCATACTTCGTAGTCTAGTCTGTTGGTAAGCCGGTAGGCCATTACTAAGCCCTACCCAAACATGTAGGTGCGATTATCATTGAACCATATGACATATCACCAATAAAACAATCGATGTCGCCTAACGCACATGCAATCTTACACTGGAGTGCCTACCTACCGGAAAGTAAAGGTCTAACCCCTTCGCACTTCTTCGCAGTCTTCGCAATCGCACTCCTATGATACACCCCTTTGTTGCTCTTTAACACATCGACGTGTTGACCATACATACTCTCCGTCATGGCTCAACCCTCGCCATCTGTTTTTGTGTGTGGTATTACAGAAAATCAAGGCGGTGCCGTAAGTAGGCTCCCCCTCCAGCTCAAGTGGAACATCCACGCAACAACACGAGACATCGAGTCTCCTGAGTCAGTTGCTTTGGCAGCAGCGGGTGTCAAGGTGACATAGAGCGACTGGGACGACGAAGAGGCATTGAGAAACAGTATTGCAAGCTTGCAGCAAATTCTTTCTCAATCTAGTATCAACCATTGACGACTTCGATCGTGAGCGTTGATAGGCAGTGAGGAAACTCAATATAGCCAAGGCTGCCGGTGTAGGGCAAATAATTTCATCCATCAGCCTCGGGGTCACCTGTGAGTCCATGGTTTTCCTTTAAAGAATTCAACTAAAGTAGATCCAGGTGCTAACGAGGTTTTATCATCTAAGTATACGGTATACAGTGCCACCTCGCAGGCACACTCAGGCCTTGTAGCATCTTGCATACTGATAGGGAGATTGCTGCACTGTCTGTTGGACCGTTCGTAAATCCCTATGTAAAGAGCGACAAGTGCTTTGAGCATATGGAAGAACTTGTCGACATGCACGAATTGGCCGCCATCATCCCGCTAACAAGCTTGAGAGACTTTCTCCAGAGAGAGAATGCTAGCGTCAAGGTGGGATTTCGGTCACAAATTCAATATACCCAAACTTTTGCCAGGCAGTCTTCCGCACATGAGATTCCTCACATGGTCTAGAGTGAAATTGACATTTTTATCTTGCTAATTGCAATTTGGTGCTCTTACTAAGCCGATGTGAGCAAGGCTGAGCCTCCCCTGAGTAGCGCCTGATTAGGCTTGAGTAAAGGGGTAAGAGGTGGTGTGAAGGGCTACCTAAGGGGTTAGCAAGGGTAACTTCCGGAAAGGTAATATGAAATGTCGAACACAAGGTCCAATTAAGCAAACAGGTAGTTCATTTTTAACTCCTTCGGGTCTTTGGAACGGGGGCAAACAAGCGTTTGGAGAAGGGTTCGCACTCTGGGAATAGTGTCAATACGCGACGAGACCATTTGCCAAGATCCGACCGCAAGGTCGGCACCAAGAAACTACATATCGGAGTCTTGGTGTAGACATTTCTACCTCTAAAGTGAGACCTTGTAAATACACCAAAATTAGGGGTTGGTCGAGCCGGACTCGAACCTAGGACCTTGAATAGAGGAGGAACCTTTTACTACCGGACTGTACCCTTGAAAGGTGGACGGCTACTTGCTAATCGCATGTTTAGAATAGCTTGACAATAATACTGAAAATCACTCGTGGGCAAAAATAATAACAGCTCATGTAGATGTACACAGGATCTCTGAAACGGGCGCTCCGAACCCGAATGTGCCCATAACGCGACGGGTCATTCATGAATACCCTATTCCACAACGCGAGTGGAGGCATCAAATAAACACATATTTCAGAGTTTACGTGATGGGATTACCGGCGGCAGAGGAAGTGCACAACCAAACCCTGGGTCGAGCCGGGGCTCGAACCCAAGACCTCTCGAGAAACAGGGAAAGGGAACTGGTACCACTTGGCCACACGTTTTAAGTGCAGATGGTCTCTTGCGGACACATGTCCTAAAACGCCCTATAAGGTAAACCTGCATCCAGTCGCGAACAACCGCTACTCCCACTACCGAAGATTCTCCCTGAGTCACGCGTCAGCTGTTGTCGCAACCACGGCAACCATAGCCTTATTTTTCCTTTCCGCATGAGAAAATACTTGCACCAGATTTTATCCAATTATATCTATCAGCTACTATGCATTCCTTAAGTACCTAACATATCCGTCTTTCATATTCATCATAAAGATTTTCAGCCCCTCGACACATTATGAGGCGATATTCGTGGTTCTAATGAGAAGTTAACCCAGTCAAGATAGTAATACTTGTCCTCCTCACACCCCAAAGCAACGATGAGTGAAAATAAAGTGCATTTTTAATTCCAAATTTGAATTGCGTCTTTGGTTTGAGCTTACAAGTACCACTCATTTTCAATCTAAACAACATTTGGGGTGTATATTCCCGATGTATCAGTCCCTCAGAAGCACAGAGGAAGGCTGTGGGCGATGATATACACTGTTTTCTTTGGGTAGTGGCATTAGGGCTTAAATAATTCATCGTATATCTAAAACATCACATCTGAATACTTGGATTGTGTGAGCCCGTGTATGTGCTACATCGTCTTCATTAATGGGTTCAATTGCCTAGGAACAGTCTATCCTATTCCACAAACAAAAGTCGAAGTGTACATGTAATGTGTACCTAAGTACGAAATGTAAAATCTGAACTCCATTCGAGGTTAGGCCCACCGGCCCTGTAGACAGTAACTTTGCTACCATTCATAATGCGTTGAGTAACTCTGTTTCGAATGCTTGGGCTTTTCAACAAGCACAACTCAGCAGGCTTATTTATGGCGATGACGCTTAGAACTAGAACCGGCACTGCCTTTAGCCTTTCTCTTGTGGGAGACAATGATGGTCACGTCGTCGCCATCATCGTCGCCATCATCGTCGCCATCATCGTCGCCATCATCGTCACCACGAGCCTCGTCTTCGTTGGTATTGGCTCCGTTCTGCTCTTTGTTATTGACCTCGTCTTTTCCCCAATCGCCTTCCGGATCGTTCTTATAGGACTCGACTCGGAATGCCCAAGTCTTCAAGCTTTTTACACTCTCCGCAATGTCTTCTTGGATCGAACTTTTACCGAGGTCGTCTTGGGGCAGGCATGCAGCAGCGAACGCGCGGAAGACATAGTAGCAGACTTCCTCACAAACGACCTGAGTTAAAGTGTCGGTGGGTTGAACGTTGCCAGCATCGATGATCATTTGCTGAAGCTGAACTCGGGTCGGGGAATCTAGGCAATCGCTGATGGTTGCCGTGATGCGTTCGTGGTAGATTGGCTGTGATAGCAAACCGCGTGCCACAAGTTCGTCTTGGAGGATCGCGGCTAGATCTTCACACGAGAGGTTCGCATTTGAATGTTCTTCTGTATCGATTCGGATCATTGTCGATGTTTCGGGCGATGGAGACAGAATTCCAACTACATGAGTGTCCCAATACGGCTCGTCCAACAAGTTTTGGATGTTGTTGAGAACTTCAGCTTCCTGCGGTTTTCCTAGGTCCTCCTCCCACTTGCATAAGCCATCGGTCAACTAGACCAATGCAGTAACAGGGAATCCAACATTAGAGCTACCGCGCCGGGCGTGTAGAAAAGTTCTTCTGGCAGTCATGAAGCGTTTTATAAGGAGAAGAGCCGTTCCCGTCGACGCCAATCTCCACTTGTACTCAATTGCCTCCTTGAACTCCTCATCAGACTCATTAGTCCACTTCTCCTTCACAGAGAACGCCGCGCTCATCAGACTCAATGCGTTCTTGTAGATTGTAAAATCACCAGGTTCGATACCTTCTAGACGAGTCGTCAATGCATCCATCGCGAAGCCACGAACCGGCTTATCGCGGAACTCGAAACCATCCAATGCCAGGTATAGGTCATCTCCGCTGATCGAGCATTGTTTGACTGCCCGGGCACTTTGCTGTGACTTCTTGGTGTATTTGGGGCCGGTAGCTGACGATGAAACGGCATCGTGCGCTGAATTTTTGGGTTTCATGGCGGCGGATAACTAAAGATTGGATAGAAGAATAAGGTAGGACGGGCTGAAGAGATAAATCTGATTGAAGTTCGAATGGGGCGCGATTCGAATTTCAACTTGGCTAGGCGCGTTGAAGCTCAAAAGATTCCAAGAATTGGTGGAACTGCCCTTGAGCTCGTAGAAACGCGGTCGGTCGAGGTGGGTCTGCAGGTTGACGAAGGATGAAAGTATTGAGACCTAATGTGGTGCACTACGAATCGGGAAGTGCACGCACCAGAGCTGAGTGATGTGTTGAGCAGCAACGCTCAGGAAGCGAAAATTTAGTGGTTGAAAACTGCAATCATGGATGGATGCTGGTGCTTGGGCGTCAGGTTGCCTTGATAACCTACAGATTACCTAGTCGAGTACTTGGTAGGTACCTCTTGAAGCTGTCAGTGAGAAGCCATGCACGCTTGAAGGGCATGCTGTTGGGATCGCAGTCACCTGACTGTCACGTGCCAGGGAGCTCTCCATAAGGGGGGATCCCGCGCACCCAATTGTACACGCACCTAACTTAGACACCATCATTAACCAATTCAACTAGTATTTACGTATTTCCTAACTGCATCTACTAATTATTAGACCCTGTCCAACCAGCCAGTATACACGCCTTACAAGGATGGTGTATTGGTTCAGTTCAGGGATGTAGGATGTGCAGACTCCCGGTATACCTTAACCTAGGTATCTAATGATGCGTTGGGGCAAAAACGCTATCGACGAATTTGTGGTAGAAGTAGCCAGAAAAGTGCGGCCATGGACATCTTTGCCTGGTGCTTCTTGTCAGGTGGCAAGCCTAAGGGGTCGGTTGCCAGAGAAAACATCACGTGTATGTGTACTTATCTTCCACATGCTGGACGCGTCTGCCAAAGAGTCGATAAGATAGAAGAAATTCCTGATCTAAGGCGGTGCCAGAGGTGCTTTGAAACAAGCTGTCAGTAAGATTCCATCCACGCTTGAAGGGTGCAGACCAGTGGTAAATGGTTCTTCCTTCAGACGAGGTCCTGGGTTCGAGTCCGGTCTTGGCCACCATTGGGGTTTTGTATATAATGGATCTGCTTCTACTGAAGTACGGTACCTTGCAGTCCCTGAAACAAAGGTCTACTGTGATTATCTAGGTTTCATTACACCAGAGCGGTGGATTTCCTTGGGACACGTCCCAGCTCTACTAAAGCTACGAGATTCAGTTATATGTAATATCCCAGAGAAACAGGTACCTTTTTGTTGAATTGGAGAGTGGATAACTGTTGCGGGAACGAAAGGGTGAAAGATGCATGATGAACTATCTACTGACAGTGGCAGTGGGCTAAACTACGGCCTAAGAGGGTGCAGCTGTTACCTAGGTGACCTAGGTGGCCGGTGCATCCAAAAATCATGCCTGAGATAGCTTTATAGGGCAGCTTAAATGTATCTCTGGTAAGAAATCCACACTTAAAACGCGTGGCCTAGTGGTAAAACGGTTGCTTCCCTTACTGGGAGTCCGGGTTCGAGTCCTCGACTTGACAAAGATTTAGGTACGCCGAGGTAGGCGCCTCCTTAGGAACTCTGAAATATGTGTGACTAAGCCGCGGTGTCGTCATACGTGATGACCCTCCTACCGGGCTGTTAATAAATCTTAAACTCGACGAGATGCAGACTTGGACGGCGACCTCTCGATCTCGCCCCTTTCTTCTATATTTTTGTTGAACCAGCCTAGCCCATGCGACAGCTTTTTCTTCCATCTTAGCTAGAAGAGCCCGCCTCTTACATTTTCGCATACATCATCATTAATTCAATCAAGTCAACCACACCTTACTGGTAATATAGTTTCGTAACCTCTACTAGCTAGCAGATACCTTGTCAACCGACACTTTTGAACTCGTCCATATATTATAAAGACCAACGAGTTTTTCGAGCTGCAGGTGGTTGATTTTCCTGAGCATAGACACGCATTGGAGGCTACAATAATCAGTATTCGTGCGTGTTTCTACAGGTACGCCCAGGCGCTCCCATCGTATTTCATCGTCACGCCGAGCATGTCTAGATGCAGTCGAGTCACTTAGTCCAATGATCAATATCGCGAGCAAGGCTGCCTCGGCCGCGGCCATGACGCTTCAGCTATTGAAGGGAAATCTGCCTCCCCTTTGCTGTTTGCCAATTCGGGATTGTAGGCGGGCGCATGCACGTGGATGGACTTCCTATATCATGATCATCCAGCGAGAGCGTTGTCTCTAGACGATATAAAGAATGTAAAATTATTTTAGGTCTGAGAAACCTAGGTTGTTTCGGTGTACAGTGCTGAGCGGAGAATGCATAGGTGTCGGTTGGCAAGGCTATCATCAATTAGTGATAGGTCCTATTATCAAGTAGTAATAGGTAAAATAAGTTACTTGGTGTAAAGTAATAGAATCAATTGATTAAGGTAAAAAGCTGTATCCGCTCGATGAGTATCTCCAGGCGCTCAGGTAGGGTCTTGTCTGGATATTCCCTCGTTATGAGGTGAATGTTCGTGTCTCTCCATTCGGTCATGCACATTTGCTGATTTTCGGTCGCATGAGGAAGAGTTTGATTTGGATAACCATCTCTTGGAACCTAAGGTTTCTGTCGGCCAGGTAGTTGTAGTAGAACTGTTGGGCATTGCCCTTCAGCATCAGCTGGAAGGTGTCGCGACACTGGGATGGTCCCACATAGGGCAACAATCCCGAGCCGACTGGCAAGCTTCTCCTAGGGTGAGATAAAAATGCGTTTCTTTGAATATTCGAGGTCAATGAATCGTCATCATATTAAACGATCAATTGATGGAATAAGATCTTGCTATAATTGATGGACCTTGCCCCTACGCCGTGATTTCTTCCACCGCGAAGCTAGAGCGCGCTATGGCTGGCAATAGGACCCTTAAGTATCATTCAAGATTGTGTCAAACAGAGTCAGAGCAATTTACTGAGTCAATTGCGAGTTTTGAAGGGACTCATTGTTGTCGACGAAGACAGATTTCATTTGGCTGTTTGCTCTGTTTGTGCACAATACAGTTGCCAGGCAAGCGATGACGCCGGTAACGTATGGTCAGACTTAGGAGTCCTACAGGCCTCTCACTTAGAGTTCCAGCATTGGTAGATTGACGAGAATAGCGTTTCTCGTTATTCAGTCTCTTGAGAGCGCCTGGGGAACGATCAAAATCGGCGAGGAGACGCTGGATTTCTTCTGACGTTGGTAGCCCCTTTATTACATAAGCCACCCCCGAGCCTCTCTGGAATGCCGATCTGTGGGTCAGCAGGATTACGTAATTGACATGACCGCATTGTTGAGTGGCTGTGCTTCGAAGCTGACTTACACAACTTCATCTTCTCATCCGCGAGCCTCCCTCGCGTCGCGGGCGGTTCAACGGCTGCATCACGGTATTTCGTCAAACCGCATCCCAAGATAATTGAAAATATCGCCAATACCGTCCATATGCAAGCTTTCACATGATTGATTATTCGCCATGCCCTATCCTCGGCATGAAGCAGAGCTCGAAAGGCGGGCTCTCAGGGACTGCCTCCACGCCTTCAAGCACCCGTCTGAAATGCCGTCACAGCTCAAATCTTCCTGGCGCCAAACGCGCGATTACTATGCGGCGCGAGACGTCGTTGATCTCGAAAGAGGAGAGTTGATCGAGATAATATCTTGGACAAGGAAGATGGCTCTCAAGATGGCTGGAACTGCGCTTTTCTTGGGTGTTCTTCTGGCCCTTGCGCTCATTCAGGCTTTCAGGTCCTAGCATAGGACACCCGGACGAACCAAGATTTGAGGTGGCAAATGTGCGAGCGGTTTCAGCATGCATGCACGACAACGAGGCTTATCATATTCTTTTTCATTTGCCTCTGTAGGCATCGTCAGTCTCAATGGTGTCGACTCATCGCTACAAAACTCTACTACACCGGATGATGCTACTAATGCAACCAGGTCCCAGAAACAAGCGGGGGCGCACATTGCTGAGGTACAGGGCAAGGAACGGACTTTGTTCCACGGTTGCCGCCGGCCACGGTACCAACTAATCCTCCAGTGGGTTCAATATTCTCGTTTCGGTTGGCTTTCCCGTTCGTACTCTTCTGTATATGATGAAGTAGATCACTTATGATTCAGTTGTGTCGTTATCAAATCAATACTAAGAGGTATCTAGGTAGCTTTGAGAGATTAACCCCTCACCACCACCCTTACCTCCGAGGTATCTGTTGTGTAACCTCCGGGGCGCCTCCATGTGTTCACGTCGATAAGATATCGTTAGCAATGCGTTTTTCCTCTTGTATGTCATCCCATAGAAATATGCTGCAAAGAAGCATTGTAGCTTTATATGTCTTGATTGGAAACTAGAAGGTCCCTTCAACCTAGTTTCTGGAATGGGAATCTATCTACCTTTTCTTCCATCGAAAAGGGCTGTTTGTCACGAGGCCGACCAAGCAGGAAGGGAAAAGCAACGTTTTTCTCCAAGGAGCTATAAACCTAACTAGGGGGGGAGCTTTTCCGTACATATGGCAAGGCGCTCTTTGTCCTGCTGTCTCAGGTCCCGTAGGGACAACTTCTGACACTATTGAACTACTCGATATTATTAAGAAGGAATTGGGAGGCCGACGGATAGAAGAAGAATACTTCGTAATTGTCTCATCTAACACCACGTATAATCAATACGGGAGAGTTGGTAGAGGCATTTCGTGTTTCTTCCAATTGCTGTTAGTTTTATTACAAACAATAGGAGATGCCTATGATGGATGGAAACCTAGTTACACAGCGTTAAAGGTTTGGTGCATCTTGTCCGCCTAATTCATTCTTTATCAAACTTCTAGGTTTGCGGTGTAAATAGCTCAAGATCAGAGACAATAAGGCAAGGCTGACGGACGGTGGCTTTGGTTGAGCTGGATATAAAAGGGGGTTGAGGTACTCCGGCGTTAGGGATTTCCCCATGCCCTTTATCTCATCAACTCATATGAAATCATCTGCATCTCAGACGTAGAAGCAGCCTTGTCTTCTACTACATATTGAGTTGGGTATTGGTTGCATCAGAAGAGCTATCCGGAATCCAACATGTCTTCGATGGAGACATTCACGCGCTTTCCGAGACTGCCACCTGAGTTACGTTGCGCAATCTGGTGAGTCACTCTTTCGTCTACCTAATCAGTGTTTGTCTCTATTGCACAGAAGGATTATGACGATCAGATGACTCCTTCATCTCGATTCAGCCATTGCTGAAAGACGCTGTATATGAGATGTTGAATTGTACAGGTTATTGACTAGAGTATCTGAAATATATGAGTGACTTGGGAAGCCCTGTTTATATACACGTTAGAGCCCAGATGCCTTGTGCTGTACCTGAAAGCAATCCCTTGACCACTCATTTGAGCAGCCGTTACTTAGCTCCCTATCCTAAATCACGGGAATACTTCGTGAATCTGACGCTCGAGTTCTAGGGAAATAGCGGTTATCGTCTCCTGCGCGGTCGAACCAGTTGTTTGCTCGTACGACTACAACCTTTACAGTCGTATGGAATGGGCGGCAATGAGGGATGGTATAAGGGTTCTCAGGCACATGTGGACTCGAAAGATTTCACTCACTATGCCGGCAACAATGCACGTCTGTCACGAATCTCGTCTGGTCACGCAAAAGTCGGCTACTATCAAGTTTGATATCGATCGAAGTGGAGCCTGGTTGAACCCTCATCGCCGATTCCGCCCTGACGTTGACATTTTTCTAGTCGTTCACTGACATCGCCTACTGCACCCGCTATTATATCGAAACCGTGCCAAGGTTCATTAGGCGCAACTCCAACGATTCTCTGCACCACGAGCAGTGCAGCACGCAGGCTAAGATGCCTCTATCAATCGCAAGTATTGTCTATTGTGAGACTTGCCATAATGATGTAAACAGATTCGTGAGATTTCTGGTGCAGATGTTGCCTAAATACGGTTCTAATATTCGCCTTGAACATAAATGGACACGTAGACCGACTTTTTGTACTATCTCTTTTATTTTTTGGCAGGTCACAGGACCACGCGGGTCAACTCGACAAACTGCAGTGAGGACAGTCAGCCCACAGCCAGATAGCAGCCTATTAGAAGAGGCGACCAAGGAACCGATGCTTGTGTTTGGCGGAGAGGACTCAGGGTGGAGGTTCGCTCCTCCTGAGGGTGATTTCTTCACGTTCCCTCGGGGAGAGTGGCCTGCCTGAGTTCATAAAATTTCGTCTATCTAGCCTTTTATTTCCTGATCGATGTGGATGACAGGGTGGCTTAAGCGGCCTGCTTAGAGTCTGGAAAACATTGGGGGCATCGTCGAGAACCTACAACAGGTTGGAACTGGAACGAAGGGCACCTGCGTAGATTAGGCTCAGATGTGGTATGGGAACAGGAGCACAAAATATCGTCGCAGATAACTTGGAATGGCAATTGCTAGAGTGGTACCGCTCATACAACCCATAGCAGCTCCTTTTCTAGCGAGTGGGGTGGGGATTGTGAGACTGGTCCTTGTGAATATGAGCGATACACTCAACTATTTGGATCTTCGTGAGTGGATGTGAGAGACGTTGGCAGTGACACCCCAGAACAACCTGGGAAAGTAAGTATTATGTTGTCCTTGACAATTGTGAATGGAAATAAGACAATGGACAGACAGAAGAAGTGCAAGTGGAAGTGCCTGAGAATAAGTTGCGGGATTTAGCTTTGCTTCTGGATCGTGTTCCTGCAGGTGCATCCACTTGCATGACGCGCATCCATTCTACCTAAACCTTCGGTAGACGCAGGTACCAGCGCCACCGGGGGGCTTTTTAGGGTAATACGCAGGACCTTGCGGGGGGTTCTTCAGGGGGTTACAGGGGTGGAGAGGCTAGATTCGGTGGGCGCGATCAACCGATAGCTGCGACGGCGCGCCTTATTTTTCCTTAGCGTGCTCTAGGGAGAGTGACTGCATGACCAATTATAGCACTAACCTCGTATACCCCTGTCGGATGCAGGTAAATTTCGAGGTACTTCTAGATGGACGGAGCCAATGGATTGCCCGGGAATCAACAACATCCATTGAGTCCATCCAGTTGAACTTCATTCCCTAAATCTCCTCTCGTTCAACTTCTAGAGCGAGGCTAGTTTGCTGATTCGATCGTCCCTGGTTGACCTCATTCGTTCTCTTGGCATTCCGTGACGTGAGTCAATATTTCTGTCTTGCTGATCCCGCAATGCTAATCAACCTGTTCAGGTAGTCGAATCTTCCGACGCGATCCTGAGTCCACCTTTCCACTCACTCCGAGTTTTCCGCGCCTGTTATCTATACTATATACCGAAGTCTTGAAAAGTTCAATTGGCAAGATACGAATATGTACGCGTCTAGGTCAGCCGTCGGGACCGCCTTGCTGCTCTCCTTGGCATCTGCTGCGCCGAATCTTCGCCCTAGACAAACCGACTCCGCCCTCGCGCCATGGGTGACCGTTAACGAAGACGGCAAGCCAAGCACCGTCACACCAGTTCTCAGCACCATCAGCGGCACTCCCACCATTATATCGGGCGCTCCTCACGATATAACCGCTACGGTCTTTACCCAGACCAATTATGGAAAGGTCTCTACGAGCACAGGCACTGCTCCAATGGCTACGGCTACCGGTGGTGACGCCGGTTCGTTCCCGATCTGCCATAATAAGGATGGCGAAAATGCTCCGTGGTGTCAGCCTACACAGGGAGCACCGTTATATCCAGGCATCACGTATTACTGTACGTATCGTCACCTATCTGCCCGTCATGCATGCGGAGGATAGCATTACTAATTTATTTGCAGTTACTTGGGACGCGACGTACTTCTCAAAACCTAACACGACTCTCTTAGTGCAGGGCAATTATCTGAACGAAACGACGGGCGAAGTTACTGACCAGGCTTTTGAATCACCAAAGTGGTCTGCATCTTGGGGTTTCTGGAGCTACACCATCGAGGAAAGCTTGATGAAGCATCAGTCCGCCAAGAACATCACTTTGCAACTTGCTACCATAACCACAGGTGGACAATCTAGCGAGATCGTGAAAGGACCTACGGTTCTGGTCACCCACTATCCAGTATACCAACCCGACACCGGCAAAACACCTGACAAGCAGGCGCTGATCATCGCCCTGCCGACTGTCTTCGGCTTCATTGCACTGTGCCTGGTCGGAACCTGTCTTTGGAATAGGAAGACTCGCCATATTGGAATTGGAAATGTTATGTCCCGTGGCAGACACGGATACGGTATCGGCAAGAGCTCACGTTCTCGGATGGGCTTTGGTAAGAAGAACAAGGCCAGTGAGCGCATCCAGTTGATGGAGAGGGAGATCAAGGATGATGGTGGTGAGGTCTATCGCGATGTGCCGGATCTCCCTAGACGAGACAGTGACGCGCTGGGCAGCTTGGCTGGAACGCCGACCGAAGAACGGCGCATGGACTTCTACGGTCCCGGCTCGCGAAATCAACAAGATCAGTCCCCAGCAAACGGCAACGTTTTCCGCGATGAGTTGAGAAGACAAAACGAGGGGTTCTAGGGGGCTCTCTTGGGGCCGCTATCAGGGAAGCTACATTACAGGAAAATTAACGATAGAGCATAATGTAGCAACCAACCAACCACCTTTATGGAACAGGATCTTACTCTAGTTATGGCATTAATATGACGTGCGCGAGGGGGTGGTTAGAGCTCATGACAAGTCGCTTGCGATTTACGTTAGACAATGAAGCAGACGAAAAGAAATAAAAGATTCAATTATTTACATCATGCATGAAGCTTTCACGGGGAACCGATAGATGGATAGGCGTTTAGCGCCAATTGCCCTCCCAGATGGGCATACAGCACATTGCTTCCCTCGGGAATCTCGCCCTTCCGAATCAGATCCATCATGCCCGCCAAACTCTTGCCCTCGTATACAGGATCCGTAATAAAAGCCTCCGTCTTGGCACCGAACCGGATCGCCTCCAACGTCTGCTCATCCGCGATGCCGTACACGCCAGCATGATACCTGTCGTCGAGCTCGATATCGTCCTCCGTGATATCGCCATCCTCCAACCCAATCTTAGCAGCAGTCATCTTGGCTATCCGCAACACCTGGTCGAACGTCTGCTTCGGCTTCGCCGAGGCGTCGATGCCGATGACGCGCCGCTCCTTCGAGCCGAGCTTCTTCTGCGCGAGCTTGAACCCCGCCACCATGCCGGCGAACGTGGACCCCGTCACGGCGCACACGACGACGGTGTCGTAGAAGACGCCCGACGCGCGCTCCTGCGCCTCCACCTCGAGCGCCCAGCGCGCGAAGCCCAGCCCGCCGAGCGGGTGGTCCGACGCCCCCGCGGGTATGTAGTACGGCTTGCGGCCCTTGGACGCGAGCTCCGCTTCGAGCTGCGCCAGCGTGGGCTTGTGCTCGATGCCGAAGCTGGCCGCGGGCTCGATGCGCGAGTCCGCGCCCATTAGGCGCGACAGCTGGATGTTGCCTACGCTGCTGTAGAGCTGCGCGTCCGCTGACTCGGGCGCGAGCGCGACCCAGCGCTCTTGGACCAGTGCGCTTTGCAGTCCTAGAGCCGCGGCTACTGCGGCGACTTGCCTTGTGTCTAGAGCGGGCATTGTTAATGTTTTTTAAAAGGGAAACTCGGAAAGGGGCTTAGATTTACGTACGGTTCGATTGTACACCCCCGATGGAGACGAGAGTGTCGGCGCCTTTGGCCAGGGCCTCCGCGGCGAGGTATCTGGTTTTCGGGGTCTCAGCCTCAACGTTTCCCACTCGTTGGGTAGTAAAGGGCGTACAGGGCTGGATTGACAACACTTACTCTAACTTCCGTGTCTTGTTACCACCAAACGCCAGCCCGGAGTTGCAGTCTTCTCGCTTGGCATAGACCTGGACTTTCCCGCCGAGAGCTGCGGATATCCGCGGCAAATGCTGGATCGGCGACGGCCCGAACAAGAAGCTTTCCCGCGGGATGCTCGCGAAGGGCTCGGGAATGCGGAGATCTAGGTCGGCCATTTTGTTCTAAGTAAGGGAGCAAGCAATAGATTTAGAGAGAAAAGATAGGAAATTGGGCAGCTTTATCATCTAGTTGTTAGATGTGGAACAGCTTCTTGTATCTATAGACACCTTACCCATCCATCGCACGCCTACCTATATATAGATCCATGTCCCAGCCAAGATACATTACCGAAGTCGGATGATGGTAGTGGGTATAAGACGGAGCGGAAAGGAACTAAGACTCTCCACTATGCAGCTCCGAACAACGATAGCCAAACAATATCGGGTAACGATCCCGTTTGAGTAATGTTCCACCAAGGAGAGTCATAGTACATATGAAACCATACAAGTGTGTCTTACATACTTCTCCCCCCTCAAGCGTGACGTCTATAATTATACATATTACTCAGATTTAAAGGGGGATTTATAGATACGATACTCGCTCGCACCATCCGGCGTGACCATTCTCGTTATTAATACCTTTATATAATGCATATGCCATTTATTAGACAACGATCCTAGAGCAGTTATTAGTGATTTGTAAGCCGATCTCGTTCGAACATCGAAGGCTAGCCTAGGTCAACAATACCTTAGTAACTTCTTATATTCGTCTTAACAAACTACCATAAACGGTACACTTTGAAATCTTATACCAACTGTGACAACAACCAAATTTCATTATGCTTTGCAACAAGGGTTGAGACTGATATTATTTCATAAATCCCAACTAACACTCGGAAGTCGGAAAAGGGGGAGCGCCAAGTCCAAGTCCTCTTCAACAACTCGGGAATGACATTGTCTTGGCAAAGCTGGGTGTCTCCTTACAGGCTCTAATGTGGACTGTCGCTGGGCATCCAAGAGTCTCGGCAGACCTTTCCGGTTTGCTTACCCCACACCGGCTTAAGTGAGTCGGTGGAGCTATCAGGGCCGGCCGGGACTCGGCCACGGAGTACCCACTATGAGAATGTTGGCCGCATCTAGGATTAGCAGTGGGTGTGACTGAGGATATTCTACACCACACAAATCTTTTGCCAAAAGATGTGAGTTGGTTGCTACCTACATCTCAGAAAGTGACTATGGGCTTGTATTTCATCCCATTTCACTCAACTGCACACACACAGCAGAGCATGACGTTGGGGCAACTTGGCTTCCGGACGGGAGTCAGAAGATTTTGGCATATTCCGCACTCTTAAAAAATACTTTACCAGAACCAACAGCACCAAACACAAATAAATAAACGTTCGTTTACAACATCTCTTGCAATCTTCTTTGCATTCACAATCTGTGAGAACTTGCCATCATCCTCCACATCCATACTGAACGGAAAGCACCGGGCAAGATGAAGTCAAAGGTATTTCTCTTTCTTGTTTCTGTTTATTATCCCCCTAAACTGACCTTTTCCACAGGAACCTCTGCAATGCCTCATCAAATCTAGCAAACCAGAACTGGTCTCACACGAGTAAGTGTTAAGAACATAAACACAGTTCTTCCCACATCTAATATAATTAATCAAAGGACCATAAGAGAACTAACCTAGGTGAATTAGAATCATCCTTGTGCATGGATTCAACAGCAAAGGAAAACGATGCGCAGAATGTCGAAGATTATTGAAGTCTTGGGTCATTCAAGCTACAGAACCCATCCGTGATTGGGTCAATGTCCGCATTTTCCCCTTTGATGGCGCCCATATCCTACACACGGGACATTCTGAACTACTAAACACCACAGAGAAGCTATCCGGCAGGCTCTTGGCCACCGGTAAGGACCCTTCCTCACCACTATTCTGCTCGGTGGGGGACAAAGACCGTATTCGCTCGTCTAGGGCTGTCGTTTTTGTTGCCCACGGTATGGGTGCGTGGGTAGTCAAGGAATTTTTGAACCTCCACAACAGGAAACATAAACCTATCGACCCCACGGGCCTTCTCTTCTTTGACACACCCGAGTCAACAGGCCCTCTCAAATCAAACGAGGTGCCTCCTGAATCTATCCTACTACAGTATCTGACCGAATTTTCAAACGTGTTTAAGCTGAAGCCAGATCGGAAAAGGCTTTTGAGTCTACAGTCTGAGCTCCACAAAACTAACGTGGAATTCCGAGAACTGGTGCTCGCCCGGTACGGGAAGAGTGTCGAGGTGAAAGAAGATAACGTCGAACGCTTCACATACACTTTGAATTTGTGGACTGATAATATTTGGATGTCTTCAACGCCTCTTCTTAAATTTTCCAAGGTAAGTCTATTACTGCTCTTTGTTCCCCAGCCTTTAGACCTCCCTCTTTTCTTGGCCGATCAACTACCTACGATAAACCACGGATAACTAGCCATTCTGACATGGATATTAACTAGATAAACATAAAGGCACGCATCTCACGACTCAACATCCTCCTGGGACCTAGGAGGAACAGATATAAGGACTTGCCCAAGAAGCTTGAGCGCGTAAAACTGGAAGAGAACCTCAAGAGAGCAATCACATTGCACCGTTATCACAATCTTCAACTGGACCACCTGGACTCCAAGAAAAAGCCCGGAGAACCTGCAAATAAGGTCAAGCTTAAGGACAAGGATGCACCGGGGGCTAGTCAAGATCCTTCCGGCTCGACCGATCTGGCCCCTACTCGACATAGTAACAAGCCTGTTTCCAGGGGTGGAAGAGAGAGAAGCGCGGAAGCAGGGCAACTCGACTCCGTCCATACAAAAGATGGTTCTACTGATGCCAACAAGAAGAAGATAGATATTCCCAGCACTGGCAATTCTCATTCTTGCTGTGGAGAGACGACTCCCACAGACGCCAACGAAAACCCTTCCCATCCAAATGAGACTGTATCATTGGATGGAGCGGGGGCGTATTTCCCTTCTACGGGGACCGATGTGCCTCTATCGACACAACTCAGAGAAACGCGAGGCCGAGAAGGCCCACAAGTCAATCCCACAATGTATGACGATATATGATGCTTCACCTCCACGAAGCGTGAAGGCTACACCAAAGCAAACCACAGATGCGGACAAACCATCTACGAAGGGCAAAGACCCAGGTACGTTTACCGAACGCGTAATATCTTCAACACTGCCTTTACTGACGGTATATACATTGCAGAAAGATCACATTTCAGTTGGCCTAGATTGCCGCAATTTCCCTTCTCTATCATGACAAGCCTACTCTCTTGGCTCTACTGAGACGAGCAGGAGAGAGACCACTTCTGCCTGTTAGGGCTCTCCTAATAATACTCTCTCTTGGCTGTGTTGAGACGAGCAGGAGAAAACCACTCCTGCCTGTTCGTGTGCTCCTAATAATACTCAAGACGAACTAAAAGAAGATGGAGCTCATGCTTCAGCCTCTCCGTCCACATCTTCGCCTACGCACATCATACCGCAGCTTCCCGCAAACGGGGCTGCAGGAATGACAAGCAGGCACTGGTCAGGCGTGGCTGGCGCCAGAAGCGGCAGCTAGTAACAACTGCCGTCGGCTGATATGTCTAGGATTGAAGATAATTCTCACGATGATGCGGACACTGACACCGTGAAGAACGGGGCCACAATAATTCAAAACAGGTGATAGAGCACCTACGTCCCGGCTACTGGGTATCGTACACCCCCGTCCAAAGTCCCGCTCGTTCAGACATGCTAACGATATTATAGAGGACAATGTGGCAGGGAGCCGACTCCCTGCATTCCCTATAGCCCCTCTTCGAATGGAGCGCAACAGATAAAGTGATCTGTGCCTGGAAAAGCAGAGGAATGAAGAGCGGATGGCACACGTTTGTTGTTCGTAAAGTCTCTTCTTTTTGAAGGCGACGAATAATCCTACCTCCTTTTTCGCGTTTCGACGCGTATCTAGGTCCAGTATGTACCTGAATTCATGTTTGGTGCGAAGGACAATGGTCTTGTAGCCTATTATTAGGTAGTTACGAAATAGAAGCAACGTCTCTATTCGTAAAATTAACATACTGGCATCGACACGAAATGAACCCGGGTTGGTCTCCTCCAAACTTGGAGTTAGAAAGGTCCCTTGATGAATGCAATACTACCTACCTACCTAAGGTAGGTACCTTTATGGCCGAGCCTTGTTCTATCTACCATCCCTTACAACTGAATTACAACCCCAGCCTACCTAGTACGCTAGTACACTCGTCGATCGTACCTCACAATCATACGTGTACTTTATGACGCCTTACGACAAGACATGACAGGGAATTGTTGGCTCTAAATAGGATCACGTAAAAAGTTCTATATTATAATAGAATCAACTCATATCGGGAACATCTCTCTTCTAGCTCTTCCGAGTTCCTCGTTTCCATGCCCCATGAGTAAGTCAATTTTACTCTGATCCCATCCTCTCTTCGTCGCCTTCTCATGTATCAGGCTTCGGATCCTAATATTCCATGCCATGTTTTCCTCGTACTGTGTCTGTGTTTTGGCTTCTATGAGTTCGATGTCTCCATATGACATTGTCTCACTTAGAGGGTACGACCCGGCGAATTCCCAGTCTAGAACGGCCAAAACCTGGCTGCCCCGGACCAGGATATTCCGACCATGGAAGTCCCCGTGCACAAGGACGAAGGGCTCATCAACGAAGTCTGTATCTGCGAGGGCGTCTCGTTTCTTACGTAACTCTTCTACGAACTCCTCAACAGAGATATCTGTAAATAGATCCTCATCTATATCGTTCTCAGAGGCGTGAGTGTAGTAGTAGATCTCTCGTTCATAACAGGCGAGGATATACTCCTTGGTGGTGCGGTACGGTCCAATAGGATAGCATTCTTCTCTGTGGAACTTGGCACGCCCCTTGAAGAGCTTGCAACCTTCGACTGTTGGGGCAGGTGACATATCAACAGGATCTAAACCTCCGATCATGTCGAACTGAACCTGAGCTAGATCCAAAATCATGTCTGCAAGTACGTATACTAAGGCTTCCTGATGTGAAGGACGAAGATACCTCCATTGCTCACTCAGGGACTTGGCGTCAATGAACTCCTCAACAATGAATGAGGTAGCGAAGTCTTCTGTCGCCTGGTAGTAATAAACCTGTGGTACGGGTAAATGGGGCAGCTTTGCAGCAACAAGTCGTCTACATGCGACTTCGTTTGTAATCTGATTCGGAAGTAGAGTGTCCTCAAGGGGTAGCCTGAGGATGAACTGATCAACGGCCGGGCCACCTCCGCTATCGATCTCGACTGGTTTGTGCATCTTGACGAGCCATATGGAGTTATAGCCGCCCTGAGCGACAAACTTCACCTGCTGCACTTCGTTGACATCATCTATATTCAGAGTTTTGGATGCGTCTCTATCACCCTGAGGTATTAGCTGCAGCCGCTTCGCGATCACAGAGAATACATTTTTGGGGGTATCCATTGCTACCCGGTTGGTAGTAGAAGACTTTGGGGTGGATAGCACAGACGACTTGGTGTTTCTTGCAGAAACCAACCTTATTACAGCACTTGCAGTGATGTGTAGTTGGCATAGCAAAAGTAGAAGTCTTTGTAAAGGTTCTAGCGAAGGGTCAACTGCTTTCAGGAACCGTCGTCCGCAGTCCCACTTTTACGGTACTTCAAACGGTCGAGATGGGCTTTTGTCCTAACAAAGGCCGTGAGATTCAGTCCGAAACTAGATTCTTCTAAGGTCTCTCAGTGTCTTAGTATGCGAAGGCGTCTAATGATCGAGGATTCGAAATTTAACGATGTAGAAGGCTGTTGATAGACTTATACCATACATGACTGCCTCCCAGGTAGCCATATATATAGATGATATAATTGAGGAAGGTCAAGAAACCCTTGCTTCAGTGTAGTGTACTTTTTGTTGAATGGTCTTCACTAGAATCTTATTCCATGATAAAGGGTGCAGAACATAAGTGCTAAACTATTATATTGTTAATCGACGGCACTTACTTGGGTAGGTGGCTATTCCTCTAAGAGCTTTGTATTTCCCCTTGATACGACTGTCCAAACAAAGGCGCATAATGCTTCAGAATAGAAGCTCAAGACATAAAGCTTGAGACATAGTAACAATCAGATAGTTTTGAAGGTTCAACTCTAACAGATTTGGTCCATTGTATCTTTAATCTTCGTCGCTATGTACCTATACCATCCCTATGACAGCTACCAATCGATGGGATGGGCAATTAAGGGGCTAAGTCGTTAGGGATCTCAAGGGTAAAGACTACTCAGGGAGAGCAGCTATTTAGCCACACAAGTAAAAAGGGTTCCTCCTCCAGCGGATTTGTACGCCTGATGAGAATGTCTCCGTATTTCTCTTCTCCCACTATGCTTCTCCTACCGTCCACCAGATGGAAATACCCGCCAATCAGTTTGTAGGTGTAGCCAGTTATGAAATCAAGGGCCCTAGAAGGTCACCCATTAAGTATCCAAAGTTTTAACCACAGGCGGCGCCACGAATTTAGGCGTTAGAGCAACCCCGGCTCTTATCTGCCATCTCAGCCATTTAGCAATCATTTTCTCTTTGGAGGGTGTCCGGCGGGCGTATATCAGCGAAGCATGGATGAGATATGGTAAGCACAACTCGAGTGGCGGGCTTCCAATATAATCTTAGAATATACAGCCAATAAGATTGTAGCATTAATTCTTCACATTCAAATATACGCGGTGCAAGATAAACTATAAGGTCCTTAAAGATGGCAATAACACTTTTGCTTGCTTACTGCCTCAATAAAGGCAACTTAAGGGGAAAGCTAGCAGAGTCTTCCACGACCACATGATCTTAGTAACCAGTTGGCCAGCTTATCAACCTCTAACCGCGACTTATACCAAGGGCATATCTCTCTTTCATGTAGCTCATTACTAATTGCATCAGTGACATTAGGAAAGTATAAGGGCAAATGAAACATCTGGTCCAGCTCAGACATGGACGTATCCAGCTGTTTTCTTGAGCTTATCTCCTCATGTGTTGTATCTACCCTAGAGGTATTCTGGGTCAGGTACACCATTGATTTAACCATTGCCAGTTGCCAGACAACTAAACATATCGGCACACAGAAGTGCGACTACGATTTATATATACCACTAACTCACACCTGGTGTGCAAATATTCAGTTCGCGAGTACCCTAGTGCGAAGTCTGCGCACTGCGTACCTTACAGCTGTTCGACTACTGCAGGAATAGAATCTTCACTCATAGTATGTGCAGATACCCAGGTTTCTCTGAAAATCCTCAATAAATCTGCCTACCGACGCGGCGAGGGGTTTGAAATATCGCAAGATCAACAATAATTTCTTTTCGACAAATTCACAAAACAAACAAGCACCGCGTTCTACCTCAACCCACATCTCAACAAGCACCCCAAACCAGAATTTCCCAAGCTTCGCCAATTAGGGGGCTCATACAGGTACGTGACACTTCTATATAACCAGCCAGTCCATAGGCAATCATGACTTCACGGCCTCAGCACTTCGTGTCTTTCAGAATTGACGCGTGTCTCCGCACCACTAGTATATAAAGCGCTGAACCAACAAACGAATGTCGCGTCCTTAATTAGGTACTTCCCCTTTATTATCTTCACTTTTTCCATTTTCTCCATGTTCAGCATACTCTAAGCAGTCCTCTGCGGAGGTTATTTACTCCAAGCCTATTGTATATGATTGACTAACTCAAACATTGCAGCACATAGGTACACAGCATTTCCATTAGTCGTCCTCCGATTAGACCATCATATCTAATATGGCACTTACCACGCATTCATTCTTTAGGTGCAATGGAATAAGGATTTCTGAGTTTCCACATGAATATATTTGCTCTTGGAATGTACTAGGTTTCCAGCTAACAAACCAGCATCTCCTTTGCAGACTCACAGCAGCTCTCCTCGAGGTTGAGCTACGCTGCCTAGTAGTATTAGAGGTTCTTAAATAGTTTAGGTACCTTTCCAGGGAGCATGGTTTACAGAGACGCGACTCGCCGCGATCTCCTATAAGATGGTGAAAACAATCATGGTTGTATCACAGAGGTAGACGATTCGACGGGTAATGTATTTATAACGTCAGACCAAAACATCTGGAAAAGACTCGTGGTAAAGAAGTTAGCTAGAGTACTAAGTGGTCATCTAACAACCGCCAACTGGGTTCCTATGTAAATCATGAATTGTCATTAAGTGGTGCGGCATCTGGAGTTTGAAATCCCGCTGTGGAAAAGGAGGCCGACTGCCAGCTGCAGTCAACTGACAAAAGCTCAGTACCTATCTCGCCGAGTATAACCGCAACTAAGTGCATGTGGGGATTGCATCATCCCGCATTTCCACTTTTAGTCACAGCTTACCTAAGATCTTGACTTGTAGTCTGCGGAGATGGGTAATCGATAAAAGAAAAATAGGGTTATCTTTGAGAAGAGCATCCACCTTCAGCTCACCGATATTGCCGTCCTCGCCGGGTTTCACCACCACAACCACCCGACTTCGGTGATTGACTAGGTACTTTATTTCTTACCCTGGGCAAATATCTACAGGATTGATATTCGGTCATGTCTGCCGACGACCAGCAGTTCTTGGACTTGGTTAGTAATTTCCGTTCGCCTGTTCTGTCCTCCAATCTTCTCGAGTCTTGTACCAATAGATGGATCAAGAAAATGGGCTGACAAAAGACATGTGATAGCTCTCGTCCATCCCCAACCAGATTCGACGATACTCTGGTGATGTCGCTGACTATGTCGATAAAACAATCGACAAAGTTGCGGACGAAATCAGAGATACACTGTCGACAGCTCCGTGGGTGCCCGACTATGTGCGACCACCACCTCCCGCTCGGCCGCCCCCCGTCGAGATCGTGCCGATGACCACCTACGAGCGGTTTTCGGATTGGATCAGCCGCCACAAACTCCTCACTGGTGTGGTAATAGTCGCTGTCGGATATGCGACGTACAAGACAGTCCGCGTAACGAAAGGCCTTCGCAAAACCCGACGGGCGAAGCGGGCCCGAAATGGCGGGAGGCTCGAAGTTGTGGTCATTGCCGGGTCGCCAACGCTGCCCTTGACAAAGTCGTTGTCCTTGGATCTGGAGCGAAGGGGCTTCATCGTCTATGTGGTTTGCAATACGATCGAGGACGAGGTCACCGTACAAAGCCTGTCGCGGCCGGACATTAAACCGTTGGGCATCGATATCACTGATGTGAGTGCTCCACCCCGCGTACGCCAGTTTTGCTCGTGATTAACAAAGACTCCAGCCACCTAGTGCCGGCCAGTCTATCGAGCGATTTGCAGCCTATCTACAGACACCACACGCCGCGGTTCCGCGAGCGAAACCAAATTTCCTAACACTGAAGGCGGTCATCCTAATCCCGTCTCTCAACTACCAAACCTCGCCCATAGCCACTATCCCACCCTCTAGCTTCGCCAACCTCTTCAACACGCACCTCCTACACCCCATACTCACAATCCAGTCCTTCCTGCCGCTCCTCACATCTAAGATAACGCCGGCCCCCGGCGAAAAAGACGCCACCCCCAAGGTCCTCGTCTTCACACCCTCCATTGTCTCCTCCATCAACCCGCCCTTCCATGCCCCCGAAGCAACCGTGTGCTCGGCGCTCTCCGCCTTCACGGAGGTGCTCACGGCTGAGCTGCGCCCGCTCGGTATTCCCGTCACACACGTCCAGCTCGGCACCTTCGACTTCTCGGGCTTTACTCCCACGCGCCCCACCACCTCCACCCAGACACACGCTCCCGGCCTGCTGCACCCCGCCGACACGCTGCAGTGGCCTGAGTCTGCCCGCCACGCGTACGGCCGCAACTACGTGTCGCAGAGCTCGTCGGCTATCTCTGCGGGACGCATCCGTGGGCTGCGCGGTAGCTCGCTAAGGGAATTGCACAACACCGTTTTCGATGTGATTGACGGATCTGAGCATAGCGACTCGGTACGCGTGGGACTAGGTGCGGGGCTGTACGGATTTGTCGGACGCTGGGCGCCGCGGGGCCTGGTTGCCTGGATGATGGGGATCCGCAAGGTCGACGAGCTGAGCACATGGGACGTCAGTGAGCCGGACCAAGGCAACGGCAGCGGCAGCGGTAGCGACAGCGCAAGTGGGAGGAGCGGAAGCAGCGAAAACGGCGACGCGAGCGCGAGCGAGTTCATCTCCGTCCCTAAGGATGATGACGGACACAATGTCTGGAAGCTAGGTTGAGATAGGATGGAGATTGGATAGGGAGATGTTCGGATAGCATCTTGATGACTGACGATGGGTTATGAAACGTGTATATATGATGATATGAATTGGCTCCATTCATTGCTTGCACAAACTTGGATCAAATCTAACACTGCTTTGCTGCTCTAGGTGGCTAGAACACTGCAGTTAGGTCGCATAAATAGACGGGGAATTACGATGCATGATGGAAGATTTTGATTGTCTGGCCCTGTCAGCACTTTATTAATTACTACTCTAGTAATTCCTAGGGTATCCTATGTGCTTCTAGGGACCTAAAATTCCCTAGGCCTCGCCATCATGAGCCTATTCTTATCTAGCAAGAGGCAGTGCCCCTCGGCTTCCAACTAGGCTCGTTGCACTCTGTGCCTGGCAGCGCAGATTCTATCCGTATTCTCCTATAACGAGTAGGTCGTGTTCACCACGCCTATAGCGTCGTCCAGTGCCTTGTGGCCCAATATCTTCCCGTGAAGATGTATCGAGCAAGGTTATGAGAAAGATCCACGTAGAACCCGCGGAGGCAGGCTCCCATGATATTCAACCTCTCCATACGGAATTCCATACCGAGGACTGGCGGAGTACCGCGTGGGGTTCGTTGGCAGCATCTTAGGACATATCGCAGGTCTCTCAATGATGGCCTCTCCCGCGTCCGAACTTCCTATCACCCCTGCCTCTCCAACGACCACCTCGTCCACCACCAAACCTATCCCCTCGGCCGCCCTTATCATCCCTATCCCGTCTTCCGAAATCTCTCTGGTCCTCGTCCATGTAATCATCTCTTCTGACAGATTCCTCGTGTACAACATCCGCCTTCGCGATGGGCTTCTCAAGATTCTTATCCCATCTCGGATGCGCCCCCTCCTTGCAGTTCTTGCCGTCGGGGCAGAAGCCCGCTAGATAGTACGGGCACAGCTTCCGGCGGACGTGCTTCTTGCTGCAATTCGGTCCCAGAGGACAGAACCCCTGATCGTAGTGCGGACAGGGCGGGAGCTTGGACTGAGGGTCGATATGGAGGTAAAGGCACTCGTCCCCGTTAGAGCAGTAGCCGTTGCGGACGAAGAAGTTGCACTCGGGCATCTTGCGCAGGTTGTACTCGTGGAGGAACTCGCAGCTCTCGCCCTTCTTGCACAGGGCGCGCAGCCAGTGCTTGCAGACGAGCGAGTTGTAACTAGCGTTGGTGCTGCTCGCCGCGTTGGGCGTGACGTGGCGGTCGGGGCACGAGGCGCCGAGGGGGCAGTGGCCCGCGACGAATGCCTTACATACCGGTCGGTTGGGCGGGAACCCGTGGCCGTAGGTGGTGCGGAGGAACGGCGAGAAGCTGAAGCTGTAGGTGGGCGCTTTGTGCTCGAGGATCTGCTTCGCGAGCTCCGAGGGAGGCGGCGCCGCGGCTGAGGTTGCCATGGTGGGTGATGTAGGGTTGCTTGTATGCGTTTCGATGTCTAGGTATGAAGGCTCTGCCGTTATGAGTTATGCGGAATTATGTGGCGGGATAATGCTGGTGTAAAGCGGTCGTGAAACATGTAGGCGGATCTAGAAATGTGTGTTGATTGATAATAAAACAGTGAGAAATGCGACAGCAGCTCGGAAAGAGCTTGAGTGGGGCGAATAACTACCCCGGCTTCGCGATAGACGGATCTACTGCATAAATGCATGAACCAAGACTGAACCGAGACTGACCCGAGGATGCGGTTGGCAGGCAGGTGCATGTGGGTCCTGAAAGGTTAAAGCAACCAAAATCGGCTAGGAAGTACCGATACGCCTGCACTACTGCGGCGAGGTACACGTATCTAGTGTATCTCGCCAATTTCTGGGAAGAACTCCAACCCCTTTTGGAAACTCTAGCAAGGGTGCCCAAATTGCGGCTTGCAGCTGCGATATGAGTTTGTACCTAAGCTACAATAATGGTCTCTTAGAATTGCTCAACTCTTCAGAATCTTTCGTTCTCCAAAGCTGTCAGTCACCGAGTATGCAATTGCTCGTATATAAAAGTGATCTTCAAGGGCCAACGTCGGCCATACTCGCGCAGGTTTGCTGAGCAAGCCAAGGTTCGTCCAGCATGGTTTACGGATGATCTACATTGCATGAGTGCGGGGGATTGGAGATGGCAGCCACTTAGGTTAGCGTACAATGACTATTTCACCGACTTATACATACGGATCTATACGAGGAGAGGAGTAGCAACACAACGCTACCGACTCATCCCTCATCATAACTTCGGCTGGATGTCTCTAGCTGTCGCTCTCTGCCTATAAGCCTATTTGGCTCTCAAGAAACCTAAGCTTATCCTAAAAAGAGTCTCGCCTTATCTCATTGTCTTCTTCGTTTGTTGTTTTGAGTTTGAGGCTCTGAGTTTAGTATAGAATATTAGGTAAGAAGAGACGGAAGGAGGATGCGGGCAGCCGATTCTATAAGCCAGAGGCTCTTTCCGGGATCGAGTGCAAACTCGCATATCAACGCCGAACAATCTGCCGACCCTCCTTGGCTTATCCCATTTCTTATGTCATTCGGTCTCAAGCTGGGAACCTGGTATGGGGAATTGAGCACAGCTTCTCGTCTGCTCTTATTTTTAAGTATTGTCTCTTCCTTTACCATTACCTGGTTCTGGTATGCCGGTCGGTTAAATCGAAGCACCATGGCTCGCTATATCTTGATGCTTTCGGTGACTCTGCTTGCTCTGTTCAGTCTCACCCCGGGTCAACAGACATCGTCAACAACCACAGCTGCTCTTGACTCGGCGTATACCCTGCCGCCCGATGCCAATATTGGTCAAGCCATCATCCCCAATATTGCCGACCCTCAGGCCGTTAATCCCCAGTCTGTCTGCCCGGGATATAAAGCTTCCAATGTGAAGGAATCAAGCAGCAGGTTCACAGCCGATCTCACTTTGGCTGGCAATGCCTGCAATGTCTATGGCACCGATATCGAGGCTCTTAGCTTAGTTGTTGAGTATCAGGCAGTAGACCGACTGCATGTCGAGATACAACCACGCTACATCGGCACTGAGAATTACACCTGGTTCATCCTCCCTGACGAGTTGATTCCCAAGCCTCATGTTGAAGGAAACCCTGATAGCTACGCATCGAGTAGCGATCTCGGTTTCGCTTGGAGCAACGACCCGACCTTCTCATTCAAAGTTACCAGGAAAAGCACCGGTGATGTCTTGTTCACCACCGAAGGTTCTCAATTGGTCTATGAGGATCAGTTTATTGAGTTCGGCTCATCTCTACCTGACAACTACAACTTATACGGCCTTGGCGAAGTTATACATGGCTTCAGGCTCGGGAATAATTTCACTCGTATGACAGTCTGTCTCACCTAAATCCCTACGTGAGCTAAACAGTTCTAGGAACCTTCTTCGCGGCGGATGTAGGTGATATCATCGATGCAAACATCTACGGAAACCATCCGATCTACCTTGATACTCGTTACTTCGAAGTGGACAGGGATACCGGGGCGATGACTTATGCTCCAGAGGCCACGGATAAGTTGGCTCAATACAAATCGTATACGCACGGTGTCTTCCAACGTAACGCGCATATACAGGAAGTCTTATTACGAGAAACCAACATTACTTGGAGGGCGCTCGGCGGGAATATTGATCTATATTTCTACGAGGGTCCCACTCAAGACCAGGTCACCAAGTCATACCAGAAGAGCGCAATCGGGTTACCTGCAATGCAACAGTACTGGACGTTCGGGTATCACCAATGCAGATGGGGCTATAACAATTGGACCGACCTTCAAGATGTCTTAGACAACTTTGCCAAACTTGAAATTCCTCTGGAAACAATCTGGAGTAAGTGGCGACACAATCCCCTGGAACGGGAGGCCAGGCCAGATATAGTTTGTACTGACATTCAATAGCCGACATTGACTACATGAATGCATATAGGGACTTCGAAAACGACCCAGACCGTTTCAGTTACAGCGAAGGATCTGACTTTTTGGCCCGCTTGCACCAGAACGGTCAGCACTACGTCCCTATCATCGACTCGGCTATCTATGCGCCAGACCCTACAAATGCCAGCGACGCTTACCCGCCTTTTGATCGCGGCGTAGAGCAGGACGCATTCATACTCAACCCTAATGGATCACTCTATATTGGAGCAGTTTGGCCGGGCTATACTGGTTTGTTTCCCGCCTTTCCCCTCGTGTTCATGTCGATACTAAATGTATCTAGTCTTCCCTGATTGGATTGGCTCTCTGTTTAACGGCACCGGGGCCAACCGATGGTGGATTTCAGAAATTGCTGAATACTATAGCAATATTAAGCTAGACGGCATCTGGATCGATATGTCGGAAATCTCATCCTTTTGTGTTGGTAGTTGCGGCAGCGGTGAACGGAGCCTCAACCCCGCCCACCCCCCTTTTCAACTTCCGGGAGAGCCTGGGAATGAGGTGCTGCAATACCCTGAAGGGTTCGATCTGACCAATGCTACCGAGGCAGCATCCGCATCTGCGGCTTTAAGTTCCATGGCAGCCACATCATCGCAGGCTACTTCGACTACTTCGTATCTTCGTTCTAGCCCAACTCCTGGTGTGCGCAACATTAATTGGCCGCCGTACGCTATCAACAATTGGCATGGTGATCTTGCCGTCAGTGCTGTTAGTCCTAATGCGACACATCACGGCGGTGTTCTAGAGTACGATGTCCATAACCTATTCGGACATCAAATCTTGAATGCGACGTACCATGCACTGTTGAATATCTTCCCTACAAAACGGCCCTTCATTATCGGACGGTCGCAATTTGCCGGTTCTGGGAAGGTTGCTGGCCATTGGGGGTAAGGCGATCAATTCTCCTAGCTTTTAAGAACACACCGTTAACGTAGAAACAGGGGCGACAATTATTCTCTCTGGGCATTCATGTACTTCTCAATCCCACAGGCTCTGTCGTTTTCTCTCTTCGGCATCCCAATGTTTGGTGTCGATACTTGCGGGTTTGCCGGAAATGCCGATATGGAGTTATGCTCTCGGTGGATGCAGCTCTCGGCCTTCTTCCCGTTCTATCGAAACCATAACACCCTAGGCGCCGCTAGCCAGGAGCCGTACATCTGGTCGGCCGTGGCGAATGCTTCAAAGGCAGCTATGAAAATCCGTTACGCGTTGCTGCCATACATTTATACTACTTTCTATCTAAGCCACTCAACTGGCTCGACGACGATGCGCGCGCTGGCCTGGGAATTTCCCAATGAGCCGTGGCTAGCTAATGCGGACAGGCAGTTCCTCCTTGGTGATGCGATTCTGGTCACTCCTTGCTTGGTTCAAGGCGCTACGACGGTCGACGGAGTTTTCCCTGGCGTGGGATCTGGTGAAGTTTGGTACGATTGGTACAACCAGACGGTGATCACCGGGGTCACAGCCGGACAGAACGTCACCATCACTGCACTTCTAGGCCACATCCCTGTTTATGTGCGAGGTGGAAAGGTGATCCCAATGCAGGAACCGGGCCTGACAACGGCAGCTGTCCGAGCGAGCCCTTGGAGTGTCCTGGTTGCTTTAGATAAGAATGGACAAGCTACCGGAGGGCTCTACCTTGACGACGGCGAGAGTCTAGTGCCGAATGCCACCACATGGGTCGACGTAAGTTTCTTACCTTTTCTCGTGTCCCTTATCTTGAACATTGACCACTGACATCTCTGTAGTTCACGGTTAAGAACTCAACGTTGACGGCCACTCCAAGCGGCAACTTCGTAGACACAAATGCCTTGGGTAATGTGACGGTCATGGGCGCTTCAGGTCCTATATCTAGCGTGAAGTTGAACGGGAAGGAAATCCACGCTAGCTCGTGGAATCTGCACACCTCGAACAATGTGCTGAAAATCACGGGTCTTGACTCGTGGATGGCAGATGGTGCTTGGAGCGAGGAATGGACTCTGAGCTGGTCTTAATCTGTCATATTATGGCGAACGCATCTCTGTAGATTATGGAAGCTTTTTGCTTCTAGGCAAGAGGGCTGCCCAGTAATTATCCCGAGCATTAGACTTATATATAGGCACCTAGTCAATGTCAGCATTCTTAATCCTTAACTCCGTGATCCCCGATATTTGACATCCAGTTCTCATCCGCCAACACTGGCTCTTAAAAGTCGCATACAGCCCCTTCCTAAGTATCACACGGTCAGTCCGTGGCCCTACCATCTCTTCCAATCCCATAAGCCGTAAAGCCAGCTCTTGCACCGCAGAACGCCAAACCAACCCCAGACCAATTTGAAATCGCAAGGCAGAAATCGGCCAAGCCATCTCTCACGATAGAGCAGCGTACAGCCCAATACACCCCGCCACAAACGTCACAGTGCCGCGGTACAAGTTCCGCGTAGCCCACTTATCCGCAACCGCATGCGCGTTCTGCGGTGCTTCGTCCGAGTACACGACCAGGCGCTCCATCCTGCGGTTCAGCGGGACCATGACGGCCGCGGTCCACGGCACGTTGCTGAACGTGAGCGCGGCGGCGAGCGCGTAGAGGCGCGCCTTGGCCGGTAGGCGGTAGGCGAGGTACGCGTGCAGGAAGCCGGGGAGCACTAGGGGCAGGGCCAGGAGCCGGTGCGCGGCGGAGATGGCGCGCTTGAATTGCTGGGTTAGCAGCTGCGGCGGGGACTCCATGAGCCGCGGGACTAGGAAGATGGAGAGGCTGGCGCTTAGGCCGGCGGTTGTGGTTAGTAGCGCTATGCTGGTGGCTTGTAGGGCGCGGAGGGGGGGTGGGATGGTGGCGGGGGTTGACATTGTGGTGGAGTGGTTTACGGGGAGTTTGAATGTAGTAGGCTTTCTGGGTGAGTTATATTGATGGGGTACAGCGTTTGATATGGATTATTTTACTTGTAGAAACCCGCGATGTTGTGTCGACTTGCGGATGATGATGGGGAGAGCCGACAGCGGGTTTGGGGTTGACGTCACACAGGCTTCGATAATTGAATTGCTCTCCTATTACGTACCTAGATAGAAGTACCTAGATAACGGTTTATGCCGAGGTCGAATCGACGCGGAATCTCGACCGGTTTATTTCAAATGCTACCCAGGTACGAGCATGTAACTGCTTCTATCATAACCGCTCGACGAGATGGTGATGTTCTCCTAATATTAAATTCTATCGTATCATCACAGAAGAGAGCTTTAACCTCTCCTTGTCGTTGATAATACCAATGATTCGTCCCACTCGGATAGCATCGTATATGCGAGATCAACCACGTTCACAACTTCCTTGCCAGAACCCTCAACCTCACATAGCCCAAATGAAATCCACCACTGGGATTCTTACACACGACCTCCAACACATCAACTACCTCCTTAATACACTCCTCCCTCTCCCTCCCCTCCGACAGAACCTCAAAAAACTGCGCCCCAAACAGTCTTACCCACCCCTCTACTCCACCCTCATCTGCTTGCGTAGGGCGATACTCCCTCTCGGCCCTCTCCACCTTCCACCCTCCCACCGTCTCCTCCATCATCTTCGTAGCCCAGGCCTCGTCGGGGAAGAACCAGGGGTCGGCCTGGACAGCCTTCTCGAGCCCAACGCGCCTGGCCAGAGCGGCCAGTAGGGCGGCACGGATCTCGGCTACGTTGCCCAGCCCGCCCATCTCGAACGCGAAGACGCCGCCGGGAACTAGCGCGTCCCGGGCCGCTTTGAAGAACGCGGCTTGCCTCGCCGAGTCCGCCTTGCAGGCGCCGAGGATCCAGTGCAGGGCTGCGTTCGAAAAGACTTTGGTGAAGTGTCCCCGCTGCAGGTGGGAGGCCTGCGCTAGCTCGAGGGCGTCGACGACTACGTATCGCGTTTGCATTAGTTACCGATGAAGGACATGCGCAGTTAGCGCTCTACTTTGAGATGAGTTCTTACCTTCGAACGTGCACTTGGAAGCCCCGGCCTTAGCAGCCGCTTTCGCAGCCGCTTCGATCATGGCCGGCGAGGCATCGGTGCCGTGAATGCTGCCGCCGCCCTGGGCCAAGACCTCTTGCATCTGGATGTTGACCACGCCATCTAGGATGAAGATGCGGTAAGCTTGCGCGTCTGCTAACGAAGCACACGGGGCGTAAGGAAGAGAAAGGAAAGCTCACCTCCGCAGCCGATGTCCAAGATCAGGTCGTCCTTTTGCGGGTCCAGCCACTGCACGATCTTGGTGGCGAGCTTCGGCACGAAGGAGGCGGAGTGCTGGTACGCCTTGAATCGTCCGATCGTATTAGAACTTCTACCAGAAACAGGTCTGTGAAGGATGCATGTTATATATTATTGTAGGTTACAGACTCACCTCGGAGGACCAGTGGTCTTTCTTCGCTGCCATTGTATACGAGTGTTTGGGTTTTCAAGAGAACCAGGAATGGGCGGCCGTAGTTTGAATTTACCTAATAACGCAATGCCAAGTATATCCGTCTATACTGAAGCAGGACGGATGTTGGTTGGGATTCTTTAATCGACTTATACACTGCGCCGACTCCGAGTAGTGCCGCGGACCGGCTACCCCGAGATCGGAGTCTCCACGAGCTAGCTATTTCATAACAATGCACTTTGTCGGAACATTGAACGGTGAATATCGCCATGCTAGGGTCTTACTGGTAAGTACATAGGTAGGTATGGTTCAATCATTTCAATTATTTGGATTTTACTCTTGGTCATGATCATCATACTTGAGGGAGAGGTCCCTCCAAACCGCTTTGAACAGAGGCATCTCATGCGATATCTAATTTAATCGTCTCCCTCTAACCTATACCTATCCATCAATCTATATCGAGAAGCTCATACTTGTCGTCGCCAAGGGCATCTTCGACTCTCTTCATAATTGCAAGCACCTTCTCCTCTTCTAATCTTCGTCCGACGATCTGAACTGCGACCGGTAGTCCGTGCATCGCCTCGGCATCATAGAGCTTGTATGCGCCTTGGGCAACTCCATTCAGCTTCTTGATATTAAAAGTGGCCGGAAGCTTATCAAGGTCCTTGTCAACATGCGTTACCGGAACAATACCGCAGGTATAATCAATCTACGCCAATCAGCATCTCCAGTGGAGGGGGATTCGAGCTGTTTACTTACAAGGTTGAAGAGGAATGTGTAGCCGCAGCTGCTCACAGCCTCCTTCATCCCATCATGAGGTACAGCCGGCGTCGCGTTAGGTGGTGTAAGTAAGAAGTCGACGTCAACGCTATTCCACCACTCGAACCACCTCGCCCTGTATGCCTCCCGCTGTGCAACCAACTTCCACTGCTCGAAGGCGGTTTTTGCGTGCCAATCCTTGACAAGGCCGGCCCAGACGTCATCTCTTCGGACGTATTTAACCCATAGATAGTAGAGATACTTCAGTGGTCGAGGAAGCCTCATGAGGAACTCCATCTGGTCAGCTCCTGGATCGTTCCACTCGCCAAATCGGAAAAAGGATTTGAACATTTGGCAACCGTCGGCATTAAGCAGTAGAGCAGCAAGCCGCAGAGCTTCGTACGGCGACGGCGGGTCAATCTCGACGATTTCATGACCCGCCGCCTTCAAGGCTGCCTCTGTCTTTTCCAGTGCCCGAACACAAGCTGGACTTGGATCAACCACTCCATCTGTTCTCATGACACCCACCCGGAGTTTACTTTTCGATGCATACTCCTTCTCGATATCGGATCTCCAAGGTATAGGATGAACTGAGTGGTCGTACTTCCACGGCTGCATGCCGATGATGGCACTAGTGAAGTACGTCAAGTCATTCAGCGTCCTTGTCATAGGACTGTACACGCTTGGAACTCCTTCCTGACCGGGCATGCTCGTTGCAAACCCAGCCTTCGGCCATCTTCCGGTCGAACATCGGAGACTGTAGATACCAGAGAAATGTGCGGGTGCTCGAACACTCCCAGCAACGTCACTTCCAATCCCGATCCTTCCACCCAGCGCCAATAGAGCTGCTTCGCCGCCAGTGGATCCTCCTGGAGAGTATTTGCTATTATGCGGGTTGGTGCACCGTCCCCAAACGTCATTTGTAGACTCGAAACTGAGCAGGGTAATGGGCATGTTTGTCTTGACGTAAGGAACAGCTCCGGCATCCTTGAGCAACCGGACCGTACCACCATCCTGAGGCTGCTTGTTTCCGACGAAGCTGCTGTAACCGACGGTAGAGTCGAAGCCTCCAACGTTGATGGTATCCTTCAAACTAACCGGGATTCCGGCCAGGGGACCTTTCAAGTTGATGGAGCCATCTCTAATCCAGCTTTCGGCCTCAGGGATCATAATCTCCGTGAGGCAATTCGTCTTCTCGTGTGCCTTTATAGCAACCTTGCCGTACGTATGTAGCAGGTCGACGGGATCAATCGCACCTTTTTGTACATCTTGGACTAGCTCCTCGATTGGCTTATCAATGATCTCGCGATCCTGCGGCGTAAAGGGGCCGCGGTAATTGGTTAACCCCCGGAGCCGTTGTGCACGTTCATCCTGCTTAAACTTGCTATTCCAACGTGAGAAGGTGGAATCATATTCTGGAGTTGCCGAGATCGGGTATTTACAAGGTAGGTATGTAGGAATTGATACAAGTAGATTACTCACCAGTCTCGCTTATGTTGGATGTAGTCGAGGAAGAAGACCATCTTGCAAGTCTCCGTGAACGCCTACCTAGCTTTAGGAATGTAACGTTAAATTGGCAGTACAGAAGAAGACAAAAGAAGAAACGACGGGATAGAGTTATTATTATGTATCTGGAATGCAGGGTCCTCGGGGGGGTTCAAAGATAAGGGTCAGCTACCCAGGTACTACCCATCTACCACTTACACGAGTCCGGATGGAGCTCGCTTATCCCCGCATTTACCACGCAGCTCACCTTCTTCACCGTCGATAACCGCTTAGAACTTCCGCACATGGAACCAGATAAACTTCGCTCTCGTTTCGCTAGTATACTTGCCGTGGTATTGGTTACATGGATGTGCCTAAAGAGTACGTACTTTAATGTTACCTGTAATTACCGCGGAGCAGCACCTGCCTCGTCGGTAACAGCTGTATTACTCGAACCTACCTATTCCGGATATCTGCCCATTGCTTCAGCCAACTCGCTCCATCCCTTGAGACCCCGACCCCACTTCTCCGATTCTCCCCCGCTGATGCACCCCGCAGAGCTACCGTCTACAAGTACGACCATGATGGCCAGAATAACTCGTGTGTTGTATTGGAACTTATGAACGTAGAGGCTCATTTTATATAATTCAGGTCTCAAGTAAAGTAAAGCAGGGAGTCCAAAGAGGCACATCAAAGAAGACTTCTTCAATTGAGCCGGAGCTTACAAGAATATCAAGTTCGAATTCAGGAATAGGCCCCCTATGCATACATACCAAGACACAGGAGAGGATATCCCGAGGGCCGACACTGACAGCTCAAAAGAACCCGCATTTCGATAATTCCAGGTAGTCATGGCATCTATCGAACCTGCATACGACCCGAAGAGAACGGGATCGTGGCTCGCCTGCGTTGCATGTGGGACTCAGTTTCCCACCGCAGACCGCCAGGAGGTGAAAACGTGCTTCATCTGTGATGACCCACGGCAGTTCACGCCACCGACCGGGCAAGCCTTCACCACCCTTGATGAGCTCCGTTCGAACGCTAAGAACACCTGGACCCCTTTCGACGGTGACGACAAATTTATATCTATCTTCACAGAACCCAAGGTCGGCATTGGCCAGAGGGCTATCCTCATTAAGACGCCTAAGGGCAACGTGCTCTGGGATTGCATAACTCTCATCGACGACGAGACCATTGTCAAGATCAAGAACTTGGGCGGCCTGAAAGCCATTGTTATTTCTCACCCCCATTACTACTCCACGCATGTCGAGTGGGCGCGCGCTTTCAACTGCCCAGTTTACCTAGCCGCCGAGGACAAGCAGTGGACGACGCAGAGCTCTTCGCACCAGGTCTTCGTGAATAAAACAGAACTTGACCTGCAGATCGACGGCGCATCGTCTGGGATACAGGTCCTCAAGCTCGGCGGCCACTTCCCGGGATCCTTCGTAGCATTGTACGATGGACATCTCTTCATCGCCGATACGTTGGTACCAACGCCTGCGGGACTAGGGAACTGGGACACCGACGCCATAGGCGCTGCCCGGACGCGACCCCCGGGCATGAACAGCTTCTCGTTCATGTGGAGTATCCCAAATATGATCCCTCTCGCGCCGGATGAGCTGCAGAGGATGTGGAGTATACTGAAGAAGTACGACTTCAGCAGCACTCATGGGGCCTTCATGAAGTCGGATATCGTCAAGAACGTGCCGGAGATGAAGCGTAGAGTACTAGAGAGCATGCAGATTCAGATCAAGTATATGGGTTACGGCGACCATGCTTTGTTGAAAGAGACGGTGGAGTGAGGACTCGAAGGGGTTAAGTGTGAATAAATCCGTTTGTCAGGGACGGTTTCAATTAGATACTATCCATGGATATGAAAAAGATGAAGATTTAGAACTCGGAGAGAAAGTCCATTCGAGATTGCTCGTTTAATGCAGCTGAATGGGCCAGTCCATCAAGGTGCTCGGTCTACAACAATGCAAGCCATGGATGCAAGCAGACCCTAATAATGTACTGTAACATGCGTAGTATTTTACAACTTGCTCTCACCCGACTGCGGGATCTTGACAACGACCTTACCCCAAGTCTCCCGACCGCCCAACGCCAGCAGGGCATCCGGAATGCTCTCAAGCCCAACAAACTCCTTATCCGTGAACACGGTACCCCTGAACTTGCCCTGCTCAATCAGCTTGCCGATCCCCTGCCACACAACCGGAATCGTCTCCCGCTCGAACCGCGCGTACGCGCCCCAGTGGATGCCGACCAGACTGATGTTCTTGAGCAGCACCTTGTTCATAGCCACCTTCTCGATCTGCCCCGCCGCGAAGCCCACGACCAGGATCCGCCCGTTCCACGCGATGCACTTGGTGCTCTTGTCCACCACGCCGACGGGGTCGTACACGATGTCCACGCCGCGCCCCTTGGGCGTCAGCTTCTTAACCGCCTCGGGCCAGCCGGGGTCGCGGTAGTCGACGACGTGGTCGGCGCCGAACTGCCGCGCGACCTGCAGCTTGCGCGGCGAGCCCGCCGTCGCGACCACCGTCGCGCCGAACGCCTTGGCCACCTGCACGGCCGCCAGCCCGACGCCGCCCGCGGCCGCGTGCACGAGCACCCAGTCGCCGGCCCGGACGCCCGCGCGCTGCACCAGCGCCCCGTAGCTCGTCGGCGCCGTGATGAAGAGCCCCGCCGCGTCGGCGAAGGTCCAGCCCTCCGGCACGGGCATCAGCTCGTGCTCCGCCGCGCACACCTTCGTCGCGTAGGCGCCCTGGCTCGCGCCGAAGACGCGGCTGCCGACGGGGTACTTGGGCGGTTTGGAGCTGTTCGCTGGCGTGGCGAGGACGATGCCGGAGAACTCGACGCCGGCGATCCAGGGGAATGCTTTTGGTTTGTTAGTATTTTGGCGGTAAATGCGAGTAGCATTGGGAAGTGAGGAGTGAGGAGTGAGGGGCGGTTGCGGCTTACGAGGTTGCAGCTGGTATTTGCCCTGGATCTGCAGGATGTCGAAGAAGTTGGTTGCCGCGGCGCGCACCTCGATGAGGTACTGGTCCGGCCTGGGAGTCGGGTCCGGGATCTCCGTGACTTTGAGCTCTTTCGGCCCCTGGGAGTCACGTTAGGACAACATATCATCTTAATTGATTCTGCGTCTTCTCACCTTGACGTATTGGCTAACTTGGATTCCCCGCATCGTCACTTTAGTATCCGGATATCTTAGACTCCAAGCAGTTCACCTCAGTAGCAGAAGTTTATATCGTAAGGACAGCGTCATGGAAATAAACAAAACGAGTAAAGAAGTTTACGAGGCTCAACAGCTGGCGTAAAGCGAAATAAGGCGACTTTACTATAATGAACTGATATACAAAGAGATGCTATAGATAACCGATGAGATGAAGATGCTCAAGGGGCGCTCGGCATGGACTAAGCTAAGCTAAATGGCCAATTGCCCCATGGGGAAACGTGCCGAGGCATGTTACTCATCCCTGTTAGCCGCCAGCTGCGAGTGAGCTTAGTCAGCTAAGTGTTTGGTCCCGCATAAAATGCATAGCTTGCATAAGTTTATGAATGCTGGGCCGACCGTGCATCGCTGGTCGCATGCTCAGTACAGGCGGGTTAAAACATGACATCTTCATCCAAGAGTTCCACGATTCGCTGATTGCTGTAATACCAGTCACCTAGCTCATAAGTCTGGTGATCGACGACCTCTATTCCGAGATTTGCGATATCGAACTGGCCTATGGCATCCGGGAGACCCTGGGCCAACCGTACAGTCGATATGGATGTGTGCCTGTTGAGTCTACGAAACCTTCCTCGGGTCTCAAGAAGGCTGCGAACTGACCAAGCCGGCCGAATCGGCGTGATCGGATAGATTGACAACGTGAGTAACCTGGAAACTGAACGAGACCAAGGGACAACGCAGGATTACCCTGTTAAATGATGGAGTTGGCTCTAGACTCTAGAACAAAGACTGGCCCTCGGCGATATGACGCGCTCCTTCAAGGAGCCACTGAAAAGGGGCAGCAGCAAGAAGTTTATATTGCGTGACCATCGATGAGTCGGTCCTACAGCTACGTACACTTATCATGCATCAATGGTGTATATCCGAAGCTTCGCGAGCTACCACGACGCAGTCGTCCGACATACCGCCTAGTGAGCCTTGCGCAGTGGGAACAGCCCGGAGAATCATCTACATGGATGCTGGCAAGAGAAGCGGAAGCTGCACCAGGGCATTGTGCAGATTCTTCTGACAGAGGGAGAAATACTCTCGGTAGTCTTGAAGCCCAGATACGACCACATGCTCAGAAAAATATGTAGGTTAAGTATCCGTTAGCGAGTATCAGGTCCACTTCGCTATAGTCGTCAACCGCGAAATATATCTTTTAGCAAATCTCGGCGAATTTTTCTAGAGGAAGAATCTGAGAAACCCAGACTATTCTAGTATAATCCTCATGTCCTAATGTTCATGTCAGGGAATTATTGATCTCCGTTTATAGCGGACGACCAACTCTTGGCCCACCGCAATACAGCTACGACTACTTCTAAAGGGGGCCTCCGAGGTCCGGCCTGGTAACCCACTGCTTTATGTAGCGTGGAAGGTGATCCCCGAACAACAGTGGGATCTTCTAGAGTCTGCACAAGCTTCCTCAAAGATGAAAGCGCCTCGCTCTCTTCAGGCCTGGAATCTCTTGGACTTTTCTCTTCAACGACCGCCTCGACAAAGTCAGTGATCTAGACTAGATAGTCCCACCAAGATTCTCCAATACATGCGATGGCGGATTCATGCTCCACCAAAGAGCCTACGGACTCAACTTGATCGACGGGCTGTGTAGAGGCAGCTCCAGGCCGTCTCACCTCTGGGGACACGTTGAGCCTCTCTAGGATAATTTACTATCGTCGACGCTTCTTGCCGTATCATCAACTTTTCGTTCGCTGAACCGATGAAACCATGTAAGTATCTACTCGTATGGTCCCGCATGGAAATCTCGAGCCCGTGTGAAGGTAACTCACTGCTGCGCTGATATTAACACCCTCCGCTTAGGGGTTATCGTATTCGATACAACTGCTCTGTGAGTACAGCTGACCTAGCAGAGGCGCAGTTTGAACAAGGTGACCCTCTGTCGCGGCCTATCGACTGGGTATTATGCTGTTAATGTTTCCATTAGTCTCTCCCACAGCCACCGAGTAGAAGATTAAAGATACTGACCTTTCGAACACAACACTGGTCGCACTAATAGGCGTTAGCTCAAATTAATAATCGGGAGTATCATACTTGAGCTCGCTGAGCGATGCGCGATCGCTGGACGACCGTCGGACTTTATACCTTATTATTCCCGCGGGATTCCATTTCGCATCAGGTGTTCTGTAGGATCTGTCACGGTGGTCTTACCAGTTATAGTACATGATCCTGATCCCAATCCCAATCCTGATCACGAATCCTCCTCGGAACGGAATCGCGCGGGTTTCCTGCTTAGTCAGGAGTAGCTTCGGAAACATGATTGGCTGACTAGCCCCTTTCTTCACCACGGCTCAACGTCTGCGAGCAGCGCATAGTCGAGGAAGAGCCGATACTCTAACACAATGGGATTTGATTATAAGTAACGGCTCATCCTGCTAACTAAAAATGAAATAATTCCCATATCACACATTCGCCAGACTCGTCCAGGAACTAGCATCATGACCCACAACATCCTCATCACCGGCGCCGCCGGCTTCATGTATGGCTCATCATCGTACTCAACTGCTTCAAGCTGACATGCTCGGAGCGGAGGGTCTCTTCTCGCAGAATTCGTATCACGTACAAGCGGCCCGATCAAGGACGCCAAGATTAGCGCCGCAGTTCGGACGGAAGAACAGGCACAAAGCCTATCAAAGTTGGGCGTAAACGTAATCCAAATCGATCTCAGCGACGAGGCGGCCGTAAGTGAAGCCGTGACTCGTAATGAGAGTGCGTTGATGTATCAAACCGCCTGGACCGCACGACTTACGCTGTTTTAGTTGATATCGTCGTCCATTTCGCAGGTAGCTCCGCGAATCCGCACCTCGCATCAAACCTCATCAAAGCTCTTGGCGAGCGTCGCAAAATCAGTGGGAATGAGACACATTTCATCAACGTGAGTCATTATAGCATGTGTCTGTTCATTATAGGTACCTTCGCTGAGCGCCCGTCAGTCCTCGATAACGGCCGTCTTTTCCGAAGAAGGTGGCTGGCCATATGGGGAAGTCAGGGATACCGATCCGATATTCGAGAAGGAGAAGCAGATTGGAGGACCTCATCCTGTCCGAGAAGTAAGCCGCCTTCCTATGTTGTCGTATCTTATAGATTTGGATTCTAATACTGTGGCAAGACCAATATACTAGTCGTTGAGCAGGGTAAAGCACACGGTGTCACCAGCTTCAATGTCGCGATCCCAAATGTCTGTGAGTAGTTACGTCCTAGCTCATGAGATGCTGTAACACACAGTCATGACTAATCAGAGCCGTACCTAAACTCGGTAGACGGAAGAGGTACCGGCGAATGGAGGAGGCTGTCCTTCACCATCCCAGCAATCATCAGGGACTGCATCGCGCAAAAGAAGGTCTATAAGTTTGAAAAGAACGGTGTAAGTTCAATTCGACTCAACCAGGACGGCCAGTCGTTATCATCCTAAAAATGCTAACACCCCTATAGAACCCACCTATGGTCCATGTATCAGACCTTGTAGCATTCTACACCCTCCTCGTAGAGAAGATCCTCCGCAAGGAACAGATCCCAAGCGGCGAGCAGGGCTACTACTTCGGATTCGCCCACTGGGCATCGTGGTGGGACGTCACGCAGCGGCTCGCCGACGCCCTGTACGCGCGCGGGCTAGTCGCGGAGCCCAAAGTAGAGGTCTGGCCCAGCTGGGAGGAGGCAGCAGACCACCTCGGCCTTCCGCGTCCGCACGTCCGTTCCATTGGAACACCTACGTAAGCGCCCCCTTTCCACCCCCATACGTTAGGTCCCTAGAGAGACGTCTAACGAGAAGACTTAGCGGGAAACTCGTCCCCGTGAATGCATACCGGCTGGGATGGCAGCCGAAATGGGACCAGGAGAGGTTTGTCGGGAGCGTGGATGATGAGGTCCAAGCTGTGCTGGACCTGGACACGGTGAAACCTACGCTGTTCGACGCGCTGTTACGACAACAAGAAAGTAATTGAACCGACTTAGGGGGTCCGGGCTTGAATACATTCACTGTCCTACCAGGTAGGTATCAGCGGCAGAGTATTAGCTAAAGAAATAAATGGGCGATACGACGTTTCCCTAGGTACCTTGACATGCACTTGTCGACGGATGGCGATCTGAGATGGGTATACTTGCATTGTACAATTGAATTACATTTATCCTACATAGACACGTGTGAACTTCGCCTGTTCTTCCTCATCAGGCTTGTTCTTCCTCTCCTTCTGCTTCTTGTCCTGTTTCTCCTGCTTCTCCATCTCTCTATTCACCTCTTGGCGAGCCCTCTCCAGCACCTCGTCGATGGCCGCCGTCTTCTCCTTGACCGAGCTCGGTCCCGTCTCGTGGAAGTAGCGTAACGACTCCTGTAGGATCTGCTTGGCACGATTGGCCTCGACGTACTGTCGCGCGTTTTCCTTGTATATGTTCTCCGCCCCCTCTAGGAGCTTCTTCTTCAATTCGGGGTCGCCCACTTTGAGGTTTTCCTCTTGGGCTAGTCGTAATAATGCGTCCCTGAGCAGTCGGACCCGGCCTGTCCCGGGCTCGCCGGGGTACATCAGGCCGCTGTCTGCCCACTCCTTATTGCTAACCATCTCGACGACGCGGACGAAGTGCTTCCCCCGCCGTAGGATCAAGAGCTTGTTGTCGATTAGGAAGTTCTTGGTATCCTTCGGGAACCAGGACTTGATCGGAGTGAATGTCAACTCGCCGTAGGCCATCCCTTTATTGGTAGCTGACTTTTGGCCGGGAGCGCCGCCAATGTAAGCGCCCTGGTGCTGCGTCAGGCGAGTGGCATCGCTGGTGCTATCCGCAAGGCCGGCAGCATATAGAATACGGCTGATTGACTGCCCCAAAATCAGAGACTCGGGGAGTTTGATATCAACTCGGAAAGCCGATGCCAGATTCGCCGTCGGGGGCCTGTCCGTAGGGTAGGAAGACACTACGGTAGTACCACCCTTCGAAAATAGTCCTTGATGCTGAGTCTGCACGCTTTGGGCTTCCTGCAAGCCGTGAATAAGCGCAACGACCTCGAACGCAAGGGTATGCTGAGCGTGACGCTTAGCAGGCTCTCCCTTTTGCTTCTCCATAATCTTATCAATATCCTCCAATGGAAGGAAGGTGAAGAGTTTGAGTAATCTCTCAACGTCGGCGTCCGGCCTTCGCATGAAATAACCATACAGATCGAAGGTGCTCGTCATGAATTGGTCGAGCCAGACGGCATTGCCAGAGCTTTTCCCAAACTTGGCGCCAGAAGAGTCCGTGAGAAGGGGAACAGTGAATCCGACAGGCGTAGAGAACTGGTCATCGGGAATTTTCTCAGATGGATTGGGTTCACTGTTCCGTATATGCTTGATGCTCTCGATTCCAGAGATGATGTTTCCGTACTGGTCGGACCCGCCGATCTGCATCTGGACGCCGAGTTTAGTATACATGTGCCACCAGTCCCAGGCCTGCATCAAGGGGTATAAGAATTCGTCAAGAGACATGCCATCGCCCTTTTCCATCTTGCGCTTGACCGTTTCGCGCGAGAGCATAGGTCCCAATCGCATCCCCTTAAATAACCGGGCGGCAATTTCAATAAAGGACAGGCTATTGTACCATTGGCTATTGTTCACAAGGGCGCGACTCCAAATCCTAACTTCCTTTTTGTAACCGAACCGTTCAGCATTGGCCTCAACGTTGAGCCATATGCGCTTCAGTTGATAGTGCATTTTGGTGGTGTTCATAGCCATGTCGGCCTTGGTTATGGGTTCTCGACTCTGTAAGCGATCTGTGGGATCTCCGACCTTCGCCGTCGCACCGCCTATCAGACTGACAGCTCGATAGCCGTGTATGTACATCCAGAAGAGAGGCATCAGAGGCAGTAAATGGCCGACGTGGAGCGAGGGGGCGGTTGGATCGATTCCGACGTAGGCGCCTATCCTTCTCCGCCTCATGAGCTCTTTTATTTGTTTTTCGGTGCCGGCGATATCCTTAACATATCCACGTTCCTTAAACACATCCCAGAGATGCGGTATCTTCCCTTCTTTTATCAGCTGGGCCCTCTCTTCCCAGTTCTTCTTGGCCTCCTCCTGCTTCTGCAACCATGAGGTGGATATAAGTCTAATCTGTTGTCTCCTTGCCGCAAGGGATCGTAGAAGGCATTTTCGGCAGAGAGTTGACGCGGCGCCATGGACGCTGGGAAAAGGATTCCTGGGCAACATCTTCAGCTGCGACGGTGCGCGCTGGTAAAAACGAAAGACGGAAACACAGGGGGTACACGGAAACCCCGTAAAAATCTATGTACTAACACATCTATAAAGAGGTCTCCAGGGGTGGATCAGAAACCTGAGTTCTGCATCGTAATTGCTCTCGTGGTAAAGAATCGAATCATTTTGGAATTGAAAATTCGATGCTTGAAGCTTCTGAAAATTTAGTGGAGACACGCTTGTACGCTAGGCCCCTCTACAATCGATAACGACAAGTTCTCTTGTATAATGTACCTAGGTACCTAATGTATTCCGTACCTGAAAGTTGATCGACATTATGTAATCTTTAGCCCAGGCTTTTCCCGGCCAAGCCCAACCAATCAACGGCGACTTATTTCTTTCGGTCCCTCGGCAATCAAATCCCACCCAACCTTTGGTCAATGCATCATCGCTGGCCTTCAATTATTCGATTCCACATCTCGTCGTTTACCATCAATTCCCTCCCTCAAGTTAGACCTTAACAGGCATTAGGGAGTCAAAGGAGCAAGCGAACACGAACATAGACACTGTCGACGACAAAAACACCTCTCAATGGCTTCTCTGATGCGTCCGACGCTGCTCCGGCAGACGGCCCTCGCCGCATCCACCCGGCGAGCCGCAACCGCCGCATTCTCCAGACAACCGCTGATCCGGCCAACGATTGCGAAAGACGTCGCGCGTGTCGCTACTTTCCACGCCTCGAGCAGGAAGAGCCTCTTGCCTCCGGGACCTCGTATGTACAAACTCACCCCATTGTGATTTGATTGTGCCAATTCGCTAACGTGTTGCGCTTCTAGAGGTGATTAAGGGAACTGGTATGCGACTCTTTGCTCCCCTGTCGTCAATTGTAGCAGTCGGAAGGTCGTGAACTGTACAGGAAAGGAGAATGTTGAAAGATATGAACTGGGAAAAGAAGGACAGGACTAACCTCGGAATCAACAGTCAACGACCCAGCGCCAATCCCCGCGACAAGTCCTACCCACGGCTCCTACCACTGGACCTTCGAGCGCCTCGTGGCCGCAGGATTAATCCCCCTGACCGTCGCTCCCTTCGCCGGTGGCTCGCTGAACCCAGGTCTCGACGCCATCCTGTGTTCGCTGCTAGTCGTCCACTGCCATCTCGGCTTCCAGTCCGTCCTCATCGACTACATCCCCATCAGCAGATTCCCCAAGTCCCGCAAGGCCGCCATGTGGCTCCTCAATGCCGCCACAGTCCTGGTCGGAGTCGGTCTGTACGAATTCGAGACCAACGACGTGGGCCTGACCGAGGCTGTTAAGAGAGTCTGGAAGGCGTAGATGATTGGACCGAAGGGACTAGGATTGATCCAGTTGGATAGGGGCATTGACGAGCCCTTAATGAGCAATGAGAACATTGGTAGGAAGGGGTCTTAGGGCCGTGTAAGAGCAAGGATTATTGTTGGAAGCTACATGACGTACCGCCATGACTCCTTTGTGTTGGATGAAGCTTGCCCGTCGAAAGAAGTTCGGACTTGGCGTCGAGAGCACGCATTGCTGACTCGCATCCATGTATGTACGACCAGTATATATAAATTCTGATCATCCATGTGCCTTCAGAGCTATGACGTGAATAGGTCCGGCAGAGATGCCTTCTCGTAGCCGGGGTTTACGGTGTTTCGTTTCAAATTTATTCATCGAGTTGGAGAGAACGGAGTGCATTCTCGATCTCCCTACGGGCCAAGGCAAATACACTATACAAGATTCTCCAAGTCACGTTACGGCAGATCCCACATGATCCCGAGGCACACCAGACCGCGCAGTGGCATTCGGGTTAGAATTGGAGAAATCCAAACGGCCGTCACAACCAATGGCGAAGCTGGGGTCAAAGTGTCAGGTCGTCATTGCAAGTATTCATGCAGAGGCATCCGTTCAATGCCAACTACTATCATAGCTACCTAAATAGCTTGTGAAGAAGCTCCAAGCCGCAGCTCACCTCGCTCTACCTGCACTCTCTGGGCACGACCACTAATGGTCATCCGCACTCCCATCCCTCTTCCCAAACCTCGCGCCCAAGCCTCCTATATCCCTGCGGAAGAACTTGCCAAAATTCTTCAAATTCTCATTAATGCTAGCTGCATTATTCTGCCCGGCGCCGCTCTGCTGCTGCGCTAGCTCGTGCGCAGCCGGTGTCCCCATCCTCTCCACGCCGTCCCTCGCCGCATTAAGTAGCTTCTCGCCCAAGCTCGCGGCGTCGAACCTCGAGGCGGCGCCTTGCGCGGCTGTTGACAGTGCGGCCCCCGGGCCGGATGCCAGACGATCGATGCTCATCAGGTTTAAATTACCGGCGCCGACGCCTACGCCCCCTAACCCAGGGGCATTCATTAGCGGCGTCAGCAGCGGACTCTGCGCGACGAGCTTATCGCCCGCGCCGGGCCCGTCGCGGTGGATGGCGAACAGCTCCATGAGGTGGCCATGGTCCTGCTTGCGGATGCCTTTCAGCTCCAGGATTTTACGGAAATTGGTATCCGATCGGTCGCCCACATGGATCAGATACGCCTGAACCAAGCCCTCGGGCGGGCTAGGGCGCACCTGTAGCGTCTTGAGGAGCGGATCTATGCGCGTCATTGTTGTGTTAACGCGCTTTACAAAGCTGCTGGGGGGTACATGCTGCTGCGGTTGCGACGATGGGTTGTGGTGCGAGAGCAGGTTCTCCAGGGCCTTGGTCAAGACGTACTTGTCCAACAGCATCTGCTCGGCGCCTACTTCAGAGATGGGCCTGCACTGGACGATGGTGTGGATGTACGTGTTCGCCAGGTGCTCCACCAGCTTATCGGCAAATGCGCGCGCATACTGTTGCTTAACCACGACCGCCAGGATCTCTTCTGCCTTGGCATTGACGTGACTGACCAGCTCGCCAACATAGGAGCTCTGGTCCCCTACGCTCTCCATTTTGCTCCAGTTCGTGTTCTTCATCTCGCGCCAAGCGCCTTCGCAGTCAACCTCGACCTTGTTGACCAGCGCTATAACTGCGGCGCTGGCAACACCTAGAAACGCATCTGCCTGTGATGATAGATCGACTTTCGGTACGAGTTCGCTGTCGATGCGTTTCTTAATATTCTCTTCGAGTTGTCCCGTGTTGGCGTGCCAGAAGTCCGCAGTATTTAAAACGAGGATGATGTCTTGAAGAGATGGCCCCGTTGGGCCAGGCTTCTGCAGTATCGCGAACAGCACTTGTTGAGCGTACTCGTCAAGGTATTTGGCCAATGTCTTGGCCAAGTCTAATAACCGTTCACTTGTCGAGAGCTTAGCGCACTGAGATAAGGTAAGTTTGTAAAAGTGGAAGAGCTCGATGGCGGAGCTGATAACAGCTTGCGGGGAGAATTCTTCGTCGGGTGGTAGTAGGGGCTGAGCTTTGTATTTAGGAATCATGGCTGCTAGAGCCTTATCCTGGGATTCTACCCAGAGACTCAGATAGGGTTCGAATGCGACGGAAATAGACCCATTGAAATTCTGTGTCCTCTCGTCCGCAGAACTGAGTGTGTCGATGCTTGCTCTCGGCTCGCTAGCAAACCTTCGCTCAAGGGTCTGCTCGAAATCCATAGTTTCTTGCAGGCAGCCCAGTAGGAGATTGACGTCAATCTTGGGGCCGTCCACTCTCCTCATGCTCTTCTCCAGGATACCCTTATAGTCATCTCTAGTGCCGTCACAGAAAGCCATGGCGAGCGTTTCCCCAACCCTCCAGTGCGGAGGGAAGATGGCAGCATGTTCTTCCTCGTAGACTTTCATCATCCTCTTAAACCAGGCGTATCGTCTGCCAATATTGTCCAAGCTTCCAGCTTCGTCGTTGCCCCTGAAAACTTGGCGATATTCCCTTAGTTCCGTGTTCACGTACCAAGTCACCAGCCTTGCCCTCGCGTTATCCCCGAGCGCATCCATGACCCCACAAGCCTCGACCAGCGTCGCCCTCCTGGCTCCAACCTCGCCTTTAGCGAAGGCGATCTCGAAGTCTTCGCATACTTGCTCCAGCAGTTCCCTTTGCAGCTCGCCCACTCCTCGGCTGAGGGTGGCGATCTGGTCGATACTCCTATAGCTATTGAAATGGCGCATGAGCTGTAGGACAGCTTGCAACAGACTCGCGCATTCCCTGTACTGTCTTGTCTTAGCCAGGCCCCGTAACTGCTCGTAGGCTGTAGTCAGCATCTGCAGGCGCTTGAGGGCTGTCATAGATAGAGTCAGATTCCGCTTCGTGCCATCTAGTCGCTTGATATCGGCGGTCATGGAGGTGATATTCTGCTCGGTCTGGATAGCGCGCGAGCGCACTGTCTCGATCTTCTTAAAGAGGCCCGCCAACTCGGCCTGTGCGGACTGCATGCGTTCGAGGGAAGAGTCGGGCCCGTAGGCCTGAGCCGTCTGGAGGCTCGAGATCTCGGCGGAGAGGTCATTATGTTGGGACTGGAGGGTCGAAGACACGCGGCCTATGGATGACACGGTCGAGGGGTGGGAGAAGAGCAGGTTCAGGTGCTGAATTGGGTCATAGTCAGCTAGTCTGCGTGTTAGTCAGGGGCCCCCTTTCTCATACGTTCTATCTCGAAGTGACCAGACGGAGACGGGTATAACGAAGTGGGAGAGAGCTGACCTGCGTCTAAGGACGGCGGCTCAGATGCCACGCCGTTCATCTTGACCAGCAAGGGGGAGTTGTACGTCGTCGCATTGGATCCTATCTGGTCGATTTAGTGCACTTTTCCAGAGTCCATAGGTGTCGATGTTTTATTGGAAGCTGAGACGATGACGCTTAAGCACACAGTAGCAGATAAGCGTTAAACGTGAAGGGTGTCAATCACGTGCCAGGAACTCTTATCGATAGAGAGCTGAGGTAATCTCGTAGTACAGGCGTGTATGAAGTACTACGTACCTTCCCTTCACCTTGCCCCCACCCTGCAGACACGGGAGGATCCGGTCCAATCAACTGCAAGTGCATTGTTGACTTCATCCATTCCAGTTCTCGGTGAAGGATACAGCATGATGTACCTCAACACGTACATTTAGTACGCCTGTACATTGTGAACTTGTTCACCGACGGCTTGAGATCCAACCTCCAACATCCTTAAATTTCTTACATTTATAGATCAGGCCAATATATTAGTCGCTGTGGGATATTGACTACTGAGGAGTCCTTGGCATATGCTTAGATTTGTTGTTCGATTCTCCTCATTTGTCCTTCTTCGAGTCTCAACTCCTCATCTCTTATGCAAAGCCCGCTCTAGACCTCCCTGAACCGCCCACATGCAAATCCTTTTGCCCGTCCGCTCTGGTCATCCTGGCCTTGTGAACCGAGTCATAATCAGCTAGTTCTGGTATGTCCCGTATCGATCCTGTCTTTGCGTTTCTTGTAGTCCGACGAATGATATGCGATACCCCCCAAGTTAGATGCAGATGCAGATGCAGAAACTCCAAAACATATCTAGGCAGGTAATCTGGTTCAATGAACAACTCCAGCTCTTGGAATGGTGATGTAATGCAGTCATGACATGATGGCACGATGACGGTAAGAAAAGATAAGAAAGGGGCCCAATCATAGGAGTATAATGCAATCCCCCCTTTTGAACGAAATTTTAAACGCCATTAAAATGCAAACCTGGCCGCCTCGACTCTGTTTGTCGGCTTTCCCCAAAACTCCCAAGGCGATGCAGCGATCACGAACTATGCAAGGCGCGAAACCCGGCCGCTATCAGACTTCGAGACTTCTCCCTAGAATCGGCCGGTCCGGTCCAGTAGAATAAACCCTAGAAACCCCAAGTCAGAACATGTCGGGGCAATAGCATATTGGAGCTATATTCTGGAACGAAGTGAGTAGGTACTCAAGAGTTGGCAGGAACTTACGCCGAGTCCTTTCTGTTTGCAATACGCCGCCTTCATCTTCACAGTATCCGGGTTGTCGTAACTCACGAAACCTCCGTCGCCCCCGACGCAACTCGCAGCCCCTATTCGCTTGTCCACGGACTCCTTGGCGTGCTTCCTCGGTAGCGTGTGGTATTCGAATGCGCCGTCCTCTCCGCCCGTACCCTTGAACCTGTGCCCCGGACCACTGACACCGAGGAAACTTCTCCCATACAGTGGAATGCCTAACAAGATCTTCCTTGTCGGGCAGCCATGGCTCATAAGGTACGAAATCCCAGACGATCCCGACGTCTCGTCTTTGTTCATCGAATACAACTGCGCTTGATGCCCGCTACGGTGTGACCAGGGCCCACAGAAGTCGTATGCCATCAGGTTTACATAGTCGAGGTAGGAAGCAGCTTGCGCGATGTCGATATTTTGCAGAACTGGGCGGCCTGCCGGAAGAGCTGCCGTGACGAAGAATTGCTCTTCCGGAAGGTGGATCCGTACGGCTGCCAGGAGTGCGACGAAGTCGGCGCCTTGCCGAGGGTCCATTGGGTATTCCCAGTTTACTAATTAGGGGGCTTGTTAGCGTCTAATCTGACCTTTCAGATGTGAGCGGTGGAGAAGCGAGAAGAAACAGTCATACTGTCAATGCCGTCCAGCCCGGACGCCTCCACAAGACCTCGCGCTGATCGCGCAAAGTTATCTCGGAGGAGAGTGTCAGAGGCGACTATAGGGAAGTTCTCGTTGGACATCACGCCCCCGATCGACAATGTCACCTGCAAATGCGGGTGCTTCTGCTTGAGATGCATGAGAGACCCAAGGCCGCCCTGGACGCCGTCGCAAGGGGCTTGCGTGTCCGCCCACTCGTCGCTTAACTGGAATGCAAAAAAATCAGCCATTCTCTGGATCCTGCAGGATGAAACCGCGGAACATGCAGATCGAAGCAAACAACAAGTCCAACTCACAAACACAGTCCCGTCCGCCGCCACGTTGGCGAAGGCGTAATACACGTGGTTGATGCAGCTGTAGTTCATCATGCCGGGCGTGGCGCCGCTGTAGATTTTGAAATTCGGGAAGTACACGGCGTTCGTGAACATGACGTTGGACGTGCTCGCGCTCGCGCTCTTCCGTCTTCGAGACGACGACGAGCTCATGTTGGGCAGTCTGTTTGCGGCAGTAGAAGACAGTAAGACAGCTAATTCCCGTTGAAGCGCAGTCTGACAGAACAAATTTCTTAAGGTGAGTAGGAAGATATGGTCCGCTTTAATGTCAAGGAGCAACAGCAGAGCGTAGAAAATGAGGGATTGGACGGTTCAAGATGGCACATGTTGAAATTGCCTCCGCGGTGTATATAGACAGTCCTCGGCGAGTTATGAGATGCTGGGGGCTTGCATTCGTTGTCTCAGAACCACTATTAAAGCCCGAAGCGACCAACCTTGCGCTGTGAAACTTCTATATATGAGAGGCTTGGGAGATCTGACAAGCTCCCAAGCGCGGAAGCGGTGGAGAAAGGCGCAACATCACCAAAAATTTTACCTTAGAGGACCATCCAGGTAGATATGTATATGGATATCCTCACGGTGATCGTCCCTTGGGCTATTCATGCATGACATAATTGCGACGGGGATCATTACAGATACAGGGTCTCTCTATGGCCAGCTCAGGCGGAGGAGGACAAGCCAGTAGGCAGCTTTCGCCAGCCTGGCAAGGCCCGAATGGAAGGACAGAGCCGGGTTGGGGGTTTGAATTTCCATCAGCTCATGAGATCGTGAACGAGACAGGCCGGGGTTACTTAGTGGTACATCTTATTAGGCATGCAAGTAGGTAGGGGGTAAAAAAGATATGGGCCGCCGTGTCGCGGGTTGGCGCGTGGGGAAGGGGTTAGCCCGTCTGCTAAACTAGCGACCTTGAGCGGCGCACAACACAGTAATGAGGGTCATCCGGGTTTGATTACCTGCCTCGAAAGGGAGGAATTGGCCGCTTTCCTTTGGGCTGATGATGCCAATGGGCATTTGATAGAGAGTGGGGCTTGGGAATGTCCTTGTCAACCACGAGGGGAGCCCGAGTCTCACTATCGACACGTTTTGTACTATGTAGGGAGGTACGTATTCCGTCACACGTTAGCAGACCATCTATCTCTGCATATCTTGTACACACGGCGCAAACAGGTAACAAACGCGGTGGCTTCTCCATGGCGAGAGACGGCCGATCTTGACCTCTCCAGGTAAGTATAAGGCAGCTGTCACTGTGGTTGAAATGTGCCACGACTTTAAAATTGAACACGGACTAGCCAATCCTCTGCGAGCCGGATTCCGCTTTCGAAATTTCCGTTGGCATCGACTCGTCCGTTTTGATTTAAATCCGCCCAATCAACCTAGGCTTTTCCAGTCGGGGCATGATGACTTGTGGAGCGCGGGATGGATACAAAGCTTCTACAACGTAGTATGTAACGTTTAGGCGAGGCATGATGAGGATCACTGAAGTACCGAGGCAAGAACCACTCGATATATGGAGAATGGAATGCTGTGAGAAGCTTGGTAGGAGACCCCGTTGCCAAGACGCACGAGGATGCAGTTAATGAAGCGGGTACGTAGTATACCAAGCCATTTGCTGCAGTGTCTCGACATATGTCCCTTCTCCATCGTCAGTCAAATGGGAACTGATAAACATAAAGCGGACCGGGATGCCGGAGAAATCTCGCCATACCCTGTCCTGGGCAATGGACTAGCGATGTCGTGTTCAACTATGAGGGTTGGTTAGAAGTAATCCAAAGCGGGACACCCTGGAGTAGGAGAACAGGACGTTCTAAATTTTTCAACTCTCACTTACGGAAATGAAGTAGCAGCAGTTCACCTTCGAGCGTCGTCAATTATCCTAGGGGTCCCTGGCCCGGGCAATAGATCTAAGGAGTTTAGTTCCTGTAGGAGGCTCACCTCCATGGGTGAAGACTAGGATGCCATGTGTCGAGATTATGATTCAGCCTCCACGAGGATGATCTTATGTGCAAATGCTCAACGAGCGCGCAGGATACGCCAGCGTGGACCAAGCCCAGTCTTACTTATCTGCACATATGTCAGACATTATTCCGATGTAACCACCACATATACGCGACCAGGTCCAGTCAACTAATTTCATGACAATACCTCCTCTACAGAGGCGGCAGTGGGAGTACTGAGACTTAAGGGAACGTGATGGGGACTTTTACAGATGCGACGGTGAGACAACAGTTCCGACTTGCCTATTCAGGGTGATTTCCAATATCTTAGTCTTGATCCCAACCTGGTCTTAGGATGTTGCATATTATCGAAAGCTTCGAGAAGACCGCCCCGCTTGTTCTAGGGTAGATAGAAGGCAGTTAGGGGTACCAATAAAGCCGACAAGGCCAAGGGATAAACTTGAACCACTGTACCCTGTCTCGGTCCGTGAGATTGTGACTGTCCTGATTGGCGATGTCTATGCAGCCCTCGACTGGCTTAGGCGAACTAGACCAGGAGACTAGCTGTAAGTAATCGAAATGACGCATCCGGGGTACATACAACCAGGGCGGCACGACCGAGATGAGGAGCTCTGAACTCTGAAAAGTCGCAGTCTGCCACCGGATTGAGAACGTAGAGAGCAGGGCGACTGGCCTGCAGGTGCTAGCAGCAAGTTCCAAATATATGAATTCTCATATAGATGATTTCTAGTGTACTTACATATTGTCGAGGAGGATCATTCCACAAATCCTGCTCCTCATCCCCCATCCTGTGGGGAATTTTCATCCGAAGTGGAAGAACCATAAAATTTGGAGTCGTGGGTGTACATCATTTCCGTAGGAAGCTTGACTGATCTTGAGCTAACTTCTCCACTACGAAGGAAAAAGAAGAGGCTGGTGATGATAATCACAGAAGTGGTGTAGTCATGTCTTGCCTCGCCTTCGATGTCATAGGTCTTTAAAGGATATAATAGGACGAATATGTATGTAGTGAACATCATCCGTAGGGCCGTCATCAGCTTCTTCGGCGAATGAGATCCGAATCCACTTGGCATCCCTTAGCTCTATTTCCAGAACACTGGGACGTCTCAGCGCCACGCTAACCAGAAACTGTCCGTTCCAGATGAGCTGGATGTGACAGGTCAGATAGCTGTCGGGTCAGGGTACTGGGAGGAGCTCCATAGATCTCACCGAGGAGTCGAAAAGGATGTCGGTTCGGTGGGATGTACGTAGCAGAGTCCTGTCCGGACAAACATGGATCCACTTGGTCCACGGCGATATTCGCTTCCTCGCCGAAAGAGACAGGCTTAACCTGGATAGTGAGGTCGAGAATGCCCGAACGACAGGCCTCTTCTCCGTGGTAATATCCTCTGTCGAGCACAAGCTACTGATGTTATGTGAGGAACTTTCATAAACGAACATTGCTGGCTACTAACCCCCCTTGCATAGTACCGTAGCATTGCAGTATAGCGCGAGCTAAATACCTAAATTATGCTAGGCTGTTCTCTTTATTCGAGTGGGATCTTTAAGATACGCTCGTCCGTCAACCTTGAGGAATCTCATTATCATTGTCCCCCTCCTAGACAAGAATTTGGAGATGGCTAGACGTGGCTGCTGCGTGGCGTCAGTAGCGCGGGACAGACTCCTATTTATGAATAACGTCTTGGCGCATCAAAGGGAGCGCGTACGAAGCATTGAAAAGTACTTCCCATCCTCTCAGTATTTTCCCTATGACTATAGAAGGATACGACTGCCGATTTATCGAGAGGCAGGGCACATCTATGAAGTTCATGAGGGCCCCTTGGCCCGGAGACTGCCCATGAACGACGATCGTCAGACGCCAATGGTACAGAGGCGCGCTAACGCAAGCAATAGGATCAACACCATTCGGGCCTAGCCGTATTCTGTTGAGCCTCCACACCAAAATACGAGACAACCATTGGCTGGCTTTGACGGGAACTGGCCATGGTAGATTATCACGGTGAAGTATGGCACGTTAGCAGTAGCGTCTCATCGCGGCCCACGCCTAATGGATCTCACCACGGCAAGATACGTATTCCATACGGTTGTATTAGTACACATATAGTAGGCACAGAGTTGAATCTGTGCAGTCCATTCGCCGGAAGTGCCGTGAGCTGCAACGATAATTTTCCGAGCTTCCAGATATAGGCTGGTGGTACGAAGTATTACTACGTCTTGTCTCGCAGCATGCTGCATTAGAAGGCTCGGCAGCGGCTATTGTAAGTTACCTCGCATATGACAGAAAGTTAACCGAGTAGAACAGAAGCCAAAAGAGGAATGTTGGAAGAAATAGGGTTTACCTGAAGGAGTCGCCAAGAAATTCACTTACGTCGATGTGTACATACGACTCTAGACTGACTTTCAACGGGAGGCAGCCAACAATCTCCGCTATGACCTCCTGCATATATGAGGTACGGCGTGTATGTATGAGTACCGATTCTGCATCTTACTCATGCGATGCAGTTGCGATCGATGTTGGTCCGCGTCTTAACGCCGAGGACCCCTAAATTCAACCACGGCGCCTAGGGAGGCTACAGTGAGGCGAGCCCAAGTGGCATTGAATTTATATCGGTCGCCGGAACGGTCCGTTCAGCGAACGTGATTGGAGCCGCAGACTACTGCCGAAGATTCAACGACGGAGTCAGCGCCGCTTCGGCCTGCCGCCGAGTGGGTGGACTCGGCGGCACGAATGTTGAGGCGTATCTGCGAGCGGTGGTGCTGCTATTGCCTGAGTTCAGGAGAATGAGAGCATAGAGGTTTCAACTGCAAATGCATTGTTCACCTTCCTTACCTACCTCCTACGAACGTCTCCTTACTAAGCATCGCAACGAACCGAACCGTACGGGCCCGCCTACGTCCTCCCCACAAGCCCTAGAGAACATTAATTTGCATAATGTCTACTCCGCTGTTAACGACGTTCGATCGACTCTCAACCCAAAAGCTCACCGAGGACACCGCACATCCCTTCCATCTCGCAACCCGAGCGAATTTCAACAATCATAGTCACAGACCCACGCTTCCCACGTAGCAACGTGGCACGACGGTATCGACGCTTTCGACCGTCTTGCATATCCATCCGCATACGAAGGAGACGCTAACTAGGTTACCGGCTCCATATTCTAACTAACGAGAGGACTTTTGATGTTTCCGGAAAGGACCATAGTAAAATTTCAACGCGGGGAAGAAAGTGTTGGGTAGATGATGACCAGCACTCGGGAGAGAAGAAGGACGTTGTTCAGACTCGAGGAAAGTAAACCACCATAACATATGCAGCCTGTGGATAGTCTCGATTCCAGTGAAGCAGCATGACAGGGAGGCATAGAAGGATCAACGTCTCAACCCATCGTCCATTCCAGAGCCTCCACTCCACATGAGTTCCATCCTTCGGAAGCCACGGCCGCAATCACAAAAATGGCTCGTTTTGATGTTCGTTACTTGAAAAGAAACAAAGAATACAGGATGATTTGATGCCCTCATCTGCCTACGTTATATGTGAAGGCACAGTACGTTTTAATTGACTAGGTACCTACATGACAAGCCGGAGAAGATAATAGATCCAAGGTAGACATCGTATAAGATACCTAGAATTTCTTCATAGTAGTAATCTCACCACTGGTGGATATGGAAGTCAGCGGATGGTATAATGAATTCTACGAATGTTATCTTTTCACATGGCTAATTAGGTAGATAGCAGTATTATTTGGAACGCTTATAGGTTAAGGAGTTGAGGCACGTTGTGATAATGACTATAGGTACCTACCTATTTAGTAGACCAGCAAAGTTTCAGAAGTGACTGAATCAGCTACAATGCAACGAAGCGACTCAGAACGTTCAACCTTGCATGTAGGAACAAGGTGCAGTACGATGCGCCAGACCGCAAGTCTGGAATTCACTGCGCGATGCATTCTCTCAGGCTACCTATTATAAAGCGTTACGATGGCAAGCTTCCATTCTCCAATCGCCGTATTCATGTGCGAGTAGAGCCTAATTCAGGCTTGTGTGAATGTATCATTAGTCATGGGCCTCAGTCCGTCCAGCTAAGTCATAATGCGTGCCACCTCCTTCTTTATCAAAAGGGTGACTATGCTGCGTCCACCACGATCCTACGAGAAACCACGTAGTGTTTACAATGCCATGAAGTTGCCATATAAGACGAGATTCGGCGCCTCCTCCTCATGTCGAGTTCAAAAGGTGCTCGATGGCGCCCTGCACGCTTCCGCCGCTCCGTCGCAGGGCAGCGACGTTTCGATCGAAGTCGTAGAACCCCATCTCGTTAAGCTGTCGCAACTGCTCTGCATAGCGTTCCTCGGGAGGTCGGTTGTCGGGTGGAGCAGGCGAACCGGACGGGGAATTCATGCCGAATGCTTGCATCATATTCTGCAAGAGCTCGGGCGTCATAGGGGGTAGGTTAGCAAAAGGGTTTGCACCCGCAGCTGCGCCCGTTCCAGCTCCAGTTCCCGCGCCCGCGCCCGCGCCTGCACCCGGTACCTGGAACGGAGAATTCGCACCGAATAGTGTGGCGAACGGGTTGGGAGGCGGACTCGAGGAGCTCTGGGGGGCAGTCCCTTGACCTTGACTGGCATTGGCTGTGCCGCTTTCCGTTCGCGCACCGGTAGCTCCTTGAGTTGCACCTGAATTAGTTGCTCCCTGGGGAGGCGGAGCTGTTCCGAGCGGGTTGAAAAAGGCACCGAACGGGTTGGTAGCATTGGCACCGGTCGCGCCCGGTAGCTGAATGCCGCCCCACGTTGCCGGGTCGAAGGGGTTGGGCTGACCGCTAGCAGGCTGGCTACCAGCGTTGTTGCTTGCGCCGCTTGCCGAGTTACCGGTACCAGTCGCAGGTGCATCGGGGGTGTTGTCAAGCACTCCAGGCATTGGGAACGCATTCTGGGAAGCCTGGCGACCGCCAAGAGCTCTTTGTAGTCGTGCGGCGCCTCGCAAGGCCTCCGGGTTAGTCATCATGTGACGGAACAAGGGCGATCGCACAAGCTCTCGAGCGTTGGGGTTATTTCGCAACATGGGGTTTGACTGAATCATCATGTCGATGAAGGCATCATTGTTCATCATCTCGTTCATCTGCTGCGCAACATGGGGGTTATTCAGCATGTTAGCTAGCTGCTCCTCGTCCATCATAGAGCCGACCATCTACGCAAGTTCGAGTTAGCTTGAGGTTCTTGAAAGAGGTTGTTCAAAGGGTGGCATCCAACTTACGCCTCCGTCGGGACCAAACATATCCGCCGATGGAAGGTTTGTTAAGCCGGCGTATCTGGCACCGGTCAGGCCAGCCAAAGGGTTGTTTGCGGTTCCCGCGGCCATGTTTGTTGGGATTTGGGGCGCAGTGGGCGCGGACGAAGATGTGGACGAGGATGCCGGGGCTGGAGTGGGGTTGCTTGCAGCGCTCTTGACCAGGTGGACGGTGTTGCCATTCTTGATCTTGTACGTGCTCAGAGGCTCCTCGTTCTTGAGCACACGACCAGAATAGATCAAGCGTTGTCGTTCGAGGGGAATGTTCTCGAATTCGGCGCCGGCTAGCTTGTTCTTCAGATCGGCGACGGTAGCGCTCTCGGGCATGGTAATAGTATGCTGAGAGGAGCCCGAGGTCTTCACCTTGAAGGTGATCTGAGGGTCAGAGCTGCCCTCGGCTGAGTCGGCCATGTTCGGTGTCTCCGTCAATTGAAGTGTTGGCAGTTTGCGACGATGACGAGTCGGCGGCGATTGAGATGGTAAGGGGACAGTTAAAAGGTATGGATTACTTGACTTGACGATATGATGGGATGTTTTGGGGGAAAAGAAAGCCTGACCGGTTGATGGAGGCGGCGATGGTCTGGATCAGGTGAAGTATGATTGGCAATTACATGTAGTAGTGTAGGAATGAGATGTTGGACGGCGACGACTGTCCAAAGTACCCTTGTATTGATTTCGTAAACGTGGGGCAGCCGGTCGCGCCCCGATTACCAAAGGTACTAGGCGAATGCTCATAGGTACTCGGTCGCCTGTGTGTACATGTATTGAAGGTGTTTTCTAGAGCTGCTGAGTGTACCTACATACGTAAATGTAATTTGGGACAATGGTCAGATGAGATGATCAGAAAAGAATCTTTGTAGTTCAAGAATAACGGGTAGCAACTACATGTATGTATGATGTGAATGTGTATTTCGTGCATACATCTACCGCCTAGGCATTATTGAGTCATGTACATACGGTTACTGTGCACGTACCTGCCGTTAAGGCAGCAGATACCGACATCGTCAGCCTCGCGACAAGCCCCTCGTTTGGAGTTGGAGACCACTAGCGCGGAGACCACTAGCGCTTCCTCCAACGTTGTTGCTTCTTTTGGCATCCATCACCTTCTGGCAACAGTTAACCGTCCACCTGGACTTGCCTGGGCGGCTTTTCAGGGGAGCCTCGACCCGATATAGTGTATCCTAAGTAGCTGCAGCGCTTGCATTATGATCTGCCACCGTGCCACATTAGGAATTAGGTACGATAATCTTTATCGGCCGTCGGAGAATTCTCTGTCTTTATTGACAAATCGGCATTCAAGCTGTCAAGTAACGCCCAACTTAGAACCTCTTACCTCACTCGCTCCCCATATCAGAATTATATGGATTGTCTCTATCAGTTACTCCTTTGCGGCCCGACTCGTGATTCAGGGAAGCTGAATAAATTACATCCCTCGAAACATACCTAGGTACCTGAGTTCTTTGTTCGAGTAAGATCGAATCCTGTGCCAGTTATGTTGCTGGCTCTCCTACGATGAAGCCTCTAGGATAAGAGTAAATTATTCAGCTAATCTTCTCCGTTTGGTGTAGTCCATTAAACTACTGAGCAGATCTATACCATCGTATAAGTAGAGCTAAGCGGCAGGTCTTCCGGGACGGGAGAAAAACATAGATGTCGGTATGGTCTTCTGATTTGCTCTCGTTCGGGAGTATGAATGGGGTTTATAGGGAAACGGCTCGGCAACAACTCCCAACCCGTCCAGTACATATGCAGTACAAGAAGATCTCAACTGCATTAGCGCCGCTCTCGTAGCGGTTATTGGCTGTGTGACTGATATATTCCAGTGCGCAAACAAACAGTCAAAGCTCTCCTAGATTGGAGATTCTGGGGCTGTATCGCGAAAGACGGCCCCCTAGCCTTATCCTATTAAATCGAGGATACCATAGCTCATAACCAGGGCAAGCAAGGCTTACTCCAATTACACTCTTTCACCAACATTTTCATGGCGCATAAACGAAGCAGCAATGTCCAACTTCTAGCGGCACTCGCGGATTTTGATGATAAGGAAGAGAGCGAATACCGCTTCTTGGTGGACGGGAGACATGTCAAATATGTTACCGTTGATCCAGGTGCTCTACCAAAGGACGATCGGACGTTTGCGCCAGTTTTGATTGAGACTCTGCCGCCATTCCCTCCCGGTGACTGGAATGAGGGTCATGTCTCTAAGGACCGACTTACCGGACACCTTGTATTCTCCCGAACGTCGCATACTGATCTCGCTGGAGTTAGAAACATCTGGCACCACAAGCGGATCGACTACTTGGAATTCAAGAATCTCGATCGTATACGCCAAAACATTCACAAGGTTTCACATCCCCTTTTCGAGCAAGCCGTCGTCATCAAGTTTGCCGAGTTCCCCTGGCAAATACCATACCTCGAGGCAGAAACAGTCGCGTATAGTTGGATTGAGGGTAAAGAAATTGGACCCAAGTTCCTTGGCCATGTATCTGAGGCGGGTAGAGTCATTGGCTTCGCCATGGAGAATATAGAAGGCGCCAGGACGGCGGAGTCTAGAGACTTGATAATGTGTCAAGACATTCTGGCAAGATTACATTCTCTAGGTATTAAGCACGGCGATATCAATAAGCACAATTTCCTCGTGCAGGATGGGAAGGCCGTACTGGTTGACTTTGAGACGGCTCAGATATGCAATGAGAAGGAGGAGCTCCGATCAGAGTATCGACAACTGGAGGACTCGTTAGCAGACCCTTCGTACAGAGGCGGAGTAGGACCCTTTGAGTATCACCCGGAATGGACATAAACCGTTGAAATTCGGACTTCCAGCAGACAGTGGCTATAATACACTGAATTCTATAATATGTATCCTAATCATCTGTGAAGGTAACGTCGACGCAGCCGATATCGTATTAGGTACGTAGATCAGCGACGTAAGCGCTGTCTCAGGCTTCTTTTCGATTTCCCAAATCTTCTATATCCGGCGTCTCAATTCGCTGTTTGCTAGGCATCTCCTAGGGCCACGTCGTCTTGGACAGCTCTGTAGCCACGTTTCCCTCTTTTCTAAGGCAATTAGCACCAAGAAACCCGCTGCTTGCCATCGCGACACGATGGCCTATGATCTAGTCTGACTCATATAACCACTATATGCGAGTCGCGCCGCCACACTTTAGACTTGAAAAAGGACCTCCTTTAGAGTGTGAATGTAAAAAGGGCCAGTCGAGAAACACTGTGTACTACTCTCATGAAAATCGCATCGATTTTCCCGGGCTTCGTCAGATTCCCCTTCGTAACACTTTCGGCCTACATACTTCATGCCCTACGTGTAGTCTCGTGGGCAAACCGTGATACAAGTGGCGCATTCCCCTGGTGCGGCGTCCCTTCTCCTTTCGTTGAGCGCCTTAGCTCCTTTAGTCTTCGTCTACCGGTAAAACACGGTACGGTCGCCCGGCTCAAGGCTCTTCAGTTTCTTCATGATCTCGCCATCCGTCATGTTCTGCTCGGTAATGATCTGGTCGAAGCTGTGACATCCATCGGCGTATCTCAGCAGCGTGTCCTCGTCGCTGTCATCGCCGGCTCTTACCACGCGCCTCCCCGTCGCCAAAGCCTCGAGCACATGCTTCGAGACGACGTACTTGTGCACGCGGTACAAAAGCCCCTTGATGACGCCGAACTGCACCAGCCGCCGCACATCTATGTACCGCAAGACGTCAAACCCGGCGTCTTGGTGCAGTTTGATCCACTCCATGACGCTCCGCCCTACACAGAAAGTCGTCATCAACTTGATGAGCTGGTAGTTAGACACTTGCTCTTGCTGCGGCGGCTGTCGCACGATATCAGCTGTGTCCACCGCGTCCTTGCTCTCGTCTTCTGCGGTAGACGCAGCGGCACTGCCACTAGGGACGGGGATAGGCGTGTTTATGCATACGTACCCGGCGCACTCATCGACGAGACCGTCACGGTTGGCGATGAAGTCGTGCACGCCGGGCCGGGGCGCGTAGCAGCTGCCGAAGAAAAACATGTCAAGTAGAAGAATGGTATCGTAGTAGAGCAGGTGCTGCAGCGCAATCTGGGTGAGCGGAAGCGAGACGTCAGCCAGCCAGGCGATGCGGCGCACGTCGTTGACGCCGTCCACGTGGGGAATGATTTTTTGAAGGGTCAGGTCCCACGTCGGGTCAACGATGTCAGCGAGCTTCATCTTGGGCACGGGAACGTGCCAGCCACGGACGGGAGCGGGAGGTGGGTGGTAGGGGAACAATTTCATGTTGAGGATGTTAGCGTCATCGACAGGAATCATGCATTCCCCGTAATTGTTCAAGTCCTCTTTTATGATCTCGAGTAAACTCTCAATTGGGCGTCTGCCGTCGTCGGAGCGGCCGTCAGAGCTCAGGTAATTGTGCTGACGCTCCATCTCCGCGAAGGTCACGGCCAAACGTCTGACCAGCCTTTCGTAAGGGATCTGGTCGACGTCCGACTCCACGACCAACCCGAAGTTGAAGATGAATTCATTTCGATGGTACCGCTCGTTCGGGATCGAGACGGGGAATCCTAGGATACTGTACTTGTTGTCCGGGGAGTTCACTGTCATGAACCGGTTGAAGAAGGCTTTACGCGGGATGATGTACTCTTGGATAATGTCAAAGTCGACTAGTGGTGGCTTGAGGTGCGGAGTATATGTTGTCGCTACGATGCATCCTGGCGGCGATTGTGCCACAATCTTAGTCCCTGAAGTGATGTAAGCTGGCGAGCTCGTATGAGATTCGAAGTGAGAAGGGTTGGGATGAGACAATTGTGAAGTATTTACAGTAAGTCATACACCTAGAATTTCAAATGGGTGAAATGAGACGAACGAATGAATGAAGCAACCAATACACACCTTCCTGCGGGAGGAACCTAGCATAGAAGATTCCTTGAATCATCCTGTCATTCGCTTGATTTCTCGCATGAGCCGCATCTTGATGGGTTTCCTACGCCTCCTACCACTATTGCACTGTAGTAATCCTGCAGCGGAAGTTTGGATTTAATTCATTGCTTGGTACACCCTATTTGTATACCTGATGTTGCTCTGGAATCCGCAAGCACACTGCGGCAATCTCATGTTCCTCAAACGGAGGATGTGGTTGGCCGATTGAGAATTGGTGAACATTAGTAAGGGAAGTTCGGTACACTACAGTTTACGGATCCACCGGCTAAATGCCGGAAGTTATCCTACGCGTACGTCACTAGGTAGGTTGCAATGCAAGGCGCCCTGCGTTAAGAGAGGTACCTATCCCGATCGGGGAAGCTTCGCACTCAATCCATCCACCCGGTCTTTATCTCATCCCCGAGCTCGCTCGGAATAATTCGCATCTAAAACATACAAGTAATTCACGTCTAAAACACACAAGGCCAGCTTCACAATCATCCAAACAAAACATATCCGCACGGAATCTCAATATCATGGCTGAAACTCAGCCCCCTAATCCCGAGGCGCCTAAGCCAGAAGCTCCCAAAGCTGAAGCACCTAAACCTGACGAGCCTACGACTCCTATTCAGGAGCTTTGGAAGACCGTACAAGCTCAGTCTCACCCCGAGGTTTGGGGTGTTACTCTGGCTGATCCTGCCACTCACATCCCCAGTCAAATCGTCCTGCAGAAATACCTTAACGCCAACGATGGCGATGTCGTCAAGGCTAGGGATCAGCTTACGAAGACCCTAGAGTGGCGCGCCAAGCTGCAGCCTTTAGAGCTCATCAAGAAGAGCTTTTCCAAGACCAAGTTCGAGGGCCTAGGATACGTGACGAAGTATGTGGCCGATGAGAAGGCTGCCGAAGACAATCCCGAGTCCAGAGAAGTCTTCACCTGGAACATCTACGGCGGTGTGAAATCCATCGAGGAGACTTTCGGTAATCTAGAAGAGTGAGTTATCTGTCCGACCGTATATCTTCTCTTACATGAATATTCGATATAATTTCTTTATATAAGGTCATCATCTAATCTTGAAATAGGTTCATCGCCTGGCGTGTCGCACTCATGGAGCTCGCTGTGCAGGAGCTTTCGCTGTCTACAGCCACGAAGCCGATCACGGCCGACTGGGACCCGTACAAGATCTTCCAGGTGCACGACTACAAGTCCATCAGCTTTCTTCGGCAATCACCCCAGGTTAAGGCTGCCAGCACCGAGACCATCCGCGTCTTCGCCACGGCGTACCCAGAGCTGCTTAAGGAGAAGTTCTTCGTCAATGTCCCTGCTATCATGGGCTTCATGTACGGCCTCATGAAGTTGTTCGTCGCCCCCAAGACCATTAAGAAGTTCCACCCCATGTCCAACGGCGCCAACCTGGCCAAAGAATTCACTGATAGCAAGGTCCCCGGCCTCGGCGAGAAACTGCCGGCTGAATACGGCGGTAAAGGCGCCGACTTGAAGGCACAAGGGAAGGGGCCATCCGTCGAGTAGGGCTTGACCTTTATGAGCTGTAGGGATTCGCGATGAAACCTGCGCGAGTCTGTTGGGGTAGTGAATTGGTCGATTGATAATGGAGGATGACGGTAATGAGATATGAATGATTTTGCGCTGCGTGTTTAGATGACAAGTACCTCACTATCACAGTTTTGATTTAGATCTAATTTAGGTATCTATCTATCAACGGGATGTGCGACGTCCTTAACTTCGTCCCTCATCCCAGTCACTGGCTGAGAAATATGGCGATGGGTGCCCTCTGCAGTATTTTCCGGGCTGACCTCTGCGACAGATGGTTGCTGCATCCCCCTGGAGCCTTCGGCATGTCTGGTAATGCCTGTTTCTGCGTCGGTCCTCTCCTCCTTACTCTGCTTCGAGTACTTTCGTTCAGCAAATTTGAAGGGCACCCCTTGTTCAGCGTACTCCGCTGCGATATCATCGAATGTCTTGCCTTCTGCTGCAGCCTCCTTCCTCAACCTACGGGTCCGGAAGATCCAGATTATGTGAGACAGGAATATACCTGTTTCGAGAATTATGCTATTCCACGCATCAGCTTGGATGTCCGCATGAGATTTACATTCACAACTCTCGTAGCTAGGGGTTCGACACCACTTACCATACAATATATAATACGCCACCCAGGACGTCAAAACTGTTTTGGGCAGCTATTTCAAGCAAGGTTAGTATGATGCAGTAGTTTCATGGACTCCCCTGACGAGAGCTACATACCGAGCGACATAAGCGAGAAGAATGCCCCAAACCAGTCCATGGAGAGGAAGACGAAGTTGATCCCAACGACTCTCCCTCTCCGCTTCCAGAGTTCTCCATATGGAGGCAACAAACCAGCTGCCAAAAGAACGGCGGCAACAATACCGACTACCAAAATTCCGATACCGTTACCGGCGTCGTATAATGGCTGCATAGACGACTTAGTGGGACAGAGGTTCAGAAAATTCAGCCTGCCTAGGTACATACCTGCAATGTGAGAACCAAGGCAGCCTCGACACCAGCGAAAGCTGCGGCATTCGTTAGACCTATTAGGATTACCTTCCAGATAGCCCATCTGTTATTATAGAACAAGATCTGGCACCAATTCACGAGGCACAACGCCATGAAAACTTGCGGCTGTACCTGCAGAGGGTAGTTGAACCGTTGCACGACATTATACGCTCCAAACGGGACGCCGCCTGTCGCGACCAATCAGTAAGCATTTCCCCCTTGCTGATAGCTGCAAGATGTCTTACATAGAGCCCAAAGATACATCATAGAACCAGGCAGGCCTTCCGTCTTCTTCGTCCGCCAGTTGGTCCACTGCCGCATGAAGGTTCAGCATGTCGTTCCTGGGACGCATGTAAGGTACCTTATATGCATCTTAGGGTGTACTGACTATTTGAGGTATCGTCTGTATGCACCAGAGGATCGTGCCGATTGTCTAATGGTTGCGCCCTGAATAAGCTACCAATGTCTTCTTCATATAAGATGCAGCACTTACACCCAATACATTGGCTGCAGGGGGAATATCCTGTTGCGGCGCCATCGCTCGCGAATAACGTGCCGAGAAGATCTCTGGTTAATTGACATCGAAGTAAGGTTGCTAACAAAGGCGCCAATGCGAACCAGAAAGAAGCCGAAACAGTCGAGGGGAAAAGCGGAGCCATGAGGATGTCGCCATGCGATTCCGGACTAAAACTACGTCTAGGATTCTAACTTCGATAATACGAGGCGAATAAGTACTAATCGAGCCTCATTAACGCGACACACATATCGATCTAGCACCTATGTACTCGTAATCTTAGATCATGTATAACCTACATAGTCACGCGGTGCCACGTTCCGGAACGCAGGTTCGCCCTCCTGTCCAGTACCGGGATTTGCGACGATCAGACGCCGACACTTTAAATCTACACCGAGAAAGCTGTGAACACCGGCCGAAAACAATTAAGTAGAAGGCCCGAGGAATTACCTGGCCTACCTAGGTACTTATTGCTTAATCATCCGGCCAGTCTTATATGAATGGGTTGACTGTGCTTTTATTAGGACAGCTTCAGCAGCTTCACAAAGGGCTTTGCGGATGAAGATATGCAAATACCGGATTAAGGAGTCTGACCCCGCCAATTACATGTGATCGGTCAATGCCGCAATGTATGTACAATGCTGCACGTGGGGCTCAACTCGACTCAGCTGCCCTACCAGGTACCTAGGTAGCTCAGCTCCGGTCCGGATCGATAATGCCCATCAAGGGTCTGGCGGTCGTTGCTGAATAATGCGGGAGTTTCACTTTTTCTCGCCCAGTCACCTTCTGGAAACGCCGAATCAGTTGGAGCTGACGAACCAGAGCCGAATTCCTAGTGCGAGTTGCGAAATAATTGATTCCAAATTTCGACACTATTTTCGGCGGTACATGTACAACCGCATTTGAAATACTTGCAAATTTTCAACATCTATCTTACTACATACATACAGTCTACTCTGGTGACTAACCTGAGGCGTTTGGTTGAGTGAACCCTATGTCATAGCACAGCACAGCACAGCACAGCACAGCGATAGCTTCAAGTCTGCAGATCTGCAGACCAAAACCCTTCCGAACCTCCTCCGAACGTGCCGCTACCTACTTAAAGTGGTGTAGTCGCCCTCCCGTGTCCGTGTCGTACGGCGTATTTACCTACCTATACCTATAAGCCAATTGGCGCCAAACCGTCAAACTGTTTTCACAGGCAGCGAAAAGAACACTTCGCGCAGGTGCATCCGGAATCTCAGTCGCGGCCCTCGCTTCTGCTGGTTTACAAAAGTACACAGGACAGTCAAACCGGATCCCGCAAATAGCAGCCAGGAAGATGCATAGTAAGGTGGTCATTATCGGTTCAGGGCCTGCTGCCCATACGGCCGCCATCTACCTCGCCCGTGCCGAGCTGAATCCTGTTCTTTACGAGGGTTTTATGGCGAACGGTATCGCTGCTGGTGGCCAGCTGACAACCACCACCGAAGTGGAAAACTTTCCTGGTTTCCCCAAGGGGATTATGGGTAGCGAGCTAATGGTGAGTTCCTACGTCTACTCCTTCGTAATTCTTTCTGCGAGTCTTGCTGACCGCAGATATTACCGCAGGATGCCATGAGGCAGCAATCGGAACGATTCGGAACCAAGATTATCACCGAGACCGTGGCCAAGCTCGACCTATCCTCGAGGCCGTTCAAGTATGAGACGGAGTGGTCACCCGGCGAGCAACACACCGCAGATGCCGTTATCATTGCCACGGGAGCATCGGCAAGGCGATTGGGCCTTCCGGGAGAAGAGAAGTACTGGCAAAATGGTATCAGCGCTTGTGCAGTATGTGATGGTGCTGTCCCTATATTCCGAAATAAGCCGCTGGTTGTGATCGGCGGTGGAGACAGCGCCGCTGAAGAGGCCACTTTCTTGACAAAATACGGTAGCCACGTGACGGTGCTGGTAAGGAGAGACCAACTCCGGGCTAGCAGTATCATGGCACAACGGCTTTTGAAGAACCCTAAGATCACCGTCAGGTTCAACACTAGGGGTGTCGAAGTAAAGGGTGACGACAAGCTCATGACCGGCCTAGTCATTGAAGATACGGTCAGCGGGAAGCGGCAGCTTCTTGAGGCGAATGGTCTGTTCTACGCCATTGGCCACGATCCTGCCACAAGCTTGGTCAAGGGGCAACTGGATATTGATGCTGAGGGATACATTATCACCAAGCCCGGTACACCATTGACCAGTGTTGAGGGCGTCTTCGCTGCTGGTGACGTACAGGACAAGAGATACAGGCAGGCTATTACCAGCGCTGGTACGTTCATCAAATCTTATATCGGTACTATGAGTTTTGTACTAACAGATGAATCACAGGCACCGGCTGCCAAGCTGCCATGGACGCGGAGAAATTCCTTGCAGAACATGAGGCAGATGAGCGGGAGGGTGCAGCTCAAGGCAAATCTGAATGACTGATACCCGCAAAGTTCTAATTGTTGCCATCACATAGAGTTCTACGCCAGCGTGCTTGTCGACAACTCCGATAGAGAGATACCAAATAGATAGACTCAAGAATAACCCAACTCATTGCAGATCAGTTGGCAACATCGTCCACGGCAAAAATATAGTACGGATAAAACACGTACTCTGATCTGTATTGGCTCATTGGCATTGGCAATCATTTCACTAGTTTGAATATGATCTCATTTATTTCCTCAAACCCGCGGTATCCTCAACTCTGTTTCCCTCTCTGTCTGATTGCTCCTGTTGTTGGTGCATGGTCTCATCGTGCATCTTGACCCCCACGATAACACAGCCTGTGATGCATGGCGCCGGTCTGCTGCATCTGGATATGATGAATCACACGATCTTTCCTGGCCACGTCAGTTGTTGGAGCAGACTGGCCGATAGACAAGCACCGGTGAAGGGTGACGGCACCCTTATCATTCGCTCCCTGCGCAAACTCCTCATGTGAGTTTCCCATTTTGGGCAACATCAAACTAAGATCTTGCTCACTGATCGGTGGCTGCCCCGAGCTCCCACGGGTTCCTGCTTCATCCCCAGCCCCGCCAGCCCGCCAAGTGGGCAAAGATCTGAAGATAGCCGACAAACGCACACCGCTCACCCTCTCAGTTCGGGCCTAGCAGGGACCACCTTGGTAAAGCTTACTACCTGGGCACGGTCGTCGCGGTAAGGTTTGGCCCTTCCCCCTCCTCACGATAGACTTCTATTTATACCTGAAGCTGTCCTCTCCTCATTTTCCCCGACTCTTCCGCTTTTCTTCAGCATTTTCTTTGTCCCTGGCTTTCAGCAACCTCATACAACGTCAGACTCATTACCATATCATTGTACTTCCACCATTCGTCAAGATGAGCGACCGCGGATACTCCTACAAGAGCCACGGCACCAACAGCCAGGTAAGTCCATATAGATACCTACACATACACGCATGACATACTACACCATATACCCATGTCCGATGCTGCTCTGTTGGCCTTACTACCCTCCCCGTGATCTCACGGGTATAATCTCTATCTAACTTCATTCAGGGCAACCACTACTGCGCCCGCGACTACGGTAGCAGTGCCTCCAACTCGAACACCTACCACTATTCCAACAGGTGAGTTAATTATCTACATTGCCTCTGCGCCGATCATGAAGTCGATACCGGTTTGTTCGTCTCAAGTGACTCACTCATACGCCTATGTAGCGACGGTTCATACTACTACTCCAACCCCAATGGTAGCACTTACTACAATGACGGCCAAGGCGGCTCCACCTACACTACCTCGTCCGGTGACAAGGTCTCGTCGGGCTACGGAGGCAGCAGTGGTAGCTCCAGCAGCGGCAAGCAGTAGGGGTCTTGGCCCGCTCCAGGAACGCAGATGAGCTCGGTGGAGTACAAGGAGCAGCATGTTTCTGGCCCCGGCAGAGAGGTGGCGAGCACTTTGTCTCTGTGCCTGCTACACAGATGTACACCGGATATCCTGCGGTCCCTTGTGTCTCTTTGCCTGAGTCCCGGGCGGCATCTGTGCCTTAATTTGGGACCGGTTTCGCAGAGCTCTGCTGTAGGAAGTCTAAGGAGTAGTCTTTTCCTTTTGCGCGAAGTGGATTGAATGGAATAGTTATGAGTTGGTATCATTAGCAAGGGATTTTTGGGGGGGCTGCCCAGCTGAACATGCTGCGTTGGATACATCCATCCGGTTACAGACGGCGCATACATACCTAGGTACCTAGGTAATCTCAACGGTATCTATCACATTTAACGCCGCAACTCATGAGTCCTTGCTTGCCTAGTGACAGTGGCTGGTCTTAATTATTTAAACACATGTCCCACCAAGCCAGATAGCTCTTAACTACTGGCGTGGTTGTTCCAGATGTATCATCACAACCAACACCCTCACCATCAACACCCACCTTTCCATCAACACCCTTCCATCACCACCCTTCCATCTGTCCCAACAGCCCAATCCGTAAACTGCCCCTTTAGCCTAGCCCCCTATCCTCAGCTCTTAGTCTCCACATATCTTGTCGTAGACTCCACCGTTGGAACTCTGGGCGTAGCCGGCCGTAGAGTAGTAGAACGCTGGGTTAAGCAAGCACCAGCTTCCCGGCCCGTCGCGCAAGATTGTGAATCCGAGTCTCCTGCGAAGAGAATAGGCCCAGAGAGGAAGAAACGCGCCACGGAGCTCGATCTGCCGAACACCCGCGAACCGGGAGCCTATGAGCTTGAGCAATTTCCAGTCTCGATAGGCGCCCTTGCACCGGCACACGACTATCGTGACTTGCTTGGGGTTGAGGCCCGCGGCGGCGAGCTCGTCAAAGTAGGCGGCCCAGTCTTTTCGATGGGTATTTTGATGGGTGACCTCGGACTGGCTTTCCGTTACGCGGTAGAACCTCCTTCTAGCAAGCCCGAGGATGTTATACTCGGTTAGGCAGTCGTAAGTGAAGGTGGCGTGCTGGATTAGGGCGAGGTTGTGAGGGCGGATGGGGCGGAGGATAAGGGGCGAAGACATGATGTTGAGGGACACTGCCCGGTAGACGATGGGCTTAGCTTCGACGTAGACTTTCTTGCACGCCAGGAGGAGAGCGAGGTGGTTCTTGCGGAGGTGGAGGTTGCGTTCTATAATGCCCTTGAGATCGATGGGCCAGTCGAAGAGTTCCTCGTAGATCTGGAGTCGCAGCCCCGCTGGAAGAGCCAAGAAACTCGCCCGGGTCTCGCTGGATTCCTGGCGCTCCTCAAGTTGCAAGTTGGACAAGCGGAGAAGCTGGCCAGGGTGGTGGACGACGGCGTTGTCGCTTGACATTTTGCTTTCTGGCGGTCGAGTAGGAGGTCTTGATTGTGAGAGAGACTGCGGATGAGCTGGACTTGATAAGTTGGCCACTTTTCTCTGAAATTTGAGGTAAACTTCGAGATCTCCTACCTGGCTCAGTGTCACTAACCGGAGTGATTAGGTTCGAGATTGAGTCTCGTCCGATGTAAAGCTTTAAGGAAGTGAAGCGGTCGTTCTAAAACTTTGTGGGAGAGGGAAAGGAGTCTGAGAGACCAAGCAAGTAGAATAATAGAGAGATGTCAATTGGGAGTTGTGGGGTGACTTAGTTGCAGAAACACCATTGAGTATCGTGAGAGAAGGTATTGGTGGGAGATGCAGGAGTACAGGAAGAAATTTTTACCAGCCTTACCTTGGGCACCTAGGTAGGTGGGCAATGAGTTGAACGCACCAAGACGTTCTGCTTCCTAGGTGAATGAACGGACCTGAGGTATCTACGTATAGGCAACGAATCGCCCGGATATCGAGCGACAACGAGACTGGGTTCCTAGATGCACCGGCCGAGCCTAAGTGAGTCGTTTAGTACGTATATAGAGGGAAGACCTATACCTTCCCTCCCACAATGGTGTACATTTGACTTCTTACTGCCTTTGGTGGCATGGGAATGGTGCCTCGTGAAAGAATATATTCGCAGACCATGATCACGAATCTGGAGTTTAACGAACACGATTCACCTCGGCCGTGAGAGTTGAAAGAATAAGATTAATCACTTGGTTATCCAGTGAACCAACTAGCTTCGTCAGACTGGTGAAACATGAGTAGAATTCACGAAATACTGGGCTAATTTCCCTACAAAATCCGTGTAAAAACGGCGTAAATGTAACTTATAAAGCGTCATGCTTTTCTAAGGCTGTCCCCTTAAGCCACTTAGCCTATGTCCCAGCCTTCCACTTTTGTAAGGAGGATCCAACCCGCCTCATTGATATTCATCCGTCTCCCTCATTGTCTCTTCTATAGCACGTCTGCTTAGGTGCCTACACTCCTAGGAATCTTCCCTCACTAATCCCTGCCATCTCTTTCTATATGGTCTCGTACCTTATTGTATATTCCAGGAATTGATCCCGATTAGCGATATCCCTTAAGGTCGGTGGTGGGATTCAAAGATTCTGGGTTGGTCAGGTCACCTGATATCGTAACGGTTGCGATATAACATACGTGATTCCTCGGGCTCGCCACGTTCGATGATGAGGCCGAGTCTCTGGCGGAGGACAAACCCCCAAAGAGGGTCAAATCCCCCGTCAAGGGTGATCCGTTGGATTCTTCCAAAGCATACGGATATGTCGCTTAGGGATAGTAAATCTCGAGACATAGTACCTAGTGCTGGTACCTACCTACCTTGGGGAAGGAAACCTGTAGTTAGATCTCCAAGAAGTACGTGCCTCTTTTCCTGCGCTCTGAGCGGGAGAATTGTAGTAAGAGACTAGAATAACGTTGGGAGACTACGTGGACGTGAGACATAAAATGTGATGATAATCTGCTAGTGAAATTGTTTTGCCTGAAAAGGGGCTACCAATTCCTATAATTGTAGAATGTGCAAATTATTATTATAAACATAACAACACTATATAATCGCCTGTGCCCTGGTGTGTATAGTTGTCTATCGGCTCTTGAGGTTGGGTGGAATGAGGTCGCAAGTATTCTATGTTTGAAACAGATAGTATCTTGAAGTACGAGCAACTCCCGATATTGAGATGTCATACGCATCTATTACCTAGCTTAAGATCTATTACTATAAAAAAAATCTCTGCTTCGTTTTTCGTTTCTTCGCAACCGGGAGGTCGATCATCGTAATCGGAGGCTTGAGTAGACCCTTGGGCGACTGGTCACTAGATATAGGGTGTATGAACCTCTGTATCCTCGAGCTACCTCAATTCGTCCCAGGTCATTGCAAACAAGCTCATCGTTGAGCCTTTCCCATCGCCCTCAACGTGGCACCGTATCTCCACAATAGGAATGGAGCAGGCCATCCGATCACAACGAATGTGAGCGCGAGGACGCTGTTGCCCCAGCCGTACCCCAAGGCTTGGTACATGGCCGGCGCGAAGATAGGGAACGCAAAACCAGTAATGCTGCGCAGGAACTGCGAGGCGGCAGATGCCGATGCGACGTACTCGCGGTAGGCGTCCATCACGTACGCCTGCAAGGACTGCGTGTTGTTGATGATGCCACAACCCAGGATCGCGATGCCGACGTCGGGCACTATCCAGTGCGTGTGTCTCTCTGCCGTCCAGCCGTAAATGAAAAGACCGAGTGGGATGAGGATGGCGCCGGGAATCATTAGCGGAACTCGGTATTCTGGGGCGGTGTTGTTGCCGGCTTTGGCCTTCAGATACGCCCACAGACGGTCCATCAACCTGCCACCGACTTGCGCGGCAATGGTATAGCCAATAACGAGAGCGATATAATTGAGACCACTCTGGGTCTGCGTTTGACCATATCGCTCAATCCATAGCGTCGCAAAGGTCGATAGGACAAGGTACAGAATTCCAAAGTTGTAGGCTAGGAAGAAACCAACAAGTTGCAACATTGGCTGGGTCAGTAGGAGGCGTATTGGCCGGGTCAGCGCGCCGCCAACCCTACTGCCTAATGTATCTGATGCGCCTTGCGACTTGGTATAGTAAGGGTTGCCTGTGCTTTTCCGCAACTTGGCCGCTCTCCTGTTGAGTATAATGACTTCATACGTCTCCCGGAAGAGGAAAAGCGCTATAAGCACAAGGAGGCCGTCGTAGATAGACAGGATCCAGAATGTCCACCTCCATCCGATTGACTGAGAGACAGCGCCGCCGATGATCGGTCCAATTGCCGGTCCAAGCAGAGGAATAAAAGTAGATATAGTGAAGGATACTCCACGCTGCGACGGTATCCAGCAATCTGACAAGACCGGATTGGTGATAGCGAACTCGGCGCTCGCTCCTATGCCTGATAGAATACGACTGGCGATCATGAGGCCCGGCGAACGACTGAAGCCCGCGACAGTGTTCCACAGGATATAGAAGCAGCTGGAGAGAATCCACACGGGCCGGCGCCCAAAAACCTCGGCCAGGGGAGAGAGGACCATAGGACCAAAGGCGAAGGCTAGAACAAAGATGGAAAGGAATATTTGCGTCTCTTCTTCGCCTGTACCAAGGTCTGCCGAGATGCTCTCAAGCGCTGGAGCCAGCATCGCGCCGGACATGAGGGTTACCAGACCTCCATTGGAGAGGAGAATGGTGATAGCCCATTTGCGGAAAAAGGGCCAATTGTAAGGATGCTCGGGGTCATCGCTGCCATTCCAAGTTACCTATAATAAAAGAATAAGATATTAGAAATGACCGTAGAAACTATAAAAAAGAGCTCATTTTCCTTGTGGATCCAGTGTCGCGATTCTTGGATGATTCGACCTCTCAATCTCGTGACATTTCTTGGAGCTTTAGGATTATGTAAGGCTAATTTACTCACCAGATACGGATCTTCCTCTCCCTTCTTGGAGTCGGCATCGTTGGTAGAGTCGGGAACCGGCTCTACGGATCCGGGACCAGCTGAAGACTTCTCGATTTCCTCCTGGGCGGCCATGTTGAATGCGATGTTCCCGAGGAGGTCAGTTTAGACGGGAGAGGGGACGGGACATAGATATTTTTATTTCATTCTTAACCAGATCCACATCAGATAAGAATTCGCGGTGTTGGGCAACGCTGGTACACAATCTGCATTGTCACAATTACCATGCATCGAGTGCCCTGGCTGTACATGTATGTCGGTCCAGGAAGATGTGTGTGGGTCCCCGGGGGCAAGGCGGATGTGGTAGGTAGAACATGTTTGTACCTGTGGTCTCCGGAAGCAGAAATTACATGTGTTTTCCAAGGTTGGTTTTTCCCTTCCTTTTTGTAAAGCTTGAGTAGGTACCTAGCTTGACATCTCATTAGGGCGATGGCACCATGATTCCTAGATGCTCTGCTAGGTATTTGGGCATTCAGTACCCCTGCTTCACGTCAAAGGAATACTATTCCCAAAGTTTGAGGAAACCTCTTTAGCCTGAGCCATGTACACTATATAAACAACCCGGTAAGCACGCAAAAGTTGCATGCGATGTAATTTGGTAAGCTTACATATGTGGCGCCAGGATACACCCAATCAGAGCCTCAAATAGTTGAGAGAAGTTCCAATGGCATTCCCCATTCAAAGTCTCTGATTGGCCTGAATTTGGTCCCACCCGGAGAGGAACAGCGCGGACAGAGCTATATCCGACAGCGCCGATAATCCGAGCCGACGGTGGCCCCTTATCAGTTGGGTCATTCAGCTCGCCATTGGTCTTATTCATTTTAGACTTTCTTTTTCATGCGTACTCCTCGGCAAATACGCGATCGTTACGGCTTACGGTGGTATTGATCAAGTAATACACTACTGGGCACTTATTCGGCAGTGTATGGCATCTTGGCTAATATCATCAACATCGTCCCTTGAGCGGACTCCCGCTCGCTAAATTCGCAGATCCGAACCCGAAGGTCCCCGATTGCTTGCTGCGTGGCCGTTTCATCATCCAGGATGGCGGATTTCACTGGCGTACCAGCCGAGCCAATCATACCGCAACATGAGTGTACGAGTTTCCTATCTAGGCAAGGTATACAAGTAAGGGAGCAATGTGCTTACTTAGGAAACGCTGAGACGCCGGACTCGAAGTCTACTTCCTAGAAAGCCGTTGTTCAGCATCATTTCCAGGTAGTTGGTGTTTTCATTTGATTCAGGTGTGTTTGGATCACGTCTTACGGCACAACCCAGGAACGATTGTGAATTTGGAATCTACAAAGAACTAGGTAGTGGAATGGTTGAAGGCGGTAATGAGTGACATATAATTAGAACTAACAACTGACATAGGTATAAATGGTATTACTTCGTAAATCTCGTAGCCTCATCTCTCATGTTCTACTGACTCTTCCCAACAGTACTCTTGGCGACGACCAAATCTCCAATCGCCGAAACAGGCACATTGCCCATGATGTCGAAGACAGCCACGCTGGCCTGGAAATCTCTGCCGATCCAGTTCCGAAGCTCGACTGCCATCAAGGAGTCAACGCCATAGCTGGAAAGAGGCTTGTTTAGTTCTACGTCATCTGGTGAGATCGCCATGGAGCGCGCCAGTTTCTGAGTCAACGCCTTAATGACAATCTGAATTCGTTCGCTGCTGTCTGCCGCAGCTTTGAACGTGGCCGCTACATCTACCGCCGCGTCCTTCGACGTGTTCTTGGCCTCTCCAATTACGTGGGAGAACGCTGCGAAGAGAGGTCTGGTCAGCAGAGCGGGAGGTGTCTGACCCTTTTTGAGGAAATCGGCTGGTGTGCGCAAGCCGAGAAGTACCTGGCTGCCGGTCTGCGTGGGGAGTGGCTCCGAAGGATCGCACAATACGCTCAGTAGAGCTAGCAGCTCGGTGTCGTCAATCTTCTGCATATCGTCCCAGCTCTTCCGATTGCGTTGGTACGCCTGCGTCTCGGCGACGATACCAATGTTCCTCATCCAACCGATATCAATTGAGGTTGCCTTTTGGCCATGCGCAACGCGGTATCGCGCAAGTGCATCTTGGAAGGAACAGCCAGCTGCGTAATTGGACTGTGCCAGAGCTCCGCAGACGCCGTTCAGGGAGGATAGAAGGATAAAGAAATCGAGATCCTTGGGCAGTAACTTGTGCAAGTTTAAGGACGATGGCACTTTGGACTTCATTGTGAGCTCCCATTGTGCATACGTCATGTTGTCGAACACGGCGTCTTGGAGGACCATAGTCGCGTTGATGCACCCCTTGACCGGTGGCATCGTCTGAGAGCATTCCTCGAGCACCTTTGCCAGATCTTCGGCCGAGGAAACGTCACACTTGGGCGCGACGACGTTAACACCGCGCTTCGCCAATTCCGCGATGAGCTCGGCGACCGCTGGCTTCGAGTTTCCGGATCTCGAAGGCGCAATCAGGTGCTTCGCCCCTCGGTCAGCCATCCACTTCATGATGGCGCGACCAAGGCCACCAGATCCTCCTGCAATCACGTACGATGCTTCCTCCTCAAATCGCCATGCCCGACGTTCCAGGAGAAGTTGCTGAATCATAAGTTAGTTATGGTATCTGCGAGACAATAAGTCACTTTGTACTACTTACCGGAACTACGTCGGAGGGATCAACATTCAAAATGATACGTCCTATGTTCTTTCCTCCCTGGAGATACCGGAATGCCTGCTCGGCTTTCGAAACAGGGTACACGTTCAACGGTCCGGGGTGCTTGATGAGTCCATCAGTCAGAAGGTTAAGGGTAGCATTCAGGAGGTCGTTTGTTAGCCCTGGGTTTCGGAGGATGACGTATCGCAAGTCGACAGCTGAATAGCTGACGTTCCTTGAGAAGCCAGCCATAGGTAAGGAAGAGTTAGCCTTGATGTCGACGACACCGATTTCCACGAAACGTCCGAACGGAGCCATGAACTCCCAAGTCGCCCGCAGGCTGTCTCCTGAGAGTGAATTCAGAACCACATCAACGCCGTACCCATCCGTGACTCGTAATACTCCCTGGGCGAATGAGGTGTTTCGGCTGTTGAAAATGTGGTCATCGGGTATGCCAAAAGTGTCCTTCAGGAACTGTCTCTTTTCGTCGGATCCGACAGTCGCAAAGACTTCAGCTCCTTTTAGCTTGGCCATCCATATCGCCATCTGACCTGTACTACCAGCGGCTGAATGAATAAGAACCTTTTCACCCTTCTGAACCCGAGCGATCTGGATGATCGAATAGTATGCTGTCATACCAGGAACTAAAATTGAGGCAGCAGCCTCAAAGGATAGACTGTCGGGGATCTTGACTACGGCATGGTCAAGCGCACGTGGATGTGTCCTCATACAGTCTATAGAGATCATGCAGACATGGTCGCCTGGCTTGACGTTAGCGTCCCGTCCGACCCTGGTCACTACACCAGCACAGTCGACTCCCAATTCGTTGTCCTCCAAGCGACCCAAAGCGCAGAGTACGTCTCGGAAGTTAAGGCCCCAGGATTTGGCCTCGATCTCTACCTCGTGCGGACGGAGTTCGGCTTGCTGTGCAACGTCTTCCACAAGCTGTAGTGAATCCAAAGTGCCAGTCTCGCCAATGGCAAGTTTTAATGCTGGTCCTTCCGAGAAAGGTTTGTTTTGCAACTTCGGGTGGAGAAGAGATCGCAGCGTCTCATTCCCGGAGACATCTTCTGCGACTCTACCTGTCGTCAACTGGCCGTTGCGGACGATGTACTCTAGCTCATTGGATTGCTGTTCAAAAGCTGCCCGGTAGGCCTTGGCGACATATTGTGCGTAGTCTGCCTTGGTCTCCTCTTGGGACTCAATAGCCAGCGTGACGATGTGTTTGTCGCTTTCCTCGTGCCTGATGGATCGCAAGAATCCCTCCATGACACCATATTCTGAATAATATTCATCATTTAAGCTCGTCTGCGTAACCCATAGTAGGTTCTGCGTTCGCTTGAGGAACTCTTGGAGTAATTTGAACCTTTCCTCGGAGAGCGTTGCGAGGAAGGGATTGCCTATTTCGGCAACACAGATTACAATGTTATTTTTGCTTATATCTGCGGTAGCAACCTGGTCGAGAGGAATGATCCGAGACTGCTGGTCCTGCGACTGAATGATGGCGCTGTGGATCAAGTTGGCTATCTCGGCCTGTTCGCTGACCTGGTCGTCGACGACTAGAACGAGCCCTGATTCGGTGCGCGTCGAGTCTGTCACTTCTTCGGCAGCTTTCGACACGATGATACTGAAGATATGACAGCTCTCACTTGGATAGTCTCGAAGGATCAGATCATTTCCACTGTACCCTGTCCATTTCAAAACATCGTCCCACTGCTTCTCGGGTATCGCTGGGGACAGGCCACGCCATTCTTCTCGACGGCCCCACCACCCGGGTACGAGCCCAAACGTGAAGTTCGTGACAACGTCCTGAGGCGCGACTACTTCGAGAAGGAGAAGGTGCCCCGTCGACTTGAGCGTCTTGCGGACGTTCTTCATCGTCTCTACCAGATCCTCGGTGGCGTGCAGGACACTTCCGGCTATGACTAAGTCATAAGAACCCAGCTCAAAGCCCTGGCTTTCTGGGCTCCTCTTCATGTCGAACGTCTTGAAAGTCATCCTCTCTTTGTAGTCTTGCCACTTAGCAGTTGCCTTCTCGAAAAAGGCCGGAGATACATCGGTGTACGTGTATTCCGAGAATTTCAGTGCGCCGCTCTTTTTCTCGAGCTCCGAAAGGGCGGCTATCACACGCGACGTCATTCCACCGGTCCCTGCTCCGACCTCGAGGATACGAAGGCTTGGATTCTCGTGGGTGGCAAGGTCCAAGAACTTCAACATTCTGTCATCGCAGACGTGCTCGAACATGTCCGCGTAGAATACGTCGGCCAAGTTTGAATCGAAGATAACCTCGAGCGGGTCTACCTCGCCGGTAAGAATATCTGTCAGGCGACGGACGACTGTTGTGTGTAACTTCCACGGCGGATGGATGGCTTCGATTTCCTGCAAGAGACGTTCGAGCTCTTCGTCGCTGACATCGTCGGCTGCTCGCTCGGCAGGGAGTAGCCCCACATGATGTTCCAGCCATTCCATGTGCCTCTTTTGAGACTCGGGCACCTTCTGGCGGTCATCGCCGGATAGTAGTTTTAGCGTCTTGGAAGCGACCTTGTCCAGGACGAAGGAGAGCTTCTGGTGGTGATCGAGCATGACAGCCTCATCTCTGACGAAATTGTCAGCATCAACCGCCGATGCTATCTGGTGCGGCTCCATCAAGCTTAGTTGAGGCTTCCAGTCAATACTATACAGCAGCTTCTTGGAAGTCTGTTGCCCATCTGACTTCCTTGACACGGCCGCAGTCAGTAGTCTGCGCATCGTACACAATACTGATCCATCGTCCGCTATAGCGTAGATGGTACCCTCCTCGCTCTCTCGGCCGCCTTTGACTTCTGACGTGGCGAGATACCGGACAGATGATGTCTGGGGTTGCTGCCACCCAGCAGGCGCAAACCAGCCATCTACCAGTCTCACGGGGACATTCGTCGCATTAGACAATGATAGACCTGAAGTAGTGCTGACGCGAAGCACATGGAAAGCCGAATCTAGAACCACGGGGTGGACGAGGCTGGTCGTCTTCCACTTGGACATGTCAACACGGGCGATAGTGCTCGTCTTGCCGTCCCACCGAATGTCTTCGACTACCTGGAAGGCTTCTCCGTATCCCAGGCCGTGCTCGGTAGCGTCCTCGTAGAACACTTGAGAGTCAACCGGCCTTGTGCAAGCTTCTTGTGCTCTTAGGAACTGGTCAGTGACTCGCTTATGGGCAAGTCGGCGCTCCTCCTGGAGGTCAGTTTGCGTCGACTCTTCGTACTCGACTTGGATGTTGGCTTTGAAGCACTCAGTCCACCGGTTGTCGTAATACGCATATATCGTAATGTCCGACCAGGTCGACTCTTTCTCATACGGTCTCTTCACCGGACGTAGGTGAAGCATGGTTTCCGTTCTGTCTTCCCAGGCCTCCTTAACCAGAATAGGGTTCATAAAATGAGCCTCTTTGACATAGTAGCCCGCGATTGCCCGATTATCGGGGACTAGCTGTTGAACCGCTTCCATGGCCATCACCAGCATGCCTGCCGCAGGATAGATGACGGTACCGCTGATGACGTGGTCACCAATCCAGGGTGTAGTCTCGACGCTTAAGAAGTTCCTCCATCTTGGCTCCAAGGGGTTCCAATCGAAAAACCGGGCTCCCAAAGTCTCACCCTTGACACTCTCGCGCAGCCTGAAGTCTCGGCTCAGACGAGATTCGGCCCAGTACGTCTTGGAGTGGTCAAAGGGGTACTTGGGGCAGTCAACCAAGAAGCTGTGCGGCCCTTTGCTGGGATCCACCTGGTTTGCCGCAGGCACAGACACGGCGTGTCCGTTGGAAAATAGCTGTCCGATAAGCTCCAGGATGGTCTGAACAGCAGAATGAGATCGATGTAGCGCATAGCTATACCGAATTTGCTGCTTCTTATTTCCTGCCTTCGCCAAGGTATCTTGAACTGGCCTACGCAGAGCGGGGTGCGGGCCAACCTCGATGAGATCAGTGATGTTTCCTATTCCAACCTTCAGTGACGACGTCTTCTGCGTGAGGACGTGTACAGCGTCTGCAAAGCGGACCGGGGAAACCATGTTGTCTACCCAATACTGGGGAGTCGCTAGACGGGATGCATGAACCGGCTGCCCTGTGACCGATGAGACCATTGGGATCGATGATTTGATAGCTTTGGGGTTGCCGCCATCAAGAGGTCCCATCAGGCTTATGTATTCGTCCGCAATCTTAGACATGGATGGTGAGTGATATGCGACGCCAGTCTTGAGTTTCTGGGCGAAGATACCGTCCTTATCGAGTTGCTCCTTAGCCGTGTCAATGGCGCTCTCCTTGCCCGAGAGCGTGACGTTCAGCGGGCTGTTAATACAGGCGATGTTTATCTGAGCTGCAACATCGGCACTGATGTTCTGCAGATAGCCTTGGACCTCGCCCTCGGGTAGGTTCACCGACATCATGGCCTCAGGGGTATCACTTGTGGCTCTGAGTTGTCCGGCCAGCTGTCCTCGGAAGTAGGCGACCCTAGTTGCCGTCTCCAACGTCAATGCTCCGACCGCGTAGCTTTCCATGGTACGTTAGTATGAGATGCGATAAGCTTCAGGGGTGAAACTACTTACGCAGCGGCAATCTCGCCCGAGGAGTGTCCCACAACGGCCTTTGGAACGACGCCAAAGCTCTTCAATAACTCGATCAGACCTACTTGAATAGCTGTAGAAAGCGGCTGGCTATACTCGGGTCTGTTGATGTTTTCTTTGTTTTGGAGCTCCTCTGCACACGGGTTAGCCGCATTTCCAGCCTATAATCAGGCACTCCTTACCAAATAGCGACCAGTCACAACCTAGGCTGCGATATATCTCATCAATTCGTCGCAGAGTCGTCTCGAATAGCGGATATCGCAGAAGGTCTAATCCCATGTTGGCATATTGAGCACCCTGGCCGGTGAACACGAAAGCTATGCCAGCCTCCGCTGAACTTCGAATCGGCTTGGCGGCTGTGAGATTCACATCCTGCTCGTGAGGCCCGCTGTTGGCAACAGCAAACGCTCGCCACAACATGTGGCTTCGGCGGGTGGCCAATGTGAAAGCCAGATCGTCAAGCTTGCCTCGGCTGTGCGCTACCTGGTTCTTATAGAAGGCTTGGTACTCCTCGATCATGCGCTTGAGTGCCTTCTCGTCCGCGGCGGACCAGACGAGGAGTCTCGATATAATGTCAGAGCTATGCCCATTGATTCCGTTAGTGCTACCATTTGGTTTTTCGTCTGCGACGTGGCCGTTTCCGTTTGCGTCAACAACGCCGTTGGTATGGGATGTTCCGTTGGCTCCATTCGGGGTATCATAAGTTCCATTAGTTTCATTAGAGACATCGTGAGTTCCATTAGGCGTATCATGAACACCATTTGTTCCGTTAGGAGTATCATGAGTCCCATTAGTTCCGTTAAGGGTGTCATGAGTTCCGTTGGTTGGATTTAAGTCATCGGTCTCTCCATTTATAGCGTGGCCATTCCCGTTCGTAGTAGTAACGCCATTAGTATGAGAAATTCCATTAGTTCCGTCGGAAGGAGGCAAGCCATTCGTCGCTTTCGGGGGAACAGCAGTACAATGGTTTCCGGCCAGGCCGTGTTCTTGGAGATAATGGAACGCATCATCTAAAATAGCATGGACGTTTGATCCTCCGAATCCAAATGAGTTCACTGAGATCCGGCGGAGACCCTCGGTCGGCCAAGGTATATTTTCACTAAGAACCTAGTTCACTGTTAGTCATTGATAGGGGCTGTTCGGCGTGCTTCCTTACTTTGGTGTGATAGAAGTCCACGTCAAGCTTCGGGTTAACTTTCTCAAAGTTCGCATTACCAGGGATGATACCTTTTTCAAGGATCACTGTAGCATGTCAATAAGTCATCGTAAGTCGAGCGACGAGTTAAGGAGTTCGGTGACTTACAGACAGACTTAAGGACGCCAGCCAAACCGCTACTTCCTTCAAGATGTCCAATATTGGCTTTCACGGAACCACTGAGACACTGTTAGGATCTGCAATGCTTAAGGTCGAATCACCAACGTACACATAAAGGGGTTCTTCGGCTGAGCGACTTGTCCTAAAGACTCTTCCTATTGCTTTCATCTCTATGGGATCACCAACTGGCGTTCCCGTTCCTGCGACCAATATGTTAGCGCGAGAACTGATCGTGTCAGCATTGATGCTTGCTTACCATGAGCCTCAAAATAGCGTGTTACGTCCAGAGGCAGATTAGCCTTCCTGTAAACCTGCCGAATTAACTCTTCTTGCGCCTGGGGACTCGGCTGCGTGAGTCCCGGTGTATGGCCATCTTGATTTGAACTGGTCGATCTGATTACCGCGCGAATCATATCTCCGTCCCGCACGGCGTCGGATACTGGCTTGAGGACAAGAGCGATAACGCCTTCTCCACGAGCGTAGCCATTTGCGCGGTGGTCAAAACTGTAACATTTGCTATCTGCAGATAAGAAGTTAAGTGAAGAAAGCATCTGATAGATAGTCGGTCCTAGAATTAAGTTGGACCCGGTAACGACGGCCTTGCCTCACTGTTAGCCAACGAGACGACCAGATTCTAACTCGAAGATCCTCTTTCACTCACAGACTCGGCTTCTCCATTGCGTAAAGCCTGGCAGGCCAAATCGAGTGCCAACAAGCTGCTCGAGCAGGCCGTATCGACGTGAATACTCGGACCGTGTAGATCGAAATACCAGCTAACGCGGTTTGGTATGATTGAGGCGAAAGTGCCCGTCACCGCCATTCGAGGTACATTGTCGGGATCTTGTGCAATCATTCGCTTGTAGTCATCCGTCATTGATGCGGAGAATACTCCACACCGCGAGCCCCTGAGCCGTTCGGCTGGGATTCCAGCTATGCGATGGTCAGTGCTCTGCAGCAAAATGGAAGTTCTTCGTGGCAATTCATACCATTTTCGAAAGCATGATAAGATGCTTCAAGGGTCCATCGTTGCATTGGATCCATAGAAGCTGCTTCTTTCGCCGTAACGGAGAAAAATGGTGCGTCAAAGGCACCCGGGTCTTCTGTTATAAAGTGACCTCCCCGACATCGAATCTGCAATTCATAAGCTACCGTCGAACGTATCCGAATAAGCCTCTACATACATTGCCCTCCTTGCTGGACTCAAATGAGCCGTTCTTGATACGTGATTCCGGCCATTCAGTCATCAGGTTCCTCCGGCTCTGGAGGACATCCCAAAAGCTGGAAACGTCATTAACATCTTGAGGGAGTTTGAAGGAAAACCCTACGATGGCTATATCGTCAGTCATAAGTGGTGCCATATCGTGGGATGTTATTAAGTGAGTGGTTTCTGGATTCAACACCACAAGCGCGTGTTAATATACAAGAAAAAGAAAGGGGATTTGACAATATTTATTAGGAACAGACAGCCAACCTCGGAGGGTGGTAGCCTGCGGATATATCCTCCTTGATTTGAGTTCTACTTTACCATCCGGCTGGGTCGCCCTGGGCTGAGGAGACATCACTATTAATATCGCGTACCGACTTGTTCGGGAGTCGAGGACCCGACAAGATCCACCGTTACGATCTATCAAGCATAGCGGAGTGCTCCAATGACGCATACCCCTCAACACCAGAGAGTCCAGATCCTCTCAAGATCGAGACAGCCAGAGGAGATCAAGGTATCGCCTAAATCGGCAGATAACAAGAAGGTCCCAAAGGAAAGGGTCTACGATGGATGCGCTTGGTAGGTCTTGCAGCATCCGTCCACTAACGATCAGCAGCTACCAGGATTCAATGGCAAATCAGAGGCCAGAGCCAGCTGCAGACAGCCAAGGTTTAGAAGCGAGAAGAAAACAGCTGATCTGGTGGTGTCTAGAGCCTGATGGTCTTGGACTTGCCGATAGGAAGCTCTACACGTGTTTGCGGTTATGTTTCCATAGCCCTTACTGACCACGGCCCTTCTCACCGCCCCGCTGGTAAATCCAAATGCACGTATGATGATGTTCGATATACCTACGGCATGAGGCGTCACATGTAGCCGCAGTAAGAATCACAAATTACCTACATAGGGTATCAGCCCTTGCATGTAGGTAAGTGTCTGGCAACGTCGCGGGTACGAAGTACAAAGAATGTACAAAGAAAGTTCTTATGTAAAAAGCGAGGCTCGCAAAGGTTACATCGCCGTGCGCCCAGGGCCATGTAAGAACGACAGGGGGGCCGCTCGCAAGGAAGAGTCTTCATACGCGGAGAACTCCCGACCGTTCCATCCGCCGCGCTAATTTGGTCACCTTCACGCAAGTCTTCTTCTATTTACCATGGTCCAGGTGTACATCTGGGTGGTAAGCGTTCTCGGTGTGGTCTAATCCTTATTTATTTCGAACGCACAGCGCGTGGAAAGCTGATATGCGAGTCGACATATACGTTCTTAAAGATTCAGATAATATGAAGATCATAGCACATCGGAAATAGTCTATACATGCAGCGTGCATTAGTAGTCTGACTACAGCCATCGCAGGCCTTGGTACGGTTCTTGGTAGCTAGGCAGTTGAGAGGATATGGAACCAGGTGAAGCAGAGCTCAGTTTTAACCGTTTCGTTTTCGTAAATTACGTACAGACAGAGTAATCGGCACCAGAATGACGCCACAGGGTTGGGAATCCTACCTCTCGGCGATTATGGCCCACCCAGAGACCAGGTAGCCATGTCCGCACTGGTCCCAGGAAAGAAGGAAGATACCTACGGTACATTGTACAAAATTCGAGAGCCGGACTGGCATCCGAGGGAAGAGATCACGGATGGCTAAATGTAACATTGGCACAGTCGTCGCAGCCACTCCACAACGTGGGGTAAGATATAGACGATAAAGCCCTGTAAAATCTGTCACTGACCTGTGTCGTCTTCTTTAGGTGAAGAAGCAAGGGACTAGAGCAGATTTGATCAGGTGGTCCCCCCATATGTGAAGGGTTGATGAGGCACCACGCAGCCGCAATCCTGTTCCAGGCAATTCTTGGTTTCACCGCATTACTCGAATAGTGCAGTGAAGAACTCCTACCTAATTGCGACCCTCATTCCCGGGCCTGCGTAATGGGGCTGACTCACATGAACACGACATATACATACATGCAAGTTTCAAGTCTGCATAAATTTGGGAGACGTAGGACAGTTACCCTGCCAACAACTAGGAGTTGTGCATATTGTGATACAAAACACTAGAATCTTTATGCTAGCCGCCTCGGTGATATGTGATAGCTCGCTCGCGTAGTCCCAAAGAGTCCGAGTTCCCTGTTGGTGTGCGCGGCCCGATGGAAAAAACCATCGTCTTACGCTTTACATTTAGGACGCTCCCAGGTCCTAGGTCCTGGAGAGGCCATCGTCCTGCCGAGCCCCCGTCATTATAATTGCCAGGTTTCGTCCGATTGTTTGATTCGTAGATTCGTGCATTACTATGTAGTATTTACCTAAAGAGTGAGGTCTTGCGAGTCTCATATTGACTATATATGTACCTATCACAACTCGGCCCAGCCCTTTGCAGTATGTACTACGCAGCAGTGACACTGCATGGGCCATTTAACCTGGCAACCTGATGTACGTAGGGCGGGTCTTTATATAAGCGACACCAATGATAGCATCGTCGACCAACGCGCCCCACAGGGACCAGAGCTAGCTCTCGGGTTTTTAGCCAACCCGCCAAGCCCCTTTAACACTACGCTCTTTCAGGGGTAGTAATTCTAGGGTATCCTTGTGAAGCTCATCCGAATTTGACGATACTAAAAGCAAAGCCCGTGGATACCTCTACACTAAATCTCGGTAGGCGACGGAATATACACAGTATACTCTTTGAACGCAAAGTCCACTTGTCGCGGAGGAAGCCACCGAGTGGTGGAGAGAGCAAGGACAATTTCATCATCTGACATCAGCCGTTCATCTTATATTCTGGACTAAAAACGCTTACGCACGCGTCACCGGCGGCTTTGTCATCACTCGGTTTCATTACATGCCAAACGAAGCACTCGATGCTGCGGTAACAATATGTACCCTATGTACAGTATCTCCAGACACATTAACTGGTGGCCCTGGGCATCACGTGATACTTATCTCATTTATATTCAGGGGCTCTATATCAAACCCCGGACGTTCGCACGAGATTATGTTATTCAACGGTTCCACCAGGGAAGCTCACAATCGCTTATCTTTCCTTCTTCACTCGCCTCATACACGTACATAGAGAATTATGAAAACAAGCGCTATCAAAATACAATAGTGGGCGCAAGGATCCCTGGACTAACAGATCTCGAACGTCTCAGGCCCCGCGTCAGCATGGGCCGTCCCGATGCCCATTCTTACCTAGCAAAGCCTAGGTAGCTATCCCATAACTCTCCGGGACCTAACGGCACTACTAGCACTGGCTGAAGGCGCCCTCATGCCCATAACACTACTGGATTGGCAAAGTGGGTAGTACTAGCAAATCTTCCGAGATATATCCGAATAGGAGGCCCCTTTCTTAAGGAAGAGAAGTATCTAAGTATTAAGTATGAGTACTGTAAGTATAAATATCTAACAGAAAGATACCTAATCTAATAGAGATTACACCAGAGTTAGGTATATTAAGTATTCCTCGGAGGCTTTTGCTAGTCGCCCCCGTTTTACTAACTAAAGCGTAGTGCTAGTAACTCTCCGGGACCTAACGACACTACCGGTACTTCGTATTAGGTGCGGACTAAGGCGTCCACAGGCTAAGACGTCCACGGACCAAGGTATCCATCACATGTTATAGATTCAGCTAGACGATGAAACGGACAAGAATATTCAAATTAGACTTGCATGAACACAAGACTTACTAGCACTGAGGTCGAGCCCCGGGTCATTTAACTCGGGATTTCAAAGGTCACCTGATTGTAAGAGCGAGGTCTATCGCAGTGCCAAGTCGTGCCAAATCTGGGTATCAAAGTAGTATGCCTAGCCCAAAAGAGACCAGTCGGGAAGTACCATGGTAGGATATCGGCAGTCGAGAAGTAGGTGGTGTGAGAGGAGCGGCAGTTCAGGCTCTGTGTGGGTGTATACAAGATGCAAGTGTCAAGTGAGAAAGGTATCTATAGAACTTGAAGAGAATAACCCTAAATAGAAGGTGAATTCATACGTGCTACACCTCGAGAGTGCCTACACCTACTTTACTAAATACATAGGGAAGTCGCCGTCGTAGGTGTGCAGAACCGTTTTCCAGATTTACATAGTTTTATACCGCTCAACAAATAATATACAATGTTTTTGAACAAAACGCTTTTGATATACTGCTCGCTTCCCTCAGCTACATACCTAGTATGTAGGTCAAATCCCACAAAGCTGCTAAAGTAGATTATCAAGCCCTATCCTGATCCCGCCACAGGGCATTGTGATCCATGACATTGCTTCCAACGTCGCCCACATACTCCTGCTTGACGGTGACGCGAGTGGTGCGGACGATGCCTTGTTCGAACTTGACTGAGTCGTCTCGAAGCTTCTCTGTTGACTCCGAAGGGGGGAGGTCCTTCATCTGTACGCCGTATTCGTCGATCTTCCGGTAAGTGCTGTTCGGATTGGTCGAGGTTGCGTTGCCCTTGGTATTCGTCCTCAAAGTGCTGTTCTTCATACCGACAAGCGATCTCATTGCTCTCTTCATCTTATTGAGGATACCGTGGTCCTTGAGAATCTTCGGCGTAGACGGCAAGCAAGCAATCACGAATCCACAAGTCATTTCTGCGAAGGCCCAGAAGATCACAGGTCCGAAGGTATAGACCGAATCCGGCTCGTGCGCATAAGTTAACGTGACAGCCAACCTGAAAGCAGCTGCGACGCAAGCCCTGTATAGGTAGTTCCGTATTAGCAATTGTCTCAAGATAGGGGCTTTGGGTTATACGGATTCCGACTCACAAGATACCTAGGGAGAAGAAGATAGAAACACCCAGCTTCTTCCTGAACGACATCCGCAAACCCCAGATGACCTTCTGTGGCAGCACCAGCATGATGACATCGGTGGTCATGTGGACAGCAGCAGCTCCGATATCGACATTTGTTTTGTTGATACAATGGCCAGGGAGCGTGAGATCCCAGATCTTCTGGTACGGGATGCAGACGAAGCAAAGAGCGAATACAATGCCGATCATAGCCAACACTTGCGAAACTATGACACCATAGCAAATCCACATGAAGGCGTTGCGTGTGCCCCTAGGGACAAGCATGCGAGCCCATTCTGTGAGAATGGAGATTTTAAGGAGCGGAAGGGTGATCGAGTAGAAAACGCCAGCGTAATGAATATACTACACGGGGTTAGTAACCCGACCTTATGGTTGGCGTCCTCAAGACTTACAAAGACAGTATCGATCATAGCCCTAAGGTGAAGATTCCATTGGTGGACGAAATAGCCAGGCGTCTTGGATAGCAGCAAGGCGAAAACAGTCCAACAGATATAAGTTGCCTAATTTTGATATTAATAACGTCTACGGCACGGCTCCCAGGAGGTCGTGACAAACATATGCGACCATAATCATATCTGAAGAACCAATTAGCACCATGTACAATGACTTGCAGCATCGGGGGGCCATACAATCTTCAGGCTTCAGTTGTTTGAAGAGAAATATTCTCGCGTAGCCACGGATCAAGAGGCAGACTGTTGCAACCGTCACGCACGCTGCAATGACTCCGTGAGCCAAGCCATTGCCATTCGGAGGATTGTCAAATTGCGGAGTGACACCTGGAGGCGGCGCAAGAGCAGGCCCATCAAGAGCTGCTTGCTGCTGGGCGTACGGGAGGAAGGGAAGCGCGTCCGCCATTATTACTGAGCCTCAAGTAGGTGTGATTCTCGCCGTCTTCTTGGGCGAGGGCGCTTCTCTGGATTTATTATACTATGAATTCCAATGAGAGAACGATTAGGATCGCATTAGGAGACTCCAGGGCAGACCTGTTGTTGCCCTGTGCTGTGCAGAAATCACAGATACCATCTGAGATCCCGGCAGCTGGCCCTGCTGGCCAAGGGTTTGCGTACGCCATGGGTAGAGCCTTGATGTTGAAGAAGTCCCCCTGAAGATTTCCCGAGAATACCACTCAAGCCACTAATACTCGCAGGCTGGATGCACCCAGGTCAAAGTTTTTCGCAACGTCTTGTCACTTTTGCCCTGGACTATACCCGATTCGGTAGACAGTTCGGAGAACATCGATTGTTCACAGTGGTATGTATCAGAAAGAGGCCTATGAATCCCCTGGCTTAGCGTAACGTATGCACTGGGATAGTGAAAAGCTTTGCTTTTAGCACCGTCGTATTGCATACACAGGTCAATGCTTTCATCATTTACGAGGCGTCATCCAATATGCAGAGCTCATCACCATAGTGAGATATCGCGGCTTTTGTCTGATAAGGCCATTCGAAAATGGAACTTCAACTCTGCAGAAGCTGTAAATACGGAATGTATCCAGCGTGTTGGTGCCAGACTGCCAGATCAGAACAAGTCAAAGATGAGGCACATTCGAATCCTGTCCCGACAAACCTCCTCAGTGTGGCGAGTATTTACTCCTATTGGCGGGCATTGGCATACTACAACAGGGGGCTTGGCTGCATGCGACTCGGCCATGCAATCCTGAATCCTGAATGGTAATATCTCCGATTCCCTTACCATGCTCTCTTCTGGTACGACTCGTGTGGGAAAGCTTCTCGAACTGTGTGATCAACTTCATTATATCTCTAAAGGTACAAGTCTGGTCTTCTCGAAGGCGGTGGCATTGTGATTATCACACCCGAAGCTCTTGTGTGAAACTCTCGGAAGTTATTAAACGGAGCCGAAGAACATTCTGTGAAGATAAACAAGGGATTTGAAGTTTTGCAGACTGTGCATGCGACGAGGCAAACCCTGTCTATTCCCCCGCGCATTTCTCATCTCGGTTTTACATTACCTCCAGGCACCATTCTGCAGTAAGAAAATTTGACAGGAACAGAAAATGCGGTGGCTTTGCTTACATGGAAGGGGGACGAGTGCACAGGTACGCCAGCGCCCCCTGTGGCATTTTCAATGTGATGATTAATGTGATGATGTGAGCTGATGGACGTCGAAAGATTTTTGAGATGCAGACTGGTAATTTCCCCCGGCGGCTCCCCGGCATTTGCGTAGTATTCCGGGCTTAGGTTGACCACTCTCCCCAGCAAGAATTCGGGAGGCTCTTGGGCGAGAGCACGAATTCGTGTTCGTTAACGGCACGGTGCCTACAGACCCAGACGTTGGTAAATTCGTCTTGCGAAATCCGCTCGAGATTGAGTGCTGACAGAAAGGGAGGTGCCGAGGCCATCGCTGACGAGTTTTACGGATATGTCGCGCATAACATAGAACAGGACCAAGATCTTTGCGATAATATGATCGAGTTCGTGGAGAGTCAAGGGCCGTTCGATGGGATCATGGGGTTCTCCGAAGGCGGAACCGTGGGCGCCATGATGCTTGTCGAGGACTCCAGGCATGGTTCTTTCGGTGGGTTCAAATGTGCCGTGTTCTTCAGCGCAGCTCCACCATTCGATCCTGACCTTGTCCGATCCGGCGTGGTCAAGTACGTCGATCCCGACACAGACGGGGTTCTGCTATCGATTCCGACTGCGCATATCTGGTCCCGGACCGTTGGCGCAGAAGAGTTCAAAGTTCATCAACGTTTATCACAGCTTTGCGACGAGAGAGTCAGGGAGGTGTTCCTGCACGACCTGGGTCATGATGTGCCGGGTTCCAAGTCGGACGAGGGGCTAGCTGGAACACTTCGAGCGATTGAGCATGTAATTGAAAACGCGATGGACAACCGGTGATTTCGATTAGAAAAAAAGGGGTAGCCAGGGTATGCATGTGTTGGGGGGTTTCAATCTCAGATAGACTGCTACATACACGTGTGTAGGTGTAGAGATCATCTTGAATATCGATACAATGCAAGACTTAGGTAATATTCTTCTACTGCTCGTTCCAATAGTTCGCAAAACTTCGCATTGAGAACTTGAAACGACTAACCAGGGGAGATTAGCTGCTGATCATTACGGAATAAGTGCGATAGATGTCTATACTAGGCTTAGGTCTGCTTGCTTGGATGTAACCCTCGGAACCCTTCTCGACGGGCCGGTTCCTCGGCTACTAGTGGCAAGTTGAAATAGCATCCCGTCTGTACTGTTCCACTTGGTGTGACGAACAACACCGACGAACTCGTAAACAATGCTCCAAAATGTACCCTTTGAAGGATTGCCACTTTAACTTCGCACGGACGGTGAGATGCCATTCTTGAAGGGGGGTGAATAGCACGCTACAGCCCTCGAGATCCTTACCCTTACATACCAAGATGGTCATCTCCGCCGAGACCAGGCCTTCTACAGGGCGACCAGCTCTAAGATGTTGGTTCCCCCTGCATATCTGGGGAGTGACTGTTATGCATAACACCGCTACCCTGGCCACCGTCTTTTATTATCATGAAAGTGGTCTCTGCTGCACACCGCGCCCAGACTATCAGCTAAGGGAGGTGGCCTCTTAATTAGAAACGGGTTGCTGTATCTCAAATATTTAAACTGAAGATTGGACGAATATCCCAAAGCAATCACCATCTCATCAAACTATTTTTCTTTTTCATAAACCATCAAGAACATAGCAGCCATGCCCACTAAGGAGGAATACCGTCTTCATCCTTATGGATGGGAAAATGATCCCGAACAAGAAAGCTTCAGGCTTTCTACCCTTGATTACCTAGCGGCTTGCGTTTATAACAACTATGCACTTTTCTTCAAGTTAGACGAGGGAGCAGACAAGAGCAAGATTGCCGCGGTCATTAAGGAAGGTCTCGAGCGAACTCTTGCTCAGGCCAGACACCTTGTTGGCACCATCGAGAAGAACGAGTTTGGAGACCACTCGTTCGTCAAGAAGAAGGACAGCACTGTTGGCTTCGTTATTCAGCACCTCGACTCACCCGAAGACAACTTCCCTTCCTTCTCCGATCTTGAAGCTGCTCACTTCGCATCGTCGAAGCTCGGAGACAAGATCCCCCTTCTGAGTTGGCATGGGTTGACTTACGGAGAGAGACCTGAATGCCACCCAGATGCGAGCCCATTCGTCTCGGCTTTCCAAGCCAACTTCATTCCAGGCGGTCTGATTCTTAACATGCATTCCCACCACTACGCCAACGATGTGATGGGATGGGCTAGTGTAGCCCATCAACTCGCAGACAACTGCGCGTCTATCTTCAAGAAGACAGCTCCGCCGAGCTGGGATATGGAATCAGTTCACCACACTCGCTTCATTGCACCAGAGGTTGCCGAGGACAAGAAAATTGACGGTCCTCCGGCGCCTAGCCGTTACCCCCACCCTCCATCAGCAGCTCTTCTGCTCCACTTGCCCAAGAGCAAGGCTGCGGAGCTCAAGAAGCTGGCCAGTCCTACTGATGGTTCGTGGATCTCGACGTATGATGCATTCGCTGCCTTCTTGTGGCGCCATCTATCCAAGCAGCGCGCAACCATCTATAACCCGGACCCCAACGAGTCGAGCTTGTGGGGTGAGGCTATCAACATGAGGTCTCGACTTGACCCCCCGGTGCCAGCCAGAATCCAGAGGAACGTCTTTTTCGCGGCCCTGTCGGCAACCGCCCCGACGAGACTGACCAATGCCGAGGTGATTTCGGATGCACCTTTGTCCCAGCTTGCGTCTTACATCCGCGGCTTGACCAATTCCATGTCGAACGAGGCCCTGCAGAAGGCCTTGGAGTCGGTGGCGCCCATCCGTGACAAGACTTCGCTCTTCATCCGTATTGACTCGTTCCCGCCTCTCACCATCATCATGACGGATTGGCGTGACACCAAACTCACCGATGCCGACTTTGGATTTGCGACGCCAAAGGCATTCAGGCACCTCTTCGCGAACAAGATAGACGAGGGACTTGTCATCATCTATCCGCCACGAACAACTTCGAACCCCGATGAGGGATTCGAGTTCATGATTCCATTTGAGAAGCAGTTGGTCAAGCCGCTCATGGAGGATCCGGAGTTCTCCAAGTATTTCGAGCACAGAGGTTACGAGACGACGATGGTGGAGGATGTACCCGATACCGTGGCTGGCAAGATTATCAAGCCTTAATTTGCGTGGGATCGCCGCTGTAGACAAAATATATGTATGTACCTATAGGTAGATAGTCAGATAGATTGCTGTTCAAGAGGAATGCTTGGACCAAGTTCCCAGGAGTACATATGTAGGAGTTTATCAGGATTCGACGTTGGCGAGAATTTTTCAGAAGTTGGTCGCTGTGCACTGTAATCGTTTCAAAGCTGCATGTTCATGGCACAGTGTGACGGAAATGTCTCGGGTACCAAATAGACGGGCCGTCCCGGCCGAGAGCTGACAATGATCGGCCGGCGCCATCGTCAAAGTCGACAGCCAAACCACATACCCACAAATGCCCACTGCTGTTCAATCACTCTCCGTAGCCTAACCGGGCCTCAGCCAAGGTGCAAAGAGCTATCTGAATTCTAAAAACTGCATATTGCGTACCAACATACAGGTTGCTAGCGGAAGCACGAGTAATGTTCTCTCCCGTCGTCTCCCGATGTTGCTGACCGCTTGATTTCTTCCCCGCCAAAGAAGAGAAGAATGTGGGCAGCTGTAGGTGTGTGGCGTGACAAGAACACTACCCGCAACCCATAACCGATAGTGTACATAGCACACAAGCCCCTTGCCCCCTTGTCAGAAATGTCCATTCCCACAGCTAATATCGATAAGGGCTGCCAGCTCTGCCAGCCAAGGGTACACTACCTACACGGCCCACGAACGAACACCCTTTTGAGCTGCGGGACAACGGCGAACTAACTGCAGTGTTACCCAGCGATTCATAAAGTCGGAAATTGGGTATCAACCTGGTCCATTGGTACATTATCCAATTGTAGTCCAGGCGATTTACATGCATGCATACATAGGTGCCTACATATAGATATCAATGCAACTTTTCTTCAAAATAGATGCAATGGCGGGCTAGTGGAGTGAGAGTAATCGACAGAACTATATCACCCCGATTATTTACCTGCTGCTGCCCTGCTGCTGTGCCCCCGGCGGGAGAACCCGTTGGGGATCGAGCGCTTAGACGGGAAGACATCACTAGTGGGCTTCTAGATGCTATGTGGAGGCCCGCTAGATGTACGGACGTGGACGTGCTGCAATTACAATGGCTGAGATAACCCATCACCGCAATCAGAATAAACGTCATTATACACGTGGCATAGAAGACAACTAGAATAGATGAGAGTATAATGACATTGGCAGAAGCTAATTGGAGTGTACTTCTATACGTTGGGCCCTGGCGTGCGTATCGCACTCGCATATACTACATGTAGGTATGATTACTTCGGGGACTTCAAGTATGCAAATAAGCGGCAGATAGTGGGAGTCCCACCAACAACACCGTTTGCAAGATCGTTGGTTAGGTACCCATGGATATGTCAACCGTTTGCAAACCGTTTCTGCCTCGATCGGGTCTAATATGAATTCATACGTACACAACGAGGAGGAACCGGGTGACTGGTAATCGCGCTGATCAGTACCACGTATATGCAGACGACTACAAGTGTAAAGCAACGTCATATGTCGAGATAAGCTAGGCGCGAACCAGTTTTCCGGTACTACTGACGCATTCTTACTAGGAATGCCCTCTGGCCAGGCAATTAGTGTAGCAGAGGAAGTCAAGGACCTTCAATTGCGTCGCCAAGGTTGATGTTATCGAGCCCAGGTCGGCGGAGCCAGAAAAGGTGGCTCGGTCAGGGGGGTGTGCAGTCAGGTGAGGAGGTCATCAGTATTGCGTATTATGGAGATGCTATCAAGCTAGCTCTATATAGCTCTATATCATCGTGAAATAAAGTCGGAGATCCCAGCACTAGCCACAACGTGACCAAACGAGCATCCTGGACGCATGGCCCTAATGCCAATATTCCTACGTTCATACCAGACAATCTCAGGAATGGTAGCCGGCTCGTATGCGGACCCTTCCTTCACTTCATATAATATACATATAATATACATTCTAAACCGGTTGGTTTTCCGTCTTATCGTTCTATATACCTCCACGGAAGCCACATACGAATCAAGAATGGTTATGTAATAAGAACTCGGATCTTCGCCCAGCTCCCCTTTGTTAACACATGAGCGCGAAAAGCGCCTCAAAGGCGACGTGAATCATATATATCAACGGTATAGCTGCCTACTTGAGCCGGTCCGAACTCAGACCCATCCGGCCGGCATGCGATGTCGTATACGGGTACATATCCTGTCGGACGGATCGGAAGTGGTCATGCGGCACGCAGAATTACTCGAAAGAGCAAACAAACCCGTCAGAACACTATCATATGCTAGAAACCCGACTTGAGCGACGTGCGAATTGCTTTATTAGAAGGTGACGACCTAGTTGATGCGACTCTGTCTCCGGGATGCCTCTTTCGAGGTCTCCGAAATCTGGCTTTTCCCATTCGTGCGTCGACTTTGAACACATCCATTGACCAATCACTAAAAGATGGCTTATCATGAAGCATTGCACTCTTACCTTCGACCGTATCGAGTCAAGGAAACAGGAAACTAAGGTGAGGAATGGGTAGAGTATGGATCGTAATTGGACATCTCGTATTTAGTGAACTCCTTTAACGTAGGATGTGGAACTGGTTGTCTCCTTCTTGGGCTTGCAAGATGTTTAGCAATAGTTCAGGTAGATACTCAAACTTGATCGGTAGACCGTTAGCCGAGTCTACTACCTCCTTTTGATATTTCATAACCTGTGAGACCCAGGTAACCCGTGGACGCCTATAACCTTCGACGTATGATGGTACAGTTCCTAGGTTCATGACTACTACCAGCGACATATGAGAGGATCCCAGCTTTCAAATTATGCCGAAGTGAGGTCTATCGGGGCTATTATATGCCTTATTAAGAACAAATTGGAGACGATTCAGAGAATGTATGGTTTTTCTATTCTTTCTAATATGTCTCTAACCTAAGATATCACATCGAGAAAGAAAATGGGTTCTTTAGAACTTAAGCTATCCGGGTCATATGATACGAAATTACCGGGGGTACAGTGAGACAGATTCGAATTCGGCTCCCGAACGTGGTATGTTGATACCACATGAAGCCAGACATTGTCACTTAGGCTCAGGAACTACCGGTTATAGCATTACTGTCACGAGGTCAATAAAGCAGGAAGGGAAAAGCAACATTGTTCCGCAAGGAACTATGAACTTAACTAAGGGGAGGAGCCCTCCGTACATATGGGTGAGGCACTCTTTTACCTGCTATCTTAGACCCCGTAGGGATAACTCCTGACAAATATACTCGATGACTACCTGATATATATATTTTCGAGGTTGAAACCTACCGGAGATATACTCACTATTCGTTCGTCCATCCTAGATAATGCCGCAAGGGATACTTGAGTCACTCATACACTTACCTAAATCTAACTAACCCTCCTTTCCCCTTCTGTCAAAATCACCCAATTTCCCTTTGATTCGGTTCTTTTAGGTTACCAAGTCTTAATCCCGTATTTGGCTGGTTAAAGAAAGGTTCCCAGGTGAATTAAACCGGGAAACACCTTCTGATGTACAATCTTGCCGAATTTGGAGGTCAAGAATGGAATTTAAGCGGCTAGCAGGTACATTGAGGTTGTTAACATAAGAGATATCCGATATTCAACTCGTATGATATAACGACAGTCACAGTCACATCACTATAGGGCTTAAGGTGATTTATACACAATAAATGTATTTAATATAGATACAACATAAGTCCTAAACACGTCGTAACAAGCTCCCCCAACGCCCTTCGCTATACAGCAATGATCCTAATGTCCCCATAGACACAAGCGGGACATCTAAGTGTGGCCGACGAGGCCAGCCTGGGGAGCATTGTCAGGGTTGATATCAACACCAGCAAAGCCCAGAGCCTCGTTCCAAGCGTTAGCCGTAGAGGCGTCCTTAGCGCCAGAGCCCAGATCTGCCTGGGCCTGCTTGCAAGCGGAGACGGCATCAGCAGCAGCGCCGCACACGTTGACGAGCTGGTCGCAAATGCGGTTGAAGATGATGTTGGGGTTCAGAGCCTCCTGCTGGCCCTTGTTGACGACGGGATCCTGGGCCTGGAAGGTGAATTCGCCAGGCTTGCGGCCGTTGAGGCTCTCCTCGAATTTGACGGTTGGGGTACATGTTCCGAAGTCGAGGCCGAGAGACGACGCTTGGAAGCCTGGGAATGTGCCGGTGACAGGGTCGCTGACGGCACCAGCACCTGCTTGTGTCGACGCGCCGCTGGTGCTGGTGTTGTTGCTGGCATTTCCAGGGTTATTATTAGTGTTAGAAGCAGCGGAAGAGGTAGCTGCAGCGGCTGCGGTAGTGGTCGTGCTCTTTGCCTTGCCACCGCACGTGGCTTTAGTAGCGCTAGCAGTAGCTGAAGCGGCTGTGGTAGTCGCGGCGCCGCTAGAGCCCGAGCTATTGTTGTTATTGCTAGTATTGCTACCGGCATTGGCATTGCCACTTGCCGCGGCTCCGTTAACAGTAAAGTTACTGAAACCCTGGGCAATCATGACATCGGCCACACTGAGGCCATTGGCGTCGAAAGGAGACTGGAGGGAAGTCTCCGAGTTGGCATTTTCAACATCAGAACCGGTTACGGCGGGATCTACCAACGGTACGATACCACGAAGCTCTTGCGTAGCGGGAAGGGTGGCATCGCCGCAGATGCTGGGGACACTGACGGCGAAGGGGTTGAAGTTCTGCTCGGCGGCTACAAGATTCTGCGCCGCGGCAATGACTTGAGGGTCGTTTCCAAGAGTCGAAACGATCTTATCGGCCAACGTGAGCTTGTCGCACGGGTCAGCCGCGGCAAGCAGCACACCAGGAACTGAGCCAGCGAGAGTTGCGGCTTCGCCCGGGTTACCGAAGTTACTCAAGGCCTGGACGCCAGAAACAGGAACTTGTTCCTGGCCGAAACGGGCCTCGGCAACAGCCAGAATGGTTGATATGAGAGTAGCTTTGGTGTACATTATGATAGTGAAAAGAACAGAGTTGGAGTCAAGCAACAGTTCAAATTCCTTGAAAGAAGGTATGTAAAATGGACGAATCCTAGTTGGCTGAGTTGGAAAAGGTAATGACCGGCCGAGCGGTATGCAACGAATCGAACGAGGGAAAGGATAGAACAAAAAGTTCACAGAACTGAAAACGAACTGGATATTCAAGAAATGAACTGAAGCTTGATGGAGAAGAAAAGGGAAGAGCTCACGATGTCGAAGCTGGGTAAAGCCGTTATATAGATGACGCGCCTTGACGACCCCAAAGTTGACGATGGGACGACTACCTTGGGGTGGCTAGGGTAGTCAGACTGGGCAGGCTTTGGCGAGCCCCTTCCGGAGCCATACTTCACCCCAGCATTGACATCAGACGGGGAGCTACCATGGTGCGGCAGGGATGAGAACCGTCCAACACGCCCATAAGGTGGCCCTACTACCTATCGCGGGAGGTTCGTCCCATGTCCCATGCCACCCAAAGTCAAAGAGGGTACATCCTGTGTCATTAAAAAGGTAACCGAGGCCGTCTAGCATCTTGAGCGCGAAACTCCCAAGTCCGCGCACAGGTTCGGAGTGAGCCCCACAGGCTTGTGATGTAGTGTAGAATCGTCAGAGAAAACCCATGAGCGGTTAGCGGAACAGTTGGCGGAGTCATATGTGATCCAGGGGAGGCTCTTGAAGCGCTCGGCCCTTAGCCATGTGCGTAGACTCCAAACCAACAGGGGTCAGTAGAGAGTCTCGACATTCTCTTTTGATCGCAGTACGTAAACCCCAGTATCCATGCGCCATTCTGGAAAATCATTCAGGTGAGGCGCGATTGAGGCTCGAAGATCAGCAATAGCTGGGTTCGGTGTATTCCGATGTAGCAGCCTAATCGTGTCCTCTCGACAACTACACATTGACTCTTTGATAGAGGCTCAAGCTCACCAAAGTACTGGCGAGATCGGTCTATTGGACAATTCGTCAATAGATCCCGTAGCACTTTTGATCTTCTCGCGCAAGGCGATGTCTTTTGCAGCGTTGAAGTGCCGTATGGTACAGCTGAAGACGCTGGAAAATTCAGGCTTAGGTAAACCGACGAGGAGTTTGAGCTTGAGTCCAGGGACGGCTTGGCATTCTTCCAGGTCCACCACCCTCCCTAAAGCGGCTACCTCCAATGCCTGAAAGGTCCCGACTGTCGCTAAAAACCCCCCTGCTAGACGGGGCGATCAAACGGCATCTCATGGGTCGGGGTCTTTGAGACGACTTCGAGACTCTGACAGTTTGATCTGACCTCTCCCCTACTCCCACCAAAATGAGCTCCACCATGATTGACCTGGTCAGCTACGGTGGCACGATACCGATTGAGCGGAATGCCGTCGCAAATCCTGTCCTGTCTGCGCTAGCTAATTGTCTGGCAAAGAGCTGGTTTATTTCTCAAGGCAGATGCTTCTACAAGACTTGGCCTTCGCAAGGGTTCTCTTTACCAGGCACTGACACCACCGTTTCTGCTTCTTGAAATCGAAGCTCTAAGAATTAGCACTGTCTGCGACAGATACCACCTTGGCGACCGAAATGACGCGACCGAACCGCGGAATGCTAGACCAACGCCACGATAGCTAAAGATGTATAAGAGCAGCCAGCTTACGGATTCGCGGACGATTGAATATCAGAAGCTCGAAGACCCGAAAGCAGCACGATCTCTACAAGGGACTTCTTCAGCCTGGCTGTCGATCTACATAGTCTTAGTAACGACGACTCGGTTCGGTTTTCCCCTACTCGTGCCAGTCCGTGAGGAACATCATGCGCTGATCACCAGAATATCAATTGGCTACCTAGTTAGCTGCCGTTTCATCCGATCTCGTAAATCTCCCATCATGATTTTCAGGATCTTCGAACCCAGCCTAATGGACCAATGAAGGGCTGAACGATCATAGCATTTGATCCTATGGCTCTCATATACTATGCATATTACCTGGCTGCGCGTCTGCCAGTACTGAAATCTCTTAGCTATTTGAGAGCAATTGTTGAAGTTGGCCGGCGCTTGCCCATACAAATCCTACACATTCTCCTGTTCTGCATACGGATCATTTCAAAGCGGACGCATCTTCCAATGCGGCGCCACAAAGTCGCTGAGACACAGGTGTCGCAAAAGCGAATCCGCTGCTTGCGAGCAGTCAAACAGCGCATAAATTCTGTGACAATAGGTACTGGGTGGAACGAACCGGCACTTTGTACACTGCAAATCCTTCTGAATATACCGGCTAGCTAGAGGTGTCTACGCGACCTTAACGATTTTGCAGGGCACAACTCCCTGTCCCTGCATTAACCATGAGCGCTATGCAGACATTTACTCTTGCAGTTGCTTGGTGTAATCACTGGTGGCGCATCGACAAGCTCGATCTGGTAGCTCTGGGCTGCAGATGGCCCTTGAGAATGCCACTGCTTATCTTTTGAACGATGAACCCGATTTAAACCACTCTTTTTCGGTGAGAATACATGAGAATTGCATTCTCATGGTTACATGTTCATTGGTACATAAGGCTGAGTTACGTCGCTGGCGGGATAACATCGCCACAAGGCGAATGCGACTGCTAGAATACGTGCCTCTCATCCGGCGTGCTTACGTAGATGGTGGCTTGCTCTCGGCACACCCCTCATGACGCGATTGCTCCCTTCTATCCAGACCGCTCCTCAGAGTTCCCCACGCGTATATTATGTTGGACGAAGCCTCAATGAGCCTCAATGAGCTCATAGCTGTCCTTCACTACAGGCGGCGGCAAATCCAGAAGCGGTATATCCTCGATGCCACGAGGGCCGCTCTTAGGTCGTTTCTTGATCTCGGCGTCTGGTTCACCACTGGCTAGCCGCCTGACCAGTTCCTCCGGGTCGAAGTCGACGCCAAACGGATTTTCGGCCATCTCGGGGCTCATCATGTACTCAGTAGCCTCCTCGGCGGTCTCGAAGTTATCCACCTGCGTCTCGATCACGTTCCCGTCGGGGTCCTGGTAATACCTGATAGGATGTTATTCAAGTATTCGCACAGGTTATGCGGAGAACTAACATGGAAGTAGTCGGTCCGTGATTCACACACCAGACCGGCAGGATACCACGGGCTTTTCGCTGGAGATACGCCGCTGCAAGATCGTTTAGCGTTTCGAATGAGAAAGCGATGTGTTCCAAGCCGGCGCTGTTCCGGATCTTGTCGCCGCAGCCGGGTATCGCCGCAATTGCGATACGATGATGCTCGTCGTCGTAGGTTATGAATGCCAGGTTCGGAGTCTCTGCTACCACGTGCGCGCCCAGCAGAGTCTTGTAGAATTCGACCATGGGCCTGTATCTCGGTGTCCTAAGCACGACATGAGCCATACGAGAAGGCGAGAGGACCTTGCCGGTAAGGTTTGCTTCGACCATTGTGGCGTGCTTTGAAGCCGATGACTTTCAGGGTGTATATCTAGGGGGCAAGTATATATGAACGTCGAGTTTGAACCTATCTGCCCAGAGATGATAAATATGCGATGATGCTGATTTCTGTGAAATGAGACTAGGAAGCATGGGGATATCAACCCCCTTATATGTGTACAATTTCACTTGACGGCCCCAATACGTCTTGATTTGGTTAAGTTAGTTACACTCCAATAGCCATTGGGTCGTACGGAAAACCACCACGCGAAGAGATTCTCGGAAACATATCGACTGAACAAGTGGGATTAATCCAACCGAATCACGGGCGCATATAAAAATCCCCGTTAGGTCAATGGCGTGCGGCGTAGAAATGGAGCCGACCCTTCCGCAACTAGGTACCGGGTGCTGCAGACCCCAGATTTTAAGCAGCTGTCAGATGGATGTAAGTGGATGGTAGGCGGAATCGGGATCTGTCTCCCGAGTCGCGAAGCGAGCGCCGACGGGAATGGCTGTCTCGTTTCTACCCCACGTTGCGTTACAGTTATTTCCACGATGCACTACGGTACACTGTTTCGCATTCCCTTCTCTAGGCCATTGCTCGACAACTGACTCGTACGTCCTCACAGTCAATCTGGCCCCATCCACTCAAAATGTCGCCGATTTTGACATTTGGTCCCGAGGGCGATGAATGGAGGTACGACCGCGACACCAAGTGCTACGACCTCAGCCGCGGGGTATCATCGCCGAGGTTTACCGTCCGCGCCACGCGGGGCCCCGCGGGCACATCTGTCACGTTGGCGCCAACCTTGAGCGCTCTAGTCGTGGTTGATATGCAGAATTTCTTTCTCCATCCGAGGTGTGCGGACCACCCTACTGGCTTAGTCGCAGTGGAGCGGACCCTCGAGGTGGTCAAGAAATGCCGGGAGATTGACGTCAAGGTACAGTAGAAGCGTCGATAGCCGGTCTTTGGGGCACGATCATGTGCCTTCGTACGGTTCTAGATTCCCCATCCCATTCATAAGCACATATAGGGGCTGATAAATCATGATTTGCTTGTTGGTTCTGGGATATCTAATGCTGACATTCCAACCGAGCCTAGATCATTTGGCTGAACTGGGGGCTGAATGATGGCGATCTCACCACAATGCCCGCAGCCACTCAGCGGAGCTTCTCCAACAGCCTCATTACTCCGCCTTCAGACAAAAGGCTTGCACGGTACGGCTTTGGTTCCGACATGGGCGATGGAAGGGGCCGGCTGCTAATGGAGGGTTCCTGGAATGCGAGGCTCTACGATTCACTGCAGGACATCTGCCGCCCGGATTCCGACGTGTTCTGTAACAAGAACCGCATCTCGGGACTCTGGCATAGCGAGGCGCCGCTTGCGAAAGCGTTAGCTGCTGGTGGATATCGCACTCTCCTCTTCGCTGGCGTGAACACGGACCAATGCGTGCTGGGTACTCTGGCCGACGCGTACTACCAAGGATGGGACTGCATCATGGTTGAGGATTGCTGCGCTACGACGACTCCGGGAGGACAAGACGTCACTGTTTACAACGCGGTGAGTTATCTGATCTGATTTGCACTTGAAGCTATCTGTATTTGCTTAACCTCACGATTGAATCTCTAATTCTCTGTACTCCTTCCTTGTCAATGTTGCTTATTCTTGCTATAGAGAGGATACGGCATGGTGGTCGACAGCAAGACTGTTGCCGAGGGCGTGCTTGAGTAATGACATGGCCTTGGTTCTTTAATCTTGAAGTTGGAGGTAGGCTGGCAAAAAGAGATTCTACAGTCAGTCAGTCCAGGCGATTCGGTCACTTCGATACTGGTGAACCCGGCTTCACCAATTCAAATCCAGCTAAATGTGAATGAGACGAGCGTAAATGGCCAGGCTCATCTACACTTGGATTCCAATCAACAACTAATAAGAAAATTTTTATCTACACCGCTTCAATTGCTATCTTCATGTTCATCTCCGTTTCATATTACCAGGCGAGGCTTTGACCTGCTTGATGCTACTGGGACGTACTGCACGGATGCTGTGTAAGGTTTCATTTTTCAATTCGCTACTACAACATTGGCCGAGCCGCCTCCTGTGCCTGTGCCTGAATTAGCGAAATGGGCAAGGCTACCGATAGTAATTCCTAATAAGCAAAAATAGCTTGACTAGGTAGGTATGAAACACCTTGTATAAAGATGCCTTTTCTTAGATGAAGATTACACCAAATAAGGTGTATTAGGGATTTATTTGGAACGGACCGCTAGCCTTGCTAATTCAAGCGCATGTGAATTTCTGGACGGAACATGCGGTCGGGAAAGGAAGTATCATCGCATTCTAGCGCAACAGCAAGCAATCTTTCATGCTTTCTCTACTCGTGGGCTTTGGAACTGCAGCGCTACATACCTAGTAATAGACCTCGCGAGCGTGAGGGGCCATTCGGAATTGACCCCCTGCGCAAGCAATCGTACCAACTCTACCCCGAGAACGCCGCCTTCCTGGTCAATCCAGGTCTCTTATACGTTGACTTCGTGGTCGCACTTTAACCTATGTGACGCGGCCTGCAGCTACACGAGTGATAAGTTCTCTCTTCAACACCTTGTAAGGCCTTACATGGTCAAGATCGTATCAAAGGTCGTATCTCCGGGTTTCGGTCGCATCAACCCGTTTTAGAAGTCCCGTACGAATGTCAGCTCAAATCTCAGCGGACTCAGAAAACCCTTTGACACCTTAGACCGCGAGTTTTTGGGCGACCGCTACATTCTTCGTGATGATCCAATCGAGGGAGAAATCATATGGTGTCTTAATACGATAAAGGTAGGTCAGGGGCTTTACGGAGAGCAGCAAGACATTGAACAGGCTTACGTGGCCGCATGTACAGGGTAAGAGGTTATTACGGCGACCATCTTGAAATTCCAATCCGACGGGACCAGCGTCGAACGATAGGACATGAGTACTTGACCCAGAAAGTCACCCGTACTTTCGAGGGCCTCGCTAGATCTGGCGACCAGAGATATCCAGCTTTCCGTCTTATGCTGTGAGCCTACTATGAAAGCATGACGGGAAGGCGCTGCTCGTATCGGAGTATTAGTGGGGTATCTCGGTGCTTATACCCGTAGATGGCAAGTGCGAAGCTGCTGGAAATTTGGATCTTGTAAGGGTTGATCCTTCCTTCTATGAGGGCGCCTCTGGCGATTAATCCGACTTGCGGTCGGGAATACGACGGAGTTCCCGCTCGGAGATATCACAACCGAGTCGTTGACCTCTGGGTACGGTGAATATCGTCCGTGAGAGACAGTCGGATTTTACGGTGACCAGATATCATTCACATGCCGACGAGTCCTCGGAGACGGCACGGGTCAAGTCGACTCGTGCGCCTTAACCTGGTGTTAATATTGGATGTGTGCTGAGAATTTGAATCTATCATAATGATGCTGTGCTACGTTGGCGCGGACTTCGCTATTGGTCTTGAACTCGGCACTTTGGCGTAGCTACAACCCGATAGGGAGAGCTTATCGCATGCCTAGGTAGCTGTAACTAGGTACCTATTCAAGTTCGCATATAATCTTACTAGGCTAGAAGGATCAACATAATATTCATTGCATTACCCGAGAAACCTGGCGCGACGATGGGAACTAGGGACGAGAATGGATTCGTATAGTACCTCCAACAAATGGTTCAGAGCTTGGGAGCTGGCCGAGTTCGCAGTTGGAGTGCAAGCAACTCATTGCCTGCCTGACGAACAAGCGCTTCTGAGTATTTAGTCTCAGACCTCGTTCATTCTTACCTTGATAAAACCCACCGAAGAGTAGGCGATTGGAAAGTTAGTGAAGATGAGCTGTTGCGCGATTGTCCCTCTAGGTACGTGAGAGTTGACGTATCACTTGACACATTCCGTACTTCCTAGTAGGCACTTTTATCCACATGGTAGCCTCCATCATACTTAGCTGTCAGTACCTACTCGAGCTCTTGCCGACAGTACGCAATGGGTCTTTCTGGAGAAAAAACGTGAGCACAGGCAAGTTATATGTATTGATTCCGGTGGGTGAGGGTAATCTGATTCTTGGATCCGAGGCGCAACGCACCATTTCAAGTCGCGCAGTCTCCGAGCACAAGAACTCGACCTAAGATTTTGCTAGTGTCTCTCCAAGTTCTTTCCCTCGGTCAGTTGCTGCCTTGACAGCCTTATCGACGGTCTCCTTGAACCCAGAGGCATCGAAACTCTTCAGCGCGGCCTCGGTAGTTCCCTTGGGGCTAGTCACGTTTCTTCGCAGCTGGGCGGGCTCCTCGGATGACTCGACCAACATCTTGCCGGCTCCGTAGCAGGTCTGTTTCGCGAGGCGTGTGGCTTGCTCCCGCGTGAGCCCCAGACTTATTCCGCTCTCAATCAGGTGCTCCACCATGGCGAAGAAGTAGGCAGGCCCAGATCCTAAACACGTTTATCTCTGAGCAGGTTTCAATTGGATTCCATTAGACGAAGTGCAGCTTACCCGACAGGCCCGTGACAACATCAATCAGCTCTTCTCGATCCACCCACTCGGCGACCTTGCTCACGCTGCCCAGAAGGGATGCAGTGAGGTCCTTCTCCTCCTGCGACACATCATCACTTGCAAAGAGACCCGAGGCGCCTTCGCCGAGCAAGGCGGGGGTATTCGGCATGACACGAACAATGTGGGGTGTGCGCCCGTCTGCCAGCTTCAGCCACTCCTTCAGGCTCTGCAGCGTGATTCCCGCGGCGATTGAGACAATTAAAGGCAAGGACGCGCGACCAGCCCAAGCGCCGGCGAGCTCTTGGCACACGGTCTTGGTAACCTGTGGTTTCACGGCGAGGACCAAGAGGTCCGCATCCTTCGACGCCTCGATATTGGATGCGGTGGTGCGCACCCCGGTAGCGGCGATCTTCTCCCGGTTCACGTCCCACGGCTCGGAGACGCTGATGTTCTGTTTGTCAATGCCCTTGGCCACGAGACCTCCAATGATGGCACCGGCCATGTTGCCGCCGCCGATAAAACATAGCCTGCTCTTTTGTAGTTGGGACGTCATTTTGATACGTCTACTATTTGGGTGTTCAGACTGTGATTTTGGACTGTGAGGGTTTTAAGCATTCGATGTTGTTCGGTTTGGCCGTTTCTAGCTTCGCCAAGTACCTATGTACCTGCAACAAGTCTCAACCACGCCTGTGGCAGTGCAGTGTGGCTAGTGCGACCAGAGCCAAATGGGGGGTGGCTTGGAACTTGACCTTTGTTAAAAGAGGATATAATTCACCGACTGAAGATTGCACTTCACAATTGAGTATCAGCTGGAGGAAACACGCAGTAAGCATATTGGGTAGCTACTGTGGTTTGCTGACAAAGAACATTTTGGGGGGTCATCTGAGAAAATGAGTTGCTTGCCGAAGATAGCCAGCTGTCTACCTAGGGAATAAAAGGAGACTCCTCGCGTTGAATATGTGCCCCAAGTAATTTTCAGGACAGCTCTACTCACTGGAGTTATCTAGGAGCTGAACCATAGAGTAATTCCATTGTACGAAAGGTCTGGAGAGTTAATATTCGTGTACTTTATATATATGTTAACAGCATGCTTCCTTGAGTAGGCGTACTTCCATAGATAATGGGTTCTCCAAGTGTTTCCCTTCCCGGTGGAGACATGTGAATTTGTGAGTCATCTGTAGTAGAAAGGGAAGCCACCTTGGGGACAGTAACGTCTTATCAAGTCAGTGTCACTGCCCATTCGGCGTGCGGCCTTCTCACCTTTCGATATCCAGGCAAGGGCAGACTCACGTGAGGTAGCTCCCACAAAGGTTCACTGATATCGATTTAGACCCTATTTGTTGTGTGTCTATGAGGAAGCGACGAACCTTACCTAGGGTTTCCAGCCTATGGCCAGTGCTCAATAGCCACCAATCTTTGCTTCATATTCTAACACGCAACACAGGCGGCCAGGCCAGATCCTGTTTCTGAGAAGTTACCACTTACCTACCTTATAATCAACTAACTCATTCAACTTCTGCGTGGCAATCGCAGACGCATTCTTTCTGTCCATATTCAAATCTTTCAACAACATCGCAGATCGGTTCATCATAGGCTACTTGTCCTCGACTCTTCGAACGCCCACTCTCAACAAGACCCTGCTTCGAGGTACCTCATAATTTTCCAGCCGTTTTACGGTATCACATCAGAAAAGCCTTCACCATGGCGTCGCTTCAAGATCTAGCGACAGAACTTCTTCTGGACATTGTCGAATACATGGACAATGCCCCAGATCTGAGCTCTCTCTCTGCGACCAGTCGACGTCTCCATTATATCACGAACCCGTTCCTCTACTCATTAGCCGCCGCAGAATACCCGTACCTTCTTTCCTGGGCCTGCGGCGCTGGTCTAATTGGTGTGGCCGAGAAGATGCTTGTGGCTGGATTGAGTCCCAATATTCCAGCAATCGTCGACATGTCACCCCATTACAAGTTTCTTTCTCTTTCTCGAAAGTCACGGCTCACCGCATCGGATCATATGAATGTGCTCCGTCAAGGATATGGTCATAACACAAAGGTGGGATACTATTTCAAAGAAACTAGTATGTATGACCCTAACCTATACCCGGACCCGGAGCAATATATTACACACGACCACACATACTGGTTTCCGCTTCATGCTGCTTCCGTGGCTGGGTCTGTCGAGATCATCAACCTGCTTGTCCGCTTTGGCGCCTGCCTAGACCCGCCTTCGCGAAGGCTGTGCCGCTGCAACCATGACGGTCTAGGATCCAACGAACAGCATCCCTACCATGTTTACTGGACGCCCTTACACACTGCTCTGTGTTGCGACAACGAAGCGACGGCGAATATCCTTCTAACTCTTGGGGCATCCTCAAACGTCGAAGTACGTTATCGACAGTCGAATGCACTCCACTGGGCAGCCCGCGGTAGTTTTCTCTCCACCGCGAGCCTTCTACTGGAAAGTGGCAGCGACGTCCAAGTTGACGCCCAAGATCCCGTGAGTACACTTCAGAGTTATCTTGTTCCCTTCTCGTACATATAAAAGGCATTGGGACATGATCCATTTTGTACCCAATATCCTCAAGGTCCCTTTTGATCAGATATCCTATTCATAAAGGAATGGCTGCTAATTATTATGGTTTAGAATGGTGCGACTCCTTTGATGTGGGCACTTGGGACTGAACGCAGCAAACCGATGATGGAATGCCTCCTACGACATGGTGCTAATCTCGACGCACAGCTCACGCCGACCAGGTACCTAAAAGCCAACGCTCTTATGCAGGCTTGTTACAATGGATGGTACAAGGACGCTATCTTCCTTGTTGATGCTGGTGCGATGGTTGATCCTGTTTCGCGTGACTCGCCTTCCGCCTTGAATCAGTGTCTCAGTCCATTCGGCGTAGCTCTGAACGATGAAGAGCGGTCGGAGCGAGATCATTTAGCGGAACGAATGTATATCTTTGATCGTTCGTTCTCGCGTAAGGAGCTCGACCTCAAGCTTGGGAAATTGACAGAACAGCCTCGTCCTAACGACATCGATGAAGCTGTCAACTTTGCTGGCATGGTAGAACTCACTAAGAAACTGATTCAAAGTGGTGCTAATGTCCACCACTGTCCTGGTGGTGCTGTGCATCCTCCACTGACACGTGCAGCTGCGGCCCATTCGGTACCGCTAGTAGAGCTTCTTCTAGCATCTGGCTCACGCATCGACCGGGAAGACAATGAGGGCTTATTCCCTCTGGGTGCCGCGGTTTGCCATATGGATTACGATTGGACGATTGAACAATCTTACACCGATTGGACGATTGAACAATTTTACACCGCTGAGTGCTTGGACACCGTCAAGTGCCTTCTCAAGCATGGCGCGAATCCCAATAAAACAAATAGGTACGGTCAGACAGCTTTGATGAGAATTTGCCATACCGATTTCGGCAGCAAGTATCAACTTGAGATGGCGAAGCTCCTAGTCAGTTACGGGGCGGACATCAACCTTCGTTCACCCATTGAGAAAAGCCGCGGCTTTCCTGCGCGGGAGTATACGCGGAAGATGAATTCCTCACCCCTTCAAGAAGCTTTCCGCAAAGAGAAGTATGACATTTGTCGTTACCTTATGGACCAAGGAGCAGAAGTCTCACATAAGAACGCTGATCTCCGTATCATGCTAGAAGATTACCTCTGCAACCTGCTGTGCGGGGACGAGGAGACGGAAATGGATGAACTGTTCGATTGTTCAAACATCTATCTAGGTACTCGCCGAGCAGATTTATCTGCTCCTCTGCGTGCCTTGTTGGGAATGGACCGCTCCGGATGGCTGGCCAAGGATCCTCAGTCTCTTTGGCTGTCCACTCAAGACTCTCGCTTGACATTGACCAAGGCGCTACTTGACGCTGGTGCTTCAGACGTCTCGTGGACGGTAGGATTTTGGGGATCGTGTAAGTGAACTTGCTCCATTCTTCTATTGCAATTGATAATCCAATATTCGTGCATCATTCCCTTATTACTAGTCACGCGCTTGAGGATTCTACCACGTATGTACCTGAATATGGGGAAAGGAGTGAATTGCTGATATTTGTTTTCCATAGGTCTGCATAATATCATTGGACAAGAACGAGACGACGATACCGCAATCATACGACGCCTCATCTCCCTTGGCGCCGACGTTAACGCGTCCAGTGGGTCCGGTTCCTTGTTATACCGTCTCCTCTCCAATAATGATTATTATCAGGGCCGTACGGGATGTGCCGAGAAGTTCGTCGAATTGTTCTCGCTCCTAGTAGACAATGGGGCGACCACAGGGGCAGACGAACTCAGGTGCTTTCAAAGTATCACAACAGAAACCAAAGTCTGGGGTATCATCAAGAGGCCAAGCCCCTCAGAGGACAGCTCACCGCCTGTCTACGATATGGTTCCGGGCGTTTTTACGACCGATTTCTATTCGCACGTAAGAAAAGAGCTGATCCGTCGATACGTTGTGGAGAACAACAAGATAATCCAGCGGAAGTGGTCGATATACGGAGATGTAGCTTTCACTGGAGATGATGAGGCGTAACGGCGATCAACTTCTACATGGCTGGCGCATGGCGATGCGAGATTTCTACAAAAATAATGAGTCTCTGGTAGTAGCTCCCATAGCTAGTGATGACTTCCGATCTTCCTCTTCACTAACCTAAACTTGACCTAGAGGCTCTTTGAGATTCAATGAGAGAGCTGACATTGAGCTGGGGCGGGAATCTTGGTGGATTGCACCCCGGACCGTAAACGTGAAATTTCGCTCGATCAGTGTATTTTACCTAGGTAGCTTCTTTGCTTTCGACCTGGTTGTACTAGATCAGGTCTTTTCTTACTACTTTATCGCCTTACTCACTTTCGTCGTTTATAGCGGCCATCTATAGCTAGTAATTCATATCACCACCTAATGCAGCTCTTTTTTCGCCCTCTTATCTGATGTTTTTCTACTTCTTGATCTGTGATGGCTCAGTCAGGGCTGAAGCGTACTGAGCTTATTTGCAGGCGTAACCTCAAATAACCCTTATACCTTAACCCCCTGGAGCCTCCGCTCCAGCTTAACATCTTTAGAGTGGACTACAGTGATCGACTGGGAGAGTGCATGGGATGACATTGTCAGGTTTGTCCCGATTGAGGCTGGCAATGAATAGACGAGGTTTGCGCGCGAACGCGGTCTATATCTTCCATTCATCTTCATGAATGTCACGCCTCGGGATCAGAACCCATTGGCTCACACGGCATTGAAAACATTGAGAAGTTCTAAGCAACACTTTCGGAATTACGACGAGGAGCAGCTCTTTCAGAGCCAACGGAGTAAGGTCTCCGCTATGGCAGGTGTAACAAAAAAGCAACGAGATGTGCCCTGGAATATGAAGTTGTGAGACTTCAGGTGGCCCTTTTGCATTTTACTCTAATTTCTCTGTTAGCCCTGTAATGTCAATGAAGTCGGGACAGAACGGTCATTGCATGTATTGTACCTACCTCTGAGGTAGGCAAATCTACACAGGAGTTCTGAATTCCCTTCTATGTCAAAGCATAAGCAATCTGAGCCAAGTTCTCAATTGCAGCCAGTCCATACAGTGCAACATCGTTAGTCGAGACCCACGCTGCCTCATCAACGGGGATAAGAACCTGGCTCCCGTTCACCACCTCGCTCTTCCACGGTGAATTCGGAGAGAAGCCATCCGTATCCAGGAACTCGTGCCACGCACGCGCTGCCAGCGTCGAATTGCCCGTTTTTGTGGCTGCGTACGCCGTCAGCCGCGAGTGCCCCTGTTTCAGACTCAAGCTGCCGAAACTGACGCCGTACCGCGCCGCCTGTTCTCCGGCGCTCGCCCCGTAGTAATAGCAGTAATCTAGCCATACTCTCTCGAAGGCAGCCGGTAGGTCGTCGCCTAGGTAGTCGGCTAACTGAGAGATTATCTCAGGCAGTCCGAAGCTCGCCGAAAGGTGGGATACGGTGACGCTGCCGCGATTCTGTGGGTCGGTTTCCGGAGGCGCGATGGTACCAGTGTACAGATTGTAGAGACCAAGACCAGTCACGAAGCCGTTTTTCAGGTTAGCAATGCTGTGCATCGTCGCATTGAGCTTTGACCGGGCTTCCTCCCATCGAGAGCCACGCCTCTCCCATTCTATAAGCCAGGTCGCTGCTAGCCCGGACCAGTCGAGGCCAAGATCCAAGTCCAAAGCCGTCGGATTAATGACATAGGTGCCGTTATCCTGACGGACCTTGCGCCGCGGGTCTACTGTAAGAAAGGTTTGGTCGGCATCCATGAGCTCATGGAGAAGCTCTCCAACCCGCTCATCTCCGCCGGACAAGTAGTAGAATACCTGGCGGTATATCGGCGTCGAGACACGAATCTGCTTGGCGCTGTCGCCCCAATGCTGCACACCGTGCCGTGTACCGAAACCCTTGTATGGCCCGACGTGATATACGTCAACTTCGCCGGTATGCCTTGCGTGGGCTTCTGCGAAGCGGTACACGTCCGCCCTGCCCGTGCGTAGGAAGTAGTTCCAGAAGAACAGATTGGGCGACAGCTCCGAATTGTCCCAGGCGTATCCTCCGATGTCGTAGCGCCAAGTATGCCTGTCTGTATCATATGTATGCATAATGTCGCCGTGGTCCCAGAACCCGTACCACCGTCTTTGAGATACCTGGCCTTGGTAGTACTTGATGAGGAAGTCGAGATGTGTTTCGATTGTCTGCGCTGCTGGGGTCGAATTTCCGGGTATTGCGGCCCAGTAAGATCCAATAGCTTTCGTCTGCTGGATGTACTCGGGTTCTGCAGCGAGCGCTGGTGGCTCATTTGCGTACCCTGTCAAGGCAGCCAAGGTGTCTGCTGGAGGCGTCTCGTCGAAGGCGAAGAGGAATATTTCGTTCGTTCTAGCGATACCGTACGGTGTATTGTAGCCTCCCTCGTAGTCCTCGTAGGTGATCTCGAGAGCATCAAGTTGATCAGCATAAGTATCCTCACCCAAACCATCATGAAAGGGTCGAAGATCCATAGGCTCAGCAGATGGACTGTATAACCACAAGGTAATCTGACCCACATCCGAGGCGGCATTTGAGATATCCAGACCGGTTGGGTACCGCTTCCAGAAATCGCGAAGGGCGATTGCAAGACCACCCTGAGTGGCACCTCCAAGGTAAGCCAGACCCCCAGACTGTGTGCCTCCCGGAATTTTGACCCAGCTCTGACCTGCCTTGGTCCTCTTCTTCAGCGTGAACCCGTCGGGCGACAACTGAGTTAGGCGATAGTCATTCCACGAAGGAATCCACTTTAGCCTAGACGAGACACTGGTGGCCCATGTTGCAACATCGGGTGTTTTTTCACCGTTGAACTGAGCCTTGCGAACTTCTTCACCTGGGTCTCTCCGCAGACCTGTAATACCTTGCACAGCTTCGTGAAAGATGCCACCGTCCGGTCCAGCTAGCCTAATGTGTCGATCGTAAAGCTCTTCGCCGTCCAGGGGCACTTCAAACCGAATCCCAATTCCCGTAACAAAATCTTGATCGGCCTTGCCGTCGAAAACAAGCGTGTGAATGACTCGAATGGCATCCGAATTTGCGTAGAGGTAGAAGCGGAGAATAAACGACAACCAGTCGACATGTACACCTGATGTGGAATGGTGCTTACCGCGGACGGTCACCAGAGCCCGCACCGGGCTGTCTTCGTCATATTTAACAGTGGCATTATCGATGCTGCTTTCGAATGCGAACTTTTCAATCGACACGTTGGCCGAATTTTCCGTATCGTCCTCGGCTCCAGATTGAGATTGTAGTATCAATCGGCCGTTTTGCCCGACCACCTTCCCGCTTGACGTCTTGATGGAGCTTAGGAGGATATTTCCAGACTTAGGGAAGACCGCGGTCACCTTTCCCGTGTTAATGGTGACCTCATTCTCAGAGTCGCTAACGTTTAAGCCCGATGCTGAAGACTCGTTTGGTTTCTTTGCCGTGTTGCTTGCATTGGTAGCTGATGCTGTGACGGTGTAGTCTTCGTACACCTTCTCGGAGCCGCCTATTGCATGTGCAGTCCATTTGATCGATTCGTCCGGCCAGTACGATATCACCCATGACTGGAGCGCGACTTCGTCTTCGCTGCTGCCGCCCTGAGCCGTAAAGGCAGTAGTATTGGCTGGGTATTTCCCCCGAGGCCAAGGAAGTCCGAACGTCGTCCCGGAGATGAGTGAGGGCGTATCACCGATCCACTTCACCGAAACAGTGTCGCCTTCCGAGCTGCTCCTTTTCAAAGAGCTCCCAGCAGAAACGAACTTGAGGAAACCCGCGAAAACGATGAGGCCCGCGGCTCGTCGCAGGGTCATTTTCGCGACGCTCTGAGGTCAAGAAGAGCCGCCAATATATAATTCTGCTCCTTCATTGAAGCCTTTTCGGAGATGATTCCATTGGATCCGACGACCGTGGTCGGTTTTCCTCCATCCCTATTATACCCTTCTTCGATACCCGGCATACGGACCCTGGATAAACTGCAAGCTCTAAGCTTTCGAGCTACATGATGGGTTGCGCAGCATATTGCTACCTCGGTGGGATATTACACCGGGCACGCTGCCTAACAAAGCTAGTGGTACGTATCTGTTCGTACTTGACGAGACTTACTCTTACTGTTTTGCACCAAGCATTGCAGAGCATGAGGATAACGCAAGCAAGCATTAGAATCTCATCACGGAATGATTCCACGAATGACAATGGCGCTCGACAGGCTGAACCAGGTTACTTGACAGCATGAGCTATGAACAGGTTGCGGGGATTGTGGAGATGCTCTTGGCTGGGCATGCGAATTTGGTAGCTGGCTTGGGCTGCTTCGGTAAAAGGGCCATGATTACCGTCGAGGCTGTGGGAAAAGATGAATTGTTGGAGACGAACGATTCTCCGCAGATAATTTCACTCAAGGTCCCGAGAACTAAGATTCTCTGATTCATCGACTAGCTCTGGACGCTATTTCTTTCTCTAATAATATGGATTGACTGGCTTGGAATAAATTGACTCGTCTTGAACACGTTTTGAGGCGTCCACACAATAGCTGAGTAGTCTTGGAGGAAAAGGCCGCCCCTAAAGACAATGGAGACGACAAGAAATTGTCAGATAAGATAGGAGATAAGAGATTAGGATGTACCCAAGTACAGTCACATGGTTACCCGGGTAGGAGTGTTTATATGGAAAAATTCTCTGTTTGCAGAGAGAGATGTTCCTTCTTCTTGGACAGATCAGAGTTACCTGAGTTTATGCAATAATCAATTTATTCTCTGACAGAAATGCCGCTGAACTTATGTCACGACGCTTTGACCACTTATTGTTAGGTACATCAGCGAAAGTGCCCCATGTGCGTATGGTACTGTGTAAACTGTATGTGAAATAGCATAGTAGATTACAGTATTACTCGCACATGGGGCTCTTTCGCTGACGTCCTTCTGGTACATAATACGGGCTAGCATTGCCAAATGCTGTCGTCCGCTAATAATTTGAACGCGCATTGCCCGTAACGCCATACGGTTGGAAAAAACACGGCTTGCCATTGCTCGATAGCCTTCACTCGAGTTCGGCAGGGCGCAGATAGAGTGCTAATCCTAGTTTAGATCGAGGAGGTCCAACATCAATTACAACTAGAAATGCTACAATACACCGCACCCTATAATGGCCATGTCAAGATTATCGAGATGACCCTCTTCGTCTGATTTGCATCACCTTGCTTCGACCTCGGCTGCTTAGACAGGACGAACAGGATGGTATTAGTCCTACGCTCTGAATCTCACCTACGCAACCAATCATACTTGGTATATCCTAAAAATGAGCGTTGGAAATCAACTTCGATCACAAGGGTATCACGCTTCCCACTTCGCCGTCCGCTCCACAACCCCGTCCCCATAACTCAACACCAATAGCTTCGAATAACAAATCTCGCCAAATAGGGTATTGTCGCAAATATGCCAGATATATAGGTTCCAACCCAGATAGATAGAGAAACAGTATCAGCCTCGGCACTCAAGCCTCGTTCACGGCGATGAGCCAGAGCCTTTCCCTATCTTTCGAGTCTTCTTTCCCACTATGTCCACCACCTCAGGTTCCATAGCCTCGGGCTCCTCCGGCCGAGTCGACGGCTCACCCTCTTCGGGGTCGTCTCTGTACGGCGTAGTCGTCACCACTTCCTCATCGTTAGCAGTACCAAACAATCGCGCGTATCCACGAGCGCTCCGGTCGCGGAGCCAGGCCGGCGTCTTCCACTCCGGCGCCTTGACTTTTGGCATCGAGGGCAGCTTCAACTTCACGTTTCTAAAATTCGGCCTACGGAGCGACGTCTCCTCGACCCACGGCAGGCGAGGCGCGGATTCGGGGCGGAGTCGGTGTCCGCAATCGGGACAGTTTGGCGGAACGACCTGCCACGCAAGGTACTGCGTCAGCCCCGGGATCGCGAGGCCGCGGGAGAATTCGCGTACCGCTAGGTAAAGATGGGCCAAACTATTCCCAACACGATGCGGTCAGCAATTTCTCACTCTTCTGCACCCAATCTTTTTGGATTGGTTCGGACGGGAAGTAGAGGTAGCCTACAAGTTAATTAGCAGCGGAACTGTCGCGTACGCAGCCAGCATGGCCGACTCGGCGCTATTGGTGCTCCCGCTACTCGAATCAATCCATGTAAAAACCAGCACAACCATCAGCGCCGCGGCCAGAATCGTATCGACGGCGAACACGAGGATCGGGTGGTTTCGGGTCGCCGTCGGCCTTGGCGCATCGAATATTTCTTCAGGTGACGGTGCGATTTCTTGTGTCCGTTCTTGCCCCGGTTCCTGCTCTTCATCGCCATTGTCTCCCCGCTCCGGTTCGCCGAGCGGCTGCTTCCTTGCGGAGTGTCGCGAGAGGAGGAACACACCTGCGCCTGCTGAGAAAGCGAGGGGCACCAGGCCTACAGCCGGAGCGGGGCTATTCGATATAACGCCATGTGCGAGACAGAGGGGAAAGGCGGGCAGGAAAGTCGCGGCGGTGACGATGCGCAGCGTTCGAGGATCGGCCATGATACGGTAATAAGTAGTCTCACGAGAACTTCATTCAACCGACATATGTACGTAGGCGGTACATTCAGTGACCTAAACGAATGAATGAAGCGGGAAGAGGGGGAAATGGACGGACGGACCAACGTACGAGCGGTTCGAGGAGTTGAAGTTCATTTACACTAGGCATCCCCCTGCCAGCTTATCGCTGCCAGGGGTTATGATTCGCTACCCATTGACGTTACATCGCTGGATCACGTCCCATTCCTAGGCAGGCGATCTTCATCGCGAGACGAAACTTCGTAGACGTTGAATGATGCATGAACTGGACAACGCTGCGCCATTCATAGAGCTAACCTAGCCGGCATTCTTCGGTCAGCTTCATGCTATTAACAGCACACGATATCTTTAAATTGGACAGATCTTGAGGGTAATAGAGAGGTGAATCATCTCAGCATCATCACGGGACACTTGGTAATAAGAGCAATATCATGGATTGCAAGCGGTTCAATTGACAGTGGGCTCATTTGATAATACAGAACATAATCGTCATTAACGCCAGATTCCCTGCCTCCACTGTCACTGTAGTTCTCCAAGACTACCATCCTAGGTAGTCTTGAGTTTGTGCCGTAAACAACCCGTGCAAGTAATCCGCCACCATGCAGAATACTACCAGTAAACAGGCCACGACAATACTTCCAGCGACGCCAACACATACACCTTTGAGTACCGACTGCATCATGTCCTGGATCAGCTCTCGCACTTCGGTAATCGCAACACGGGTTTCGCCCTCTGCTGTAGTTTGCATGTTCTGTTGCTGAAGTTGCAGCAGCGTGAGGGCGTTCATGACTTCCGCGTGGTCATGAGCGTGTCGTAAGAGCAACATCGAGAACATCTCCCTCGATGCGTATTCCGAGTCTTGGATTCGATCACGGAGCGCCACGACGTTCTCACTGAGGTCCAAGACGTTCTCAGCGAGGGTCGAGATGTCGTTCCTCTCTCGATTCAACACATTTACAGCGTTGGATAATTCGTATATGTGTCCAATGATCTCATTGTGGCCCATCTGTACGACTCTAGATACGTCTGTGACAGTATCAAGGAGAGTCTCGAGAGAATTCTGTATGCCAGAGAGGGCTTGGGCGTCCGCCGAGTGGCTAGTGCCTGGCATTTCCTGTTCAAACCCCGTCAGCAAGAGGGACTCGCCGAGTAAGTCGTGCCTCGAGATCCTATAGTGCCATTCCTTTCCCCAGCATCACGCTGCTTGACGAGACCCCAGTTGCCCAGGGAACCGTACGTGCAAAGCAATGCGCGCCGTGCATCACCGACTATTTAAGGCAGTTGCCAACGCTTCTCCGGGAAGGTCATCTCCGCCATTGGCAATCTACACCAGACCACGCCGTACGAGAGATAGGTGGAAAGACACCGGAAACTGCCGAAAAGTTTCCCGCCGAGCATACAACAATCCAACCTCAACATTAACTAGGCCCAGTCCCTTGAGCGTTGAGGACGCAAATCCACCCTGAAAATCAAGATAGCCCTAACCAAAGGGCGAGTGCCCCAACCCAAAGTAGGGAGGTTTCAGGACCCAACGGTCTCTAGCACCCACGCATGCCTTGGCAGGAATATGGATTTAAAGGACTCTCCCAGACGGCAGTTTCATGGATTGTTGACATGTGACAAGGCTGAAAAGAAATTCCTGGCAAGGAAAACGAGGCCGGGGAACAAGGGACTTACCGTGTGAGCTTCCGAGGCGGAAGAGTTTGATGGTTGCGACGAGGTTGGAGCAGCCGAAGGGGGCTGAGGCGTCGCCTCCCGCGAAGAGCCTTCTGAGGAAGGGGGAGATGCAGATGTCTGCATGGTGAGTTAGTACTACAAGAATGAGGCAAGTAGACGTGGTGTATGGCGAAATGAAGGCGGCTGGTAGAGGTGAATGATGGCCAAGGTCCAATGCAGGAGGGGCTGTTGAGAGTGGGTGGGATGGACGCGTGGTGAATATTTGGATTGGGAGATAGAGGTAAGAAAATATTGCGTGGAGGGATAGGAGTGTAGGGACAGGAGATTGCTGAGAAAAGGAAAGAGATGGGATGAGACTTACTCTGTTTCCAGTGTTGTCCATGATGAGGTGTGTCTTCAGTAGTGATGAAGCGCAAGGAAAGAAGAGGAGTTGGATGAATTGGGGAGCCAGCTATTTATGTGCGAACATGGAGCGAGGCCGTTGCACGGGTGATTTGATCTTGCAACAGCGAATTTATTTTGCCCTGGAGAATCAATGCACAGTCCACGTATATCAATATTCAAATGGCAAGAGCAACGGAGTTGATCTCCCAGCAACGCGCAGCAGGTAGGTACCAGGTAACTTATACGGCATCGTATAAAGTCACCGTCTACACTGGCCACCTGTAGGTAACTAAATATAATGGATCTGCTGATTAAAAGCAGCTGCTTATGTTATGTACTAGGTGGTTTTAAGCGAAGCTGAAGCTATTCCCAGCCGGCCTGCAGCCGTTACCAATGGACCGCGTTCAGTTGAAATTCGCATCCATGGATACGTATCTGTCCATACACCTGAGGTAGGTAATTAACCTGGTTGATAATAGGTAGGTACCTATCTACCTAAGTATTAATCTTCAATACCTTATGGAGGTTACAAGACGTCAATAATAAAGAGTCACCTGCACGGTCCCCCAAACTCCACGATTTGCTGTTGCTCCAGCACACGCCCCTGATTGCCTGCTACCAAAGCCACGGCAATCATCCGAAGGCAAAAGGCCGCTTCTGCTAGGCGTCTCTCGGACTACTTTGATTTTCGGGTAACGCTTTCGTGTGTAAGCGTAAATACATCCCGGACAGGTCAAGAAGTGTTGTATTCGCAAGGCACGTAGGTGTTCCAGCGAGGTAACTACCCAGGTACCTTAGGTACCTTTTTCATTCCGAAAGGGCAGAGTTTTCCATCTCATGATCTTAATTAATATCTCACCGGTAAGTGACGGCCGCTATGAGAATACTAGGTTAATTGTATAGTATCCATATCTTGTAAACCATCATTTAGGGTCATGAATCTGAATAAATAGGGGTCAAGGGGAACTCTAAACACAAGGGTCAAACACAAGGTACCACTACCGTGCCACTAACGACAAAACCATCCCAGCAATATAATGCAGAGAAAATGATTTGAGGTATCTATCTACCTGACAAAGGATTAGTCCCAGGCTCCAAAGATCAACTAGGAGTCAGATTGCCTCCAAGAGAGAAGACAGTCCTCGGCACAACCTTAGGTAGCGAATAAGCCTGATAACCACCATACGCTTTCCAATCCAACCCCTAAATTGCCAATTTCCCCTACGCGAGGTGATGGGAAACGGCTGCATCCGGAGCCAAAGGAACATGCCACGCCTAAGCCGCCGGAGCGAGAGCGCGGAAGACGGCGACCGAGTGAACCAGGGCCACCGACTCCAGGGAGACCTTCGTCGCATGGCGTTTCGGAGGAGGCCTGCTAGGAGGCTTGGGGAGAGGCTTGTTAGGCGGGCCGGGAGCATCGCGGAAAGCACGGCGCTCGACGAAGGCGGGCGGTGGCGCCGTGTAGGCGACGTAGCTGTCTAGCGACTTGACGAGAGGTCCCGACATTGCGCTGGTGGAAACTCGATTGCGTGAAAAAACTTTGATATTGATCGGTTTGACCCTCGTATGGGCGGAGATGCGTGCTGCAAGTATGCGCGAGATGTTGTGTGGTTTTCAGTGTTGGGCACGATGTAGATGTGCTTGACAACGTTGCATTGTTTCAAGGAGAGAAAAAGATCTCCAGACTTCGAGCTGGGAGAGACATTGTTAAATATTTTTTTGCTGGCATTTCCGCCTTGCTGACTCCCCGTGGCGAGCGTCGCCTGTCATCTTCAGTCGCCGGACTTACGAACTCGACCGGGACTCACAGTGGTGATCTGGAGCGACACACAAAGTCAATGCCTACTGGAGCAGAGTTTCGTGCGAGCCCCTTGCATATAACCTTGAGCAGCACCCCTAAAGTCAAAGACCGATAACATCCAAATTCGTCAATTTTCGATTCAAGAGTAGCTCTTCATATCCATTGGTAGAGCCTCTGTCTCAGGCAAGAACGTTGTTTGCCATGCATGACTGGGGCATCATGACTCGAGCGTACACAAAAGACATCAGGATTCCCGTTGTCGTCATTACCTCCTTCCAATACGTGGTTGGCTGGAAATTGGTTTCTCTCTGGCACAGAAGATGTGCATGGCTATCCCGAAATATCTGGAACCGGAGCATGATCTCCATGTTATCTGGACAGTGCTACGGCTGGGACTACCCATGGTGGTAGTCATAGGTCCTCGGTCTTACCACCCAACAGGAAACTAGGAAATACGAACAGTCCCAGGTGAACGACGATGCTAAGATACGAGGAATTCCCCCCGAGAGGCAATCTAGTAGAACACCGTACGCATGAAAACCGGAATATCACTAAATTTCACGTTCTGGTATCGACGATGCTTTCCCCCGAAAGCCCTGCGCAAACGCCAAATCATGCCATGCCATGCCGTTCCAACTAACCAATCAAACAATCTAATCCCAGTATCTAATAATGCCGTCCATACCCGCCGCAACGACCTTGCTCGTCTCCTGGGGGTGCCACTGCACGCAGGTGATGGGTTGATCGCCAGCCTGTAGCTTATGGTACATCTTGCAGGTCTTCCAGTCCCAGAAGCAGACGAAGCCGCCGCTATCGCCGCTGGCAAGGAACTGGCCGTCAGGACTGCAGGCAACGTCAATGGCTGTGCCAGCGTTATTGTGTCCGCGGTAGCTCTTCTTGCGGTTCTGGCGGAACTTGTCGTTGGCCCCGTACACTACGATCTGGTTGTCGGACGACTGGTACGCTACGTACTTGCCTGACGGGTGTAGGCACGCCCGAGTCATCGGGTACATGTACGGCTCCGCGATATACTTGATAGGCACCGGGATGTTATAATCCCAAGCGCGCAGCGATTTGTCGTCGGACGTGGTCATGAATCGGCGGCCCTCGTCCACGAAAGTGATGGTGTTGATGGCGTTGAGATGGTGATCGTATTCTTGTACGAGTTCCCTTGTTCGTGTGTCGAACTGGACGATCTTCTTATCTGACATGCCGGCGAGGAATTCGTGGGAATGTTCTGGTGAAGGGCTGAATTTGATGACATGTGGAGTCTTGCCAGTGGTGAACTTGTTAATGCAGGTACCTGTCTCCGTATCCCATAGCTTCATTTGGCGGTCGTACGAAGCAGAGAGGAATTGCGTGCCATCGTTGTTGAAGCATATATCCGATATAGCCTTGGAATGCCCCAAATAGCTTCGCAGAAGCTCCCTTTGATGATATACGTCCCAGATCTTGACTGTCGTGTCTGCGCCAGATGAGAGTAGCAGATGCCCCGAGTTCGGGAAGAACCGAAGAGCCGTGACAGCTTTGTTGTCGTGTTTCTTCCAGGTATGTATGAGCTTCTTGGGTATATAATTTGTGACGCTGCCGACTTCCTTCCGTAAATCGATGTCCAAGTCTTGTGGAACATGCATGTAGGTTCTCCCTTGGTAGTCGTATTCTTGCTCGCCGTGGAATATCGTCTGCTCGTCGCCTAATTCCTCCACCTCCTTTCTTCTCGCTATAGCATCTGCTGGGGCTGAGACGACGGTACCGCTCGCGACGACGTCATCCTCATCTTCGTAAATGTATTCGACCTCCTCGTCACTTCCCAACTCCTCGTCCGCTGCGACTTCTTCGTATTCATCCTTTTTGTATTTGGCCCAGGGCCCAACGTATGCGCCGTCACCATCGGCTATGGTGGCATCGCCCTTCTTTTGCCTCGACGCCCTTAACTTGGCCGCTTCCTCCTTGGCCGCAGCACCGGACTGGTATTCTCTTTCGGGACCACCCTTGCGCTCGACGGCGCGATGTTTGCTGCGGAATGTGTGTTCGCTGATGTATGTCTCCTCGGCATGACCTGTGAGTATGTTCTTGCGTTTTAATGTGTTCGACTCGTCCTTGTATGGGTTGAGAGGTCCCAGTCGCGGTCGCGCAAGATCTTCGCCGGTGTATGGTACGACAGCGTGATCTGGTTCGGCTTGCTCGCGGACAATTAGCGCATCCTGGGGCGCCATATTCGGCGGATACTCTCCGAAGCCGTTCATTTTTTTTTCTTGCTATTGCGATTTGACCTTGCGCTTGTAATTATTCTTTTTTGTCGATGTGTTGAAGACTTGTAGAAATTTTGGAAGGTTTGATATCAGGGATAGGGAACACGGGCGCGCCCACGAGCTTAAGCTTAAATGAGCCACAGGTACAAAATCAACCTACATGTACTTGCTCGCTCTTTTCAACCAAGCATATGAACCATGACACCATCCATTAGATGTGTTCTCTGCAAGCCGGTAAATACTAACCGCGGTTACCTGATTTTGAAGAACACGATTTACTAATATATTGATCTGTGCGAATGTTAAGCAATTGTAATGTCTAGTACTGCTATGAACGTTCACCCATAGGCCCCACTAATACGTAGCGGAATGTGGCTCAAGCATCTTGCGCGCCACACAATTATGTAATACCGTGACGGCTGTCATGGCCAGGTTTGATCATTGCTTACGTGAAAATTGCATATTGGCGTCGCGCTGGATCGACCATACTGCCATCTTAAGCATTTAGTAGCAGACTAAACGAACGGCAGCATCTTGCGAACCTAAACGTTCTACCATGCAACGGCGTCCCAACCGTTCCCGATCTCAGGTCAGCAACGCTAATAGTATTCGGGGGTATTATTTGTAATTTCATTATCTATGAGAATTCGCATCCCGAAGAAAGTGCACATGCTGTTTAATCCACTGTGCCTGAGCTGGTCCGAAGCGCTCACTTTCGCCGTTCCCGCTCTCATTCCCATCCCGATAGAGTTGCGCAACTTCGAGAAATACACGGAACATACTGCCCTCGAGCTAAACATGTTCCCTTCCGCTTTGTCGACTCGTTCATCCACTCTTCCCTGTCCAAACAAATTTGCATAGAACTCGCTTCAAGGTTGTCTAAATTAATACGATCTCCCCCTAGGCACCAGCGAAGCCGAGTAATCGTGGCTCGTGAGACGTTCTGGTCTGAGCCGTCTCATATCTGTCATGTGTATCGTTGCGCTTATCCTATCTCGTGACAGCTTATTTCGTCTCATCCTTGATCAGGGCGACAATCATGCTGTACAGATAGAAGAAGAACATGACCAGGTGGAAACCTAGCTTGATGAAGGATTCCTGCGCGACACGAGTTAGATAGACCTAGGCGAGGACTACACAGATATTCGTACCTTCTTATGAACGTTGAGCTTTCGGAAAATCTCGGTCGCATCCAGGAGGTGAGTGTTATCGACAATCCTGTGCTGCAAGTCAGTATCTGCCAGCAAACCCCTTGAAATACTCGAGGGTGGCCTCGGTGTAACGTACTTCTTGATATTCCAGGCGAGTAAGGGTAGGTTGAGAATCAGCGCCATCCAGTACCCGTTGATCAGGAACAGGAACGTCAAGAATCCGTGTACCGCAGCTTCAGGGATGATATAGGTATTGAGCCGATTGCAGAGGTCGATAGGGTTGATGTAGTCACTGAATGGACAGCTGTTAGCTGAATCATCTCCTGAGAGTAAACAAGAGAAACAATGACGTAGATCGCGGGTTGCCCTCTGCGGAGAGTATGTCTGGCAGATGAAATCATAGCCTTTATTCCTCGATAATCTCGCACGTACCATTCTAAATCGCTATACATAATCGTGAAGAACACTTGGAGAAACAGATTGACGGCATTTATAAGCACGGCGAAGAGGTATAACCACGCCTCGCCCGACATTTTGGTACGTGTGCGATTGGAGGACTAGAAGCAAGTTTGTGTCGATGCGGAGCGAGCCGACGAGATACCGGTATAGCCCTTGGCTTCCTGGAATTGATCAAGGGCTGCACACGAGCCTTTCGATAATTCTTGACTACGTAGACGAGATCGGGCGCGCGTCGAGCAAGTTGGATCGGAATGACGAGACGGAATGGCGAGATTGGCAGAATGCGGAGATAAGGCTGCAGGATTCCCTTTTGGCGTGGAAAGCCGCTGCTTTGCGTTTTGCGCTAGGATCACAGCGAGGCGGACGAGAGTAGATACGTGTCGTCGTGATGGGATGCAGAATCTCAGAAGGCGAATGTCACAGTCCCCGCGAATTAATTAAGCTGGGAAGGGGGAATCTATTTGTTCGGTTGTTTTGGGAAATTTAGGGTGGTGGTTTTTGTGTGGGTGGATGATGAAAGCGGCTCGCGCGAAGGAGAGGAAAAAAAGCTTGCCTTCGACCTTTTGGGGGAAGAGGAGATCGGGTCTCGAAGCAGCGAAGCTTGGTGAAGCTTTCGGCTAAGGTCCCACTCCTTAACAATGGCCTAACCGTTGGTGAGGTACCTGGAGGTACCTACCTTTTCCATTGAACAGCCCCCCACATTGGAGGCTGGAAATGGAGGGGCAGGGCCCTGCGAAAACCCGCTAACTTCCCTGATATGGAAACCAGCAAGCCAGGGGGAGAGTTCCGTCAGGGTGGTTGGGTTGATATGTAAAGGGGGGAAATTCATTCGACGTATATCAACATTGAGGCCCACATGGAATTGTATAATTACAATTCACCGAGTCATGATTTCATCTCCAGCGACAAAGGACTCATACGTCTAGTGTGACGTATTCCCGAGGTCCCTTTGTCTACTACGGACGCTTCCCATCTACGCTAGAACCCCGAATTCTAGTGGACTACCTTCGCTTAAGGTTATGGGGAATCAAAGTCATAGCTCAAATAAAGCTGCTCCTATGCGCTTCCGTTCGCTCCATTCTCAGTAATCGGCATCGGTACAGGGCCGCCAGGCGACTTCTCAGTCCGTGCCGTCAATACCTCCACCCCGGTTTCGGTCACTAGGTAGGTGTGTTCTAAACCAACGTTAGCGGATGCCTCGATTCATCTTTAGAATGGACGGATCGGTTCGACTCACCAAATTGAGCAGTCCTTTTACCGTCGATTGTAGTACTAGTCCAGTTATCAGGCCAGGTGATATCTCGGTACTTTCCCAGCGCGATCATAGGCTCGATGGTGAAAGTCATGCCTGGTTTACATTCTCCCACGGCCTTGTTCTTGGCATAATGTGGTACGTTCGGCGGACAGTGGAACAAACTGTTGACTCCGTGGCCGCAGTATGTCCTGATGACGCTGCAATTCCTTGACTTGGCGTGCTTCTCGATGATGTTGCCAAATTCTCGTATCAAAGTCCCGGGTTTTATGAGCTTGGCCGCTTCGTCCAGACATTCTCGAGCTGTCTCGACTACTCTGACGGAGTCCGGATCGGCTTTGGCTTTGTCACCCACGTAATAGGTCTCGTTCAGATCGGCATGATAACCCCCGTGGTATACGGAGACGTCCAGGTTGATGATATCGCCGTCCAGGAGCACACGCTGATCGGGAATACCGTGACAGATGACTTCGTTGACCGATGTACAGAACGACTTGGGGAAGTTGTTATAATTTAAGGGAGAGGGATAACACTATATCGGTCAGTCACATGTGACTTCGAGTGCCAGGGGTGACAGCCTCACATTTCGTTCTATACAAGCCTTATGGCAGATTTCGTCGAGGTAATCCGTTGTGACGCCAGGCCTGACTTCGGCTGCGACGATATCCAAGACTTCTCTCCCAAGCTTGCACACTTTGCGCATGGCCTCCTGCCCCTTAGCATCGAGTATGTCGATTTTGTTCCTGTTGATGAATCGCTCGCTCTTAGGGTAGCCAGTCTCGGCATAATCAGGGTGTGGTATTGACTTCGGAACGGTGCGCTTCTCGGAGAGAGGATAGACAGGCCGTAGCGGTCCGGTGAATGAGAAGGTGGGGAATGGGTTGAAGAAGCCGGTTGCTGGATCAGGTTTAGAGACGACCTTTGGAGTTCTAATATGGTCAAGAATACCGTTCGCGGTCTTGCCCTGTGCGACCTTATGCAAGACTTTGTGATCATTCTGATTGCAAGGAGAGTCAGCAATAGAGGACAAGGTAGCGGCTATGGCTGAAGCATACGGACCCAATTCTTCTTGAAGCAATCTTGCGAGCAAAAGTTGCTATCCTTGATGCCAATCTTCAGACATGTGGGACACTGCAGGGCGGAGGCGTCGTTATCACAGTCTTTTCCTAGACATTTCTTCTTGGCTGGCGGTTCGGTGGCCATGGTGGAGGGGTTCGTCGGAGGGCGGTTATGGAAAAGATCTCGGTTCCGCTTTCAAAAGGGAGTATGAAAAGAACAGTGTCGCCTGTAAGATGCTATTCTAGACGAATATAGGTGTCAACTATTCTTGAATTCCACATAGGTGAGTCGGACGAGGCTCTCGTGGCGTTTCTTCGTTTGTTGTAGATAGAAAGGCGCAAGGCGCGAGGCGCAAACCCTTCGTTTTGGTCTTTCGCCCCACATAAAACTGCGAACCTCAAGTGGCAGAAGTGGGTCAGCAGGGTCCTGGTCTAAGGTTCCGGTGCCTGGGTGCCTCTCCGGTCCCGAATTATACATACTTCTGCTTAGTGGCGTATACCGAATAAAGCAGAAAAGATTATTCGTCAAGATCCCGAAAATCCGGCTTTAACCGAAGCTTCGCAACATCTGATCTTACATGTATTCTTGGTAAAAGGTCAGATGCCTCGGAGGACTAAGTCTTTACAAAAACCTCGAGTCCCTCTATGGTAGTGTAAAGATGGCTAGCCAGAAATATGTTGTAGTTGGCGCCGGTCCTGTCGGATCTCTGGCTGCTCTGTATGCGGCGAAGAGAGGTCACGACGTCGAGATCTACGAACTTCGAGGCGGTAGGTTACAAATTTCTCGGAAGGTCTCTTCAGCCCTGAAACATGCATTCCTAGCCGATCGGTTAACATTCCGGACATGGCGTATGGACCGCTACTGACGCGGCGCAGATCTTCGGGATCCCTCTACAACGCCACTAAACTTCACCAAGTCAATTAATCTGGCTCTTTCTGAAAGAGGTATCAATGCTATGCGGCACGCCGGCAGTCAAGACCTCCTCGACCATGTAATCTCAGCAACCATTCCGATGCGAGGAAGGATGATCCATGGCAAACGCCCATCCGGCGAACTGTATGAAGAGCCCCAGGACTACGACATCCATGGAAGGGTAGCGTAACATCCCCTCTTGGCCTACTCCAAGATTGTAGCTTGTTAACTTGAAAGTGCAGACCATATTTGCTGTTGACAGGGCCGGTCTCAACAGGCGACTCTTGGATATTCTCGGCGACATGCCTAATGTCAAGTTCTTCTTCAATTATAAACTCACCGGTGCAGATTTCAAGAGGCGCAAGGCATGGTTCGAGGTCCGTGGCCAGGATGCGTCGTCAGGTCGGCCGGAAGAGGTCGAAATCTCTTTTGATTTCATGATAGGTGCCGACGGAGCTCATTCAGCTGTTCGATACCATCTGATGAAGTTCACGAGAATGAATTACCAGCAGGAGTATATCGATACCCTTTGGTGCGAGTTTCGGATCGAGCCAAAAGAAGGGGCTGATGTACACGATCAGAAATCGAAATTCCGTATATCACCAAACCATCTTCATATCTGGCCCGGAAAGCAATTCATGTTTATCGCCATACCCAGCGAAGTATGCTGAAATGCCTGCATTCGATAGGTCGCTGTGCTAATAACAACTCAGGACGGTTCCTTTACCTGCACTCTCTTCCTGCCAGGTGCTGAGTTCGCCAGCTTAGAAGCGGACTCATCTAAACTACCGGCCTTTTTTGATCACCATTTTCCAGGGGTTACCTCGCTGATAGAACCCAGCGAACTCATCTCTTCCTTTGAGGCGAACCCACACCTACCCCTGATCAGCATTAAATGCCAGCCCTATCACTACTCCAGCTCTGTCGTCATTTTAGGAGATGCAGCACATGCCATGGTACCATTTTACGGCCAGGGCATGAATTCCGGACTGGAAGACGTCCGTATCCTCTTCTCCATCCTAGACAAACATGCCGCCGCTGAGAACAATAACCCCGACGGTCCTGGATCGGTTGACTCATCCTTTCAGAGAGGGATGGCCCTTGCTGAGTACTCGGCCCTTCGCGTCCCCGATGCCCATGCCATCAATGACCTTGCCTTGCAAAACTATGTCGAGATGAGAGCCTCGGTTCTAAGCCCTACATATCGTCTTCGCAAATTTCTAGAAGAGTTCCTGTCCGTTCATCTACCAAGCCTGGGCTGGCAGACGAAGTACTCTCGAGTAAGCTTCGGGAACGAAAGGTATTCCGAGGTGGTAGCAAAGAGCGAACACCAAGGCAGAGTCCTCCTACGTGGACTTGTTGCGACGGTATGCGGTCCTCTCGTCGCGGGTCTTTTCGGCCTGTATTGGTCTCAACGTCGTCCACTTGGTGGTTTATCCCTTTTTGGCTCGATTCGCAGCCTGTTCAGATGATTTCAAAAATCTCTAAGAGTACCTATATATAATAAGATATAATCCTCTAAATAGATGCTGTTTAGATCTATCACGTGGGTCTAAGATAGATACAAAGCGGTATCACGGATCATTTGGTCCTAGACGTCCTCCTAGCTCCTATAAGTTCGATTAGTCTCATCGCCGGCTTTATAAGCATTCCCATTTCTACGCTATTGCGAGCGGATGCAGTCATCAAGTGGGGACAGCTGCATGAGCGGACAATAGCGGACTATCGCGCTTTTGCGGGCATCTCCAACTGGTATAATTCCTCACGTGAGCGGACTTTGGATACTTCGTTTTCCGCTCCTCTTACACTGAATCGTACCTACAGCAAGGTCAAAGGGAAACGAACGTACATAGATGCGCTACGAAGCTATCAGATTATGCTGTTCCCATGACTGGGCCCAGCATCTGTCATCAATCTTGAAAATAGCAAGGGACGAGGAGTCTGATTAATGAGTCATCTATTAATAGTATGATTCTCCAGAAGCAGCCTACGGGGCCGACTATAATAAATAGCTGTCCGCCTGTCCGCATGTCCGCTCCTGGGGTAAAGCAAGAGCGGATTTTCTGCAACTCACGCAAACATCTGCGCCCCCGTATATCCAACTAATAGGCACCACCTATACCACCTAACTTCCAAGATGGATCGTCGAGCTCGGTTCGCTTGCAATGCATGCCGGTATAGTATCACTTCGGCCCCCTGGAAGTGCCAGTTACTAAGATGTTCTAGACGATTAAAGCGGAAATGTCCTAAAGAGTTACCGTCTTGTTCCCTAGTGAGCCCTACCAAGAGAAGCAGAAGCACTGCAAGCATTGACATATTTGACAGTGTATACGGCTCGAAAAGCGGTGCGAGTACCCGCCGCGAGCTCGAGGCCTGCATGAAAACGCAAGCCACGAAGTATCGACCAGCTCTGAGAGTCCAAACGGGGACGACGACTGGCAGCTATTGAGCCACACGCCAACGGAGTTGCATTCCGCTTTTAGGAAAGGAGCTGTCCCAGGGCGCGGAGACGTGCATGCCTTCCCGGCCATGTTCTTTCTAGACTCGGAGGTTTGCGTCAAGCCCCTATCATCAGATTCGGCGCAGCCAATAACCCCCATACCCTCTTTCATAAGCCTCCCACCAGAGCCACTGATGGTCTACCAGAAGTATTTCTCTACGATCCACCAATGGCTACCCATTCTGAGCAAGAAGCGGGTTCGCCAGCATATGGTCGAAATAGGAACAGCCGCCCCTGATTCTCCTCTCAACCTTCTGTATCTCTGCATGAAGCTAGTATCGGAGCCCCTTCCGCGAGAAGTATCCGCCAGGGCATATAAGCCTTACATGCGGGTGCTAGAGACCTTACTCAAGGTAGAAAACTCGCGTCTTCCATGTCTCCAGCTGCTACAATCCGTCATTTTAATCTCCGTCTTCGAGATCAGCCATGCTATCTACCCCGCAGCCTACTTGCGCGCTGGCCATGCTTCTAGGCTATGCATCATGATGGGTTTTCACGATCGCAAGTACGCAACCCAGCTGTTCAAAGACCCGATCACGTGGACGGCTCGGGAGGAAGAACGTCGTGCTTGGTGGGCAGTCTTTTGCCTTGACAGGTAGGTGCTCTCCTATCTTGTTGTCATATTACCGAAAACCCGCTTATCTGAGAAGATTCACCAGTCAGGGCGTTGTCGGATTCTCGCTCTCGACTCCAGAGCCAAGTCCAGGAGAACTGTTACCATGCCCGGAGACGCCATGGAACGAAGGCGGAGTCGGCTTCAACGAGCCCCTCTTCGCTGCCTCCTTCTCAAGTAATACGAGTCTGGGGTCATTCGCCAATGTGTGCCAGGCGGCACATGTCCTCGGACGCGTCCTCCGCCATCGTAGCGATCTTCACAACAGCAGCGTAGATCTTGGTTTCCGCTTATCAGAGGCAAAGCAGCTTCACCAGATCCTCGCATCCTTGACAGCCCACCTCAGCGACGTCTTTCGAGAGTCATCCTCCCTTGGTGGCTCTGCGTCAGTCTCCCTCGCCTTATGCTTTACTGCTCGGCTTTGCCTGTACGATATATACGCGTGCAACGAAAAGTACTCAACCGATCACGGCAGATCATCCGAAGAAGCAGAGGTGCAGCGGGCGGCCGTCGCAGGCATCTTCGAGGTTGTGGAGTGTATTTGGCAGCTTGCACGGCAAATCCTCGATTCAATTCAGCACGGCGGAGAAGACGAACTCAACGCTCTAAGTCCTCTTTTATGCCACTGCTTGTACGCCGCTGCTGGCGAAAGCGAATGGCTTCTTCTCGAACAGGAGAACTCAGTTGGAGGTCAATGGCTGAAAGATATCGTGACGCTTCTTCGGCTCATCGGCGAACGATGGCAAATTGCAGGTAAGTACATACTGATTTGAGTAGAACATTCCAAATGTCTGACGGGGTGCAGGTGTCTATTTATCGGAGATCTATACGTGGCCGGGATACCAAAGCTTTATGAGATTATAGGTGTATTGGCATCGTCAAATAGAGCCGTTGAACTTGGGCTTGAATCAGGATGTGGACAGCGACTGATCCGTTCAGCGGTCTTCAGATACACTTGCAGACCTTCTCACTACCTAGGTAGATCCTAGGTTCAGAGACGACCCCTGATTTTGATTTCCAGCGACCGTATAGGGATATATGCTAAGAACGCCACAACAATAGCGAACTCGAATCCCAAATCACCTGTCTTCTCCGCGATCCGTCCAGTGTACCAATCCGCCTGCATGGAGGGAATGATAAACGCCCACGCGATCAGAACCGCGGCCAGTGCGCTTAAACCGGTTGGTAACGCCCGACCGTCATTCCAAATCTTCGGATTGAAGCTGGTAGGATCGCCCTTGCGGAACCACAGATATTCTGTTAAGAAGCAAGTAACCGAGGCACCAGCATAATAGCCGATTACGCTGAGGAATGCCGTCACCGACGTGACGAAAGACCTTGAGGCAGGAATGGCGACCGCGATGACGACCGCAGTAGCGACGATGGACAACACGATACGAGGAACTCTGCGGAGGATAGGTGCCACTGCGGCGAGGTTGAAGGATACGCTGTAAATATCACGGCCACAAGTACCGAGGACGGAGAGGCCTAATATAACTAAGATAAACCGGCCAAAGTCACCTAGTCGCGTAATGAGAATGTTTCCAATGACTGCCCCGATTCCGCCAGCTTTGTAAGCAGCGGTCCAGGAAGGAATGGTGAAAACAGCACCCCCAATAGCGGCGCCAAATACCATCAGGAGCGAAAAAGGCAGCGCGATGCCGAAAAGGCAGTATAACGCGAGCCGCAGTCGTGGCGCAGTCGGCGGCATGTAGCACGCGTAGTCTCCCGCGACGTTACTCCAGGTGACCACGTTGCCGGCAGCGAATGCCACGATACCCATGTACTCCTGAGCCGTAGGGGGCGCGGGTAGCGGTGTCTGCTGCCATAGCTGATCTCCTACAGCACCGACGAGGATGATGATCGCGACAAGGGTTGGGATCCAAGCCCATCGCGTGAAAAAGTGCAGCACTCGGTATCCCATGAAGCCGATAGCCAGCGACGCGACCATGATGATTGCAATGGCTGCTTCGACCGGTAGCGTGCCCGGCCTCACAGCGGCGAGGCACTGCGCCCCATTGATGCTAGCGGTGACGGCGAAGCCGCCAACTGTGAGGGTGACGACGATGGATGTTAGGGCGATACAGTATTTTCTGTTATATGCGGGTTAACGGCTACAATAGTTGAATATCATTTTGGAATTGCCTGTGCTTACCCGAAGCAATACCGCGATTGAATCATCTGTCGCATCCCTGTCAACGGCGCAATAGTGATGATGTACGCCGCGGGAATCGCGAACAGGAACTGGAGGAAAACGATCATCAACGCCGCGTCCCTTAGCGATATACCGAAGCCGATAGTTGTCGCGGAGCCAATACCGATTCTAGGGTTGGAGGTATTAGGTTTTCTCTGCTTCTTTCAATGATAGGCTGAGCTCAGACTGGCAGGCTCACTCACGGTAGCAAGCTGGTCATAGACGTCGCGAAGACGGTGAATACATTCACATATCGAGTATCGGTCCGCTTCTTAACCGGCACCGGCTCCGTGCCGCGCAACTCGACGCCGTGATCAGAGAATTTTTCCCAGAAGGATGACTGTGGCACTCGAAACTGGTCTTCGACCTCGCCATCTTCACTCGTCCCGGCCGACGACGATACCTCAGCTCCCATCTCGACATCTCGCACCTCGCCGGGCGCTTTAGCCGAGTTCTGCTTTTCGACAGTGCAGTCAGCCATATGTCTCTCTTGGCCAGCTCAAGTCGGTGAGCGACGTCTTTCCTTTGTCTGTCGCTGCCCAAGAGCTACGCTTCGCGGGATGCTTGAAGCCTATCATGGTGAGCGGGGATGCTGCATGATTGATCGCTGAAGCTTTTTTAGTTCCCGCACCTAGCATCAGTGGGCTCCCGACTCGATGCCGGGGTTGTAGCATGATTGGGGTAGTATCGTCGCCAGCTATATGTGCGTGTTATTGGTTATTAATATTCCATCCTGCCTCCGGCCCTTGCGAGCCTATGCGGGAGCTGTCCCTAAGCAGACAGGATTAGCGCTCCGTTATCTGGCTTGGGCAGCTTTCCCTTCAATGGCGGCCCTTTGGCCCTAATCGACCGGAATTAGTGGTCAGCCTATTTCGTGTGTATTGGCACGGGAAAATCCTTGGTTTGCCAGGATGAACTCCTGGGCTTGGCCCTGCTGTAGGCAGGCCTATATCATTATAGTCTGGGCCTTAGCTCACAACAGCGAGCTACATACGCCGATACTCTTCTCGGGGAAAAGTAGTATAGACAACTCTAGCTAAAGGTGCAACGTAGCCATACAATACCTAAAGGCACAAATGAATTGATAGGAGATGTTGTCGAGCGCCTGTTTTTGTCTGTCTGATGAAATGCGGACTCCAAAGTCAGAGCTGCCAAAGGATTGACCGAAAGAGGCCATTCTCGAATCATGCTCTAGGCACCATCCTCGCGAAGACGTGCTCTACAGCTGTGGTCCTCGACCTTCTCCTCGTTGATGACCCAAGATTCAGAGTTTTGATAAGAGATCTCGTGGTTGCCCTGCAAGCACCATTTCTTCTCGACGGCGAGGTCTTTGCCGGTGGTCCCGCTGATGAAGTAGGAGCACATGCGATAGCCGGCCCCGGAAAGATCATTCGTTACGAGGTATTGGGCGTCAGCTCGGCGGCGGTATGCTTGGAACCGAAGCGATAAGGTACCAGGCAAAAGGGCAGAACAGCAGGGGGTCCTCGGGCTGGACCGGGTGGGTCGGATAGATGTGGCGGAGGTAGTAGAGATATTCCTCCGACGGCGGTAGTAACTATCTCGATAGATGCTGCAAAAGTTTAGCCAGCGTCAAGATTTCTCTGTGCCATCTAGAAGAGGGATCTATCTCTTTCTATAAACAGAGAATTCTCTCTTGTAAACGCTCTATCCGTGGGAGACCACGTGATAGCATCTGAATACTTCAGCCACATTTTATCTCTTATCTTATCTGATAAGTTCTCGGTTGTGCCGCGCGTTTGAGGAAGGGGGTTGATACGCGCGAGCACGTGCGCTAATAGCGGGGTTCTGCAGCCATTCACAGCGGGGCAGCGGGGGTTACGCTGCATGTGGGGGTATTACCTGCCGCAAGTATCATTGAGGGCTCCGTTTGCCCCGCGGAATATTTTCCGATTAAATGGTCTGCGATCGACCCTTCCATAGCTAGGTGACTCTGGGGATGATGCCATGATACGCGACTGCTTTGCGGGTGCCCATTCTACGTCATACACTTTAGGCGTTGGCGGGGTCCCCGTCTTACAATACCTCTACCTCGAGCACCTGCAAATCAGGTAGGTAGCTTCCATCTTGCTTGAAATAAACGGTTAACCTTGTTAATCGTCCCGTGAATGTACCGTGTAAGAACTCGATCCGTCGGCCATCATGGCTTCCTCAATCCACACCGCCCTGCTCGTCATTGACATGCAAAATTTCTTTGCTACCATGACCCAGGCCGCCCTCCCGCATATCCAAACCCTGGTGCGCCACTTTAAGTCCAAGAATCTCCCCATCATCTTCACCCAGCACGGCCACGACGAAGCCGACCTGTCCGGTCCCCCTTACCGCAACCAGCTCGTCCGGAAGTGGGGGCCCGGCGGCAGCATCCATTTCGGCTCGGAGGACTGGGAGCTGCAGCCACCAATCGCTAAGCTGATAAAAGACGACCTCGCCGGCGATGCTCAGATCGTACACAAGAACACGTACGATGCCTTCATCAATACGGATCTGGACAAGCTCCTGAGGAGGGTGAAAGTGGAGAGGGTGGTAGTCTGCGGTTGCATGACTGACTGCTGCGTCGACACTACGGCGCGCGGATCATTTAATCGAGGGTGGGAAACGGTAAGTCACCTAGTCATCTCTATAACGTTCTTTAGTCTCAAGAAGACGAGTCTTCTCCGAATGAGCAAAGTGGGCCGAGTGTATTCTCTAATGAATAACACTGCTTGCTAACTCAAAATCCAACAGTGGCTAGTCCGTGATGCTTGCGGTAGCGCTAGCAAGACCCAACACGAAGCTGGGTTAAAAGGCTTTGGATTCGCTTTTGGAGATGTCTTAAGCACGAATGAAGTCATTAACAGCGTATAAAAAAGAGTGCTTGATACTGGCTATTGTAAATCCTACCACTACGACTTAATCATGGTGTTGTATGTGGTGCCTACACTAGACTTGTATAACACCTAGGTGCGCATATCATTGACACCTCCACCCGTTAGTATGGCATGTGGCATTACGAATCTGCTCCTGTTATGAGCTCACCTTCGCCATCCAATAGGATGTCCAAATCTCATAACCCAGCACCGAGATAGCATAGTATAAGGCTGATAAATCATTCTGTTCAATCTCTAGGAAGTTCTCCAAACTCGGCCTGAGCACCCCAGTCCATGCCGACCGTCGAGAAGGAATGTCACAAGCTGCAACCCGATTGACATCACCTTTCCGTCCCCGCTTGGTCGTCGGCTCATAAATAGCCCTCGCAAACCCGGCAGTTGGCTCCCTCTGATCGAACCATGAAATATTCAATTTACTCCGCCGAGTCTAAAGAATCGTCGTGAGATTTTGACTGCTGAACACTATGGCAGGTTCAATTAAGAATGTAGTCGTAGTCGGAGTGAGTAGCCGTCCTTATGTCCTGAAGACGATAGACTCTATCTAACTATACTCAGGCCTCGGGTAATCTTGGCAAGGAGGTCGTCCAGGAGCTCCTCAAAGCTGGTTTCAATGTGACTGCGTTCACAAGGGAGGACTCAACCGCTACTTTCCCACCAAACGTATCGTCCAAGAAGGTGAACTACCAGTCAGTCGAGTCTCTGACTTCCGCGCTCGAGGGACAAGATGCAGTGGTGTCCACCATCGCGACTGTAGCTATCGCCGGCCAAACTCCGCTAGTCGACGCCGCCATCGCGGCTAAAGTAAAAAGATTCATCCCCTCAGAATTCGGCATCAACACGAGAATCGTCAGCAACACCGCCATCGGCAATATCCTTCAGGGGAAAACCAAGACCCTCGACTACATCATTGAGAAATCCAAGGAGAATCCATCATTCACATGGACGGGCATCTCTACCGGCATCTTTTTCGACTGGGTAGGCATTGCCATGCATCCTTCTCTCATATCACTAACGAGATCCACGCACAGGGACTCCGATTTGGAACTGTGGGATTCAACAAGGACGCAAAAACCGCAGTCATCTACGACTCAGGCAACGAGCCCGTGCAGGCTTCAAACCTTCCCTTCATTGGCAGGGTCATTGCTTCCGTCCTGTCACAGCCCGATAAGACAGCAAACCAGTATCTGACCATCGCGTCCTTCAACCCCACGCAAAACCAGATCCTCGAGATTGTAGAAGCGGAGACGGGCGAGAAGTGGAAGGTGGAGCACGCTAGCACCGCCGAGCAAGAGACGATCGGGCTGGAGAAGTTGAGCAAGGGTGATTATAGCGCCTTTTCCAACCTCTTGCGCAGACGTATTTATGCAGATGGGGCCAATCTCGCTGTCAAGAAGGAGGATAATGCGATCTTTCTCCTTGGGCTTGAAGAGGAGGATTTGGCAGCTACAGTAAAGGAGTGGCTACGGAGTTGAACGGAAGTCATACATTAGGTAGGTAGCAAAGTAAATAGCATACATCGAGCTCACATCCATGAAGTTGGCAAATGGCTCTGATCGTTATTCACGTATATGCAAGGTGAACTTGACAACTGGGTTAGATTTCTTATGCCGCCAGTATAATTCGTCTTCAACTATCCGACCTGATATTCATACCATGTTCCCAACTATATACAGGAGAAACTAGTATCTCTCGACAGCCAAGCATCGTATCAGCTTAAGTAAGGGTCGGGACGGTCCAAGGGGCCCAGTCGGTGACGGCCACGCTGGCGCTGCTCTTCTCGACCTCGGGCGGCGGCGTCGTGCCGGCGAGGAGGAAGTAGTTGATGTACTGCGTGAGCTCGGTCTGCTGGGAGGACGGGAACATGCAGTGGCTGTGGCCGCCGACGAGGGAGAAGCCCATGTTGGTGGGGACGCCGAGGCCCTTGTAGATGAGGCGGCCGGCCTTCATGCATCCAGTCGTGCTGACGGGACCCAGCCAGTCGATGTCGTTCTCGAAAGCCAGCAGACCGCGGGGCACGATGAGGGCGGCCAGCATGTGGTGGTCCTCGGGCATGGTGTTGGTCTTGGAGGTGTACTGGTTCAGGTTCTGGCTGAACCACACGTTCTCTCCGACGATCTCGCCGGCGGTCTGGATGTTCTTTCCTTTGCTGTGTTCCGAGTCCGAGATACGCCAGCAGGCGGCTCCGCCAGAGCCGGACTCCTGGGGCAGGGTGAGGGCGATACGGTTGACGAGGGCGCCGACGATGAAGGCACCCTTGCCGTTACGAGAGCACCCGGTCGTTCCGAGCCTCTTGGGGTCGATGCCGGTCTTGTCGGCGCCGAGCTGCTCGAGTCCGTCGACGACACGGTCGACACCCCAGGCCCACGCAGTCAAAGCTCCAGCGGAGTGAGTGTTACCGAAGAGCGTGTAGAACGCACCCTGGCCACGGGATTGCCCAGATGCCTGCGAGGCGAACTGGTCGTTGTTGAAGCCGACGGTACCGACGGTGCCCGGGATGGGGAGCGAGGAGCCACCGATAGTGATGATGGCGGGTCCAGGGGAAGTGCTGGCCTTCTTGATCGCAGCGTTGATCGTCACTGACTTTGAGCCGACGGTGACCTTGACGGACAAGGTGGTTCCCGACAACGAAGCCTCGACCTTGTCGGGCGGCGGCGGGTACGTGCCCAGCTCATACTGCTGCATGAGCTTGCTGATCTCTTGCTGACGGCAGGTCCAGTCGGCCTTGCTCGCGACCTTCTTTCCGTCTTCGAAAGTGAACGGGTCTGGCAGCTGTGCAAAGTCGACGGCCGGGTAGCTGTCCTTGAGCGAGCAGTCGCTGGTGTTCTGGCGCTCGTAGATCTCCGCGAACGGCAGAGCACAGGCTGTAGAGCCCAGCAAGAGGGCGGAAGTCAGACGGCGCATCATTTTCGGGCGCGGTAATACTGGCTGAAACTTTGGAGAGATGTGGTGTGCTTCGCTGTTTAGTCAACGGCTGGTACGGAGCCAGGTCTTATACGCCGTCGGGCCAGGTACTGTTGTAGACCTGCCACTTCGTCCATTCCGGCTGATTGCTAAATTCCCTGCACAGGCGTGGCTTGGGTGTCTTCCCATCCCCAAGACGCCCAGAGTGGTTCCGCCGTCGAATCCAGCGTCAGACAGCTCTAGCCAAGTCTCGAAACCGAGACGCACCCCACTCTAAACGACACAATTAAAGGCCTTACGCATCCCCATCTCGGGCGGTTCGACCATATTGGCGCGTTTAAGCTTTCCCATTGCGCGTGGCAAGAATCACCCCTTGCACCGAGATCTGCTTGGCAATTTGGGGATGATGGTGGATGAGCCTCTAACATGGGGAGCCTCCACATCCCCAAATGTGGGGAGATTGGCTAATATGGGTAATGTCGCTGGTACTGGCATGGCATGGAGCTTTATTTAGGGTATTTACATATTAATCATTGTTAAGGTGCCAGAAAGAATCCCCTGGACACGTCTTGGGGTAGCTCCAAGTGTGATCGGTATGCCCTCGGGAGAGAACATCGTTGATAATATCTGGGAAACTCATTTAAACATGCGAGAAGAATTCCTCGACGGATCTTATAACACTTGAAGTAGGGAACCGACAAGTTCGGATATAAACCGACATGCATATTTTTGCTAACCATTAGTCTGGTGACAATCTTTCGTTTGATAGTATCATCCCCCTGCATCACTTATAGTAGGTAGGTAGGTTAATAAGTGAGTTCCTCATGGCCGGCGTGGCTTCGCGATTCGAATTGCGGAAGAGTGTATCTTTTATTCGGCCATGGCTAATTTCTATCTTTAGACACTACGAAAACAGAAAGATCCGACTTTGATAGTCTTGTAAATAGCCGGGCACGCAGGGTTACACCACCCGCCTGTTCGACGTTCCGAATTACCGCACGTGGTTAAAGCGTCGCAGGACTGAGTCCCCTAGTCCCATCAGACATGTTCAGAGAATCTGGCCGTACTTCCAAGATGGTTCAAATACGTTGAGCGAAAACGGCAAGCTTCCCCAGGTTCTTGGCAGCCGGTAGTTGCTGCGGTAGCCTCCTTTCATCCCCAAGCCTGCCGCAGAACCTTTGGGATGCCGTTCCGGACATCAATCTCATCAAAAGGGTCTCGCCGCCGTTGAAAGAAATACAGTATGGCGAAACAGTTATTCTTAGCAGCGCTAGTGCTGCTGGCTAGCTCGGTCGCCGCTCATGGAGGTCTTGCCAACTACACTGTCGGTGATACTTGGTATAGGGGGTAAGTGTTCTGACTTCTGAATTGGCCAAATCTGCACAAATGGCCCCGATAAGTGAGGCGTAACTAAGACAGAACTTGCAGATATAGCCCAGATGATCCATTGGAAGACCAAGAAGGTCAGCCGTGGATGATCCAAAGAATATGGGCAAGTATCGACCCGATCTTCTTCGTGAATGACACTGGCCTCGCATGCAACACGCCGGGCACAGCGCCTCCATCATACATCCCCATTGCAGCTGGGGATAATATCACGGCCGTCTATTGGTATTGGCTGCATCCCTATGGGCCCATGTCGGTATGGCTTGCCGACTGCGGAGCGTCCTGTGAAGACGTCAATGTGAACGACTTGGACTTCTTCAAGATCTGGGAGGCCGGCTTGCTGGAAGGCAATATTGTAGAGGGTATCTGGTATCAGAAGAAGTTCCAAAACTGGGACGGGTCTCCAGATCTTTGGCCCGTCACGATTCCAGCCACGATCAAGCCGGGCCTCTACATCATTAGGCACGAAATCCTCAGTATCCATATTGAGGACAAACCACAGTTCTACCCCGAGTGCGCGCATCTGAATATCACGGGCTCTGGGACTGCTGTACCATCGCCCGAGTATCTCGCCAAGTTTCCCGGGACTTACAAAGAGGATGGTATGTACTTTCGTACCGCCCCGTTTCGTGACAGCAATGACTGATTTTTCTAGATCCGTCAATCAAAATCGACATTTATTCCGACGCGATAAAAGGCCAGACGGTAAGTGTACCTAGGTATGCAGGCAGTTTCCTGGCGAAAAAGTTCTAACGGTTTATGTAGAATTATACGATACCGGGCCCGCCAGTGTGGGATGGGTAAGTCCTCTTTGTATAACGTTCCTGAGGTCCCCGTTTTAACGCCTAGCAGACTCGTAAATAAATATTGTCAGGATTGCTGATGGACTCCTACGACTCGCAATGGATGTATGAGTTAGAAGTCACTTTTATGATACGTGGTAGCCTTGCGAGAATATTCCGAGAATCTTGTTTGAATTATTCGTACAGGAAGGAGAGACGCCTAACTAGGTAGAGGTAGGCTTGCACTTCATGTGCTTTTACCTCCTCCGCGTTCCTTTCTCCGGAATGGCCCGCCGAATGGACTGGTAAGAGGACTCATGACGCCGGTAGAGGGACCTCGATCGTCAGCCCAGTAAGTTTCTCGGAGGCTGGCCCACCTAGTCGGTGTCGCAGCTTGATTCTCACCAGGCGAGTCCATGCTGCGAAGCGGAAGATCACCCGCAGCGGCCTGCCTAGTGCTCTCTCCTCCTTTATTTCCGTCTTGCCGACTCTGAGTATTTTCGTTCCCATTTTCGCCTATCCAGAGGCCGCCACTCACGAGCTCTGTAAATTTGCCCTTCTTCAAGAATAATTCGTCGTAAGAGCCTGACTCCACTACGCGACCCTGATCGACGACAACAATGCGATCAGCCATGCGCATCATTTCTTGGCTATGAGTGACTACGATAACGCACAGATCCCTCTCCTCCGCTCGAGGAGTACCAAAGATGCTGAACCTTCTCGTACCATCATACATGCTAGTACTAGTAGACTGCAATAGCGATTCTATTGTGTGCCGCACTGCCTCCGCGCTTTCCGCATCGAGGGCGCTTGTGGGTTCATCCAGAATTAAAAGTTGCGGCCTCCGTGCCAGGGCCCGAGCAATACAAACCCGTTGTGCTTGCCCGCCACTAAGCGACTGTCCGCCGTCGCCAACAACCGTATCATAGCCAGCAGCCAAGCTGTGAATAAAATCGTGGATCCCGGCCTCCTTGGCTGCTTGCTGAAGATTTTTCGGTTCGCGAAGCGGGGAGTCTTCTGGTAGCCCATAGAATATGTTTGCCGCAAGAGTAGCAGGGAAGAGAAATGGAGCTTGGGGAACGTAACCCATATGGCTACGTAAACTATAAAGGCTTGCATCAGACGCTGGGATGGATCCAAAGGTTAGCTGTTCGGTCTTGCCTCTCCCTCTTGACGAATCCGGCGAGTATAAGCCTAGGATTATTGATGCGATTGTACTCTTACCACATCCAGAGGGACCAACGATGGCTGTCGACGTCCCAGCGTCGAAGCGGAGATCGAGATTTCGAAGCACGGGGCGATTCGAAGAAGGATAAGTGAAGGACAAGCCCTCCATCCTAATAGGGAAAGGATTTGTAATATTTCCTTTCGATTCGCGAGACGTGGTCACCCGTAACTGCGCAAAGTAAAGTAGCTGGGCAGCGGTAGCCTGCGCGGCAGCAATGCTTGGTACGGAATTCAAAATATTAGAAGCAGTTGTGAGGCCGAGAACGAGCAAATTCACCACTTGTAGGATATCATGCACCGTGATATCCCTGTTGACGGTAAGGAGTACTGTCGCATACCAAAAGATCAGGGCCATCATGAACCAGAATATGGACTGCCAGCATGCGAACAAGACAGCCGTCCAGACAGCCTTTTTGATGCCAAGGTCGAAGGCTCTGTAGAGGCACTTATCATGTTTTCCACCGAAAAACCTTTCCAACGTCAGGGCTCTGACGACGCGTACGTTAAGGAACGTCTCGGTCACGACAGCAACCACGTCTTCAGTTGCTTTATTGCATCGCGTCTCCCACCTCTCCGATACATATGCGTAGCCTTTCGTAGCTGCGATGAGGAGAGGGGCACTTCCGAGGCTTACAAGGGTGAGACGCCACGAGATAGCCAAAGCCCATATGACCGTGGTGATGATCATGATGACTACCACCAGCAGAAGAGGAGCAAATCTCCCGACGAGATTCCGCATCTCTTCGGCATTTCGGTCCATACACTCATTGATGCGCATAGCTGAGTGCTTCGGCTCATCGAACCATACCTTTGGCTGCCGCAGGATCTTATTGAATGCTTGCATTCGCAAAGCATTTACCCAGGCCTGAGCTGCCCATTGCATCAGATATTGGCTTAGGAATGTTGATACGCCTCCAGTAACGGCAATCAGCAAGAGATACAGAGCCCATTTCTTGCCAGAAGCCAATTTGTCTTCGTTAGAGTACAAAACTGCCAGCAGATTTGCAAACACAACGGAGAACGCTGGTACGGAACCTGCCACCACGATGCACATGAGGAACCCAATAAGAAGGTAAAGCTTCTCATTAAAAGCCAAGCATGGCCAAACTGTTTTGTAGATAGCAAGTAGGGACAGAGATTCCGTACTATCTGCTGTCCGCTTCACTTCGTCGAGGTCCTCGATTTCGTGCGATTCGGAGGTATGCGCGGGCATATTTCCAGCAGACAAGGCGGGTTGCCGGCTCTTATAAGCAGAGTCGTGGCGATTATCTCGCACCGTGTCTCCCAACCCTTGGAGGCGTATAATACTCGATCTTCGTCCCAATGCCGCCTTCTGGCCGGACTCCCTATGGGATGGCCGACGACGCTCAGATCTCCATGACGTCGACATCTGTCTACTGAGAGACCCAAGAGTCCGTAGAATCGTAGTTCGGGTGGATGGCTCATCAGTCCGTGGCGGTGGTGGGTCGTCTTCTCCATCCCAGTGTTTCTGATAAGCTCCAACGGCCAATGTAGTCCTTCGCGAAAAATAATCTCGGCCATCCCGCTTTTCAAACGGCCAGAAGTATCTTGGGGAAGCTTGACTCTCCGGCGGCGCAGTGCTTCTTGGCCGAGAGAAATTGATGATGGTATTCGCCTCCTCATGATCCATGCCGTCGTTTTGCGTTGCGGAAGCGACCAGAATAGCGAACACGCCGTCCTTCTGTTGCTGCAAGTCTCTACGGAGGCCTGACTGTACGACACACGCATTATCCATGACATATACGAGATCTCGGTCCATGATCTGGGCAACCTCATGTGTGATAATGATGGTTGTCCTCCCTCGCCGCCAATGCCGAATGGCATCCATAATCAGACTCCGGCTCATCGGGTCCAGTCCACTGGTCACTTCATCGAGGATCAGCACCGGTGGGTCCCGTATCTTAGCCCTTGCGAGAGCAAGTCTTTGCTTCTGGCCGCCGCTAAGGTCGTGACCGCCAAGACCAAGAAGCGTATCGAGACCGTTCGGAAGGTTGGTCAGTGTCGACTGGAGCAGAGCGGTCTCGCACGCCGTCTTGACTTCCGCCCTAGAGACTTTAGCAGGATTCGGGTGGCCCATGGCTACATTCATGGAAAAGGTATCATTAAAAAGAACGCTTGTCTGTTGAATCAACGTGACATTGTCCCGCACCCATTCGATGTCAAGAATCCTGAGCGGGTGCCCATCAATCAGGATGTTGCCACTATGCGGTTCGTAGAATTTCAGCAACAAATTTCCCAACGTACTCTTTCCCGAACCGCTTCGCCCGACCACGAAATACAGCTTGCCTGCTTCGAAGGAGAAAGATGCTCTATTCAAGACAAGCTTGGAAGGGTTTGATGGATAGGCGAAGCTGACCTTGAAGAAGTGCGTTAGACTTAGAAAAACGTATAATTGGGACAGAAACTCACATTATCAATCTTGATATCGCCCAAGCACTCTCCCGGGCGACGGTCGCCAACCATCTGGTGGATCCTTCGTCCGCTTTCAATGTCGTCGGATATGGAAGACAATGCCTGGCCAGCGGACATACCCTTCGCTAAGGCCATGTACATAGGTACGAAGGCTTCGATGGCTTGCAATGCAGCAAGTGCCGCGTAGAACGTTGTCATGACATTTCCAGGGCTCAATCCTTGGCTGACTAGAACAACACCGTAGTAGAACCCGATAACAAACATTCCGTCTAGCCAAAGTCTAACGTACCCAAGTTGGCACGCGCTTGACCTAGCCTGAATTAGATACTTGTTCATAGCCCGCCGGATAGCCTGAAGATACTGCCATGTTTCGTGGTCGTTGGCATTGAAGACTTTTACGATGTCGATCGCGGCGATAGCTGAGATCGCGTACTTGGACGCTCGACCGAGCTCTTGCTTCTGTGCCTGGATCGCTAGCTTTAGCGTGCGGCTTAGCAGAGCAAGCACAACGACGGAAACGGGCACGGTAGCAAGGAGCACAAGCGTGAGCTTCCATGAGCCGTGTAGGGCCACGGCCAGATTCGCAATTGAAGTGGCTATCTCAGCCGCCAGGGAACCAAGTGCCACCGATGATGCCATTTGAAGTTCTCTGGTTTGTCTGCTAGAGTGTCAGCTGCGTGTACGAAGAAAAAGGAATGAGGATGGTGTACGTTTGCATTCTGACGAGAAGGCTAGCAATCCCGTCTTCCTGGCCGTCAAACCACTCCATGTCCTTCCTCAGCAAGGCGTGGAACATTCGTTGGCGGATGTTTCTCGCTTGGAGCTCGCTGAAGACAATCCAAGAAGACATAAAAGCGAAGTTGACAAGCCATCCTGCTCCACCAATGAGAGACAGGATGATACACCAGGAAGAAACCTGGCCAAGAGTATCGGGTCCGGTGAGCTGCCCAGACCCAAACTCAGATATTACCTCGAATATCTTCCCGATTAGGATGGCCAAAGACGTCCTTAGGGCACCCGAGAGCAAGGACGAGACCAGTCCGGCAGCCAAGATGCCACAATGCTGCCAGGTCGTGAAAGTAAACAGATGTTTGAGGGAGGGCGACTGCTGTTTTCGTTGCTGCTCCTGCTGTGAATTCATCTGTGGCGGTTTCGAGAATTGGAATGCTCTAAAAGAGTATCTCGAGATTCGCAAGATTTAGGTAGGCATAGAAGCCGGCAGATGAGAATTCATAAAAGGTCAAAGCACTCGATTGCACCGTCTGATCTGATGCTCCTTCCTCTGCTGCGTTGGTTGTCTTATTCGGTACCTAGTAGGTAAGGGTTGGACCACCTGAGGGTTTGTTTACGCTCTACATCGAGATGTCTGTCCATGAATTAGGCGACTTGAATAATCATTATTGTTGCCCGGACAATTATTACGGGTTCCTCATTCAGATATGTTCAGAAAGGTGCTTCCAATGGATAAACTCTTTGTCTGGTTACCACCTCTTTGTAGTTGTAAGTAACACGTGCCGCCTTGCTGGCGAGCCTTAACGAGATAACAAGGGAACTCATGGTTACGGATCCTGGCTTGAGAAAGGGAATTTGGATTAAAATTTTGTGCAGACGATTGAGGCAACCGTCGATTCTTCCCGTTCGATCAGTTCGACCACGTTCCTACCTACACATTGCTATGATTCGGGTTTCGAGTCCGGACGAAATAATTCCAGATTCAATTAGAACTGGCCGCTACTTGTGTCGATAACGAGTTGACGATGCTGCTGTCACCCGATTTCGGTGCTAACTGGCCACACCATAAACACTAGCTCTTTTTCGGCATTCTCCTCGTATTTGCTTTACCTCTTATTCTCGTATGGCATCGCGTTAGAGAGAGGACGAACAAACCAGCGGGTCGCAAGTCGATAGAGGCACTAGTACATCATGCCTTATCGTTCGCATGCGCCTTCTCGTAGATCCAATCATTCAGGCCAGCCTTATTTCTCGCTATCTCGATGGCGTAGAATTGCATCCTAGGAACTATGAACAGACGAAAGACATCAGCAAGGCGAGGGTCAGATACGGGATTTAATGGGGGTGTCGCCGTACCGAATATAGTCGTATCCTGCTCATATTCTACGTTGGGGCTTATCCGCAACATAGTTCCGAAGTTGTAGTCGTCGATCTTCTTCTCGTAGGCCATCATGAACTTGCGCCACCGTTCCTTGCCCGACTTGCTCTTCATCTCGTCCTCCTTGATGGTGGCCGCAGGGTCGAAATCGGGGAATTCGGCCTTGAAATGCTCATATATCTCGTCGTCCATCTTGGTAAGCCGTAACGATGAGCCTTTGACCTTCTGCAGGATGGCCCAATATGTCTCTAGGTGCTGGACCGCTGCAAAAGCCGCCACACAGTTAAAATACATCCCAAACATAAGCTTGTATCACACTGACCTTTGACAGCGAACTGCTTCTCGATCTACGACAGGATGAACACGCGTCAGTCTTGGGACAAGTCAAGTCGAGAGTCTAGGCGAGTGGTCTTACGTCCTCCAGGTTATCCGCATTCTCTGCGTCGAAGTCCTTCGGAACAGGACCAGACATTTTCGTGATTTCCTCCATTTTAGGCACGATTTCGATGAGACGCTCGTGACAACAGCTTGCGTGGGTAATCAAGGTCGGGAGTCGACTGCGATGTTTAAGAGTGGAAGGGCGATTTAATGATGAAGCTAGGCAAAGTTGGAAATCGTCATTTGGAGGGGCAAGATGCTTCGATGGCGGGGTGGGCGGGGCACTAGCAGTTTCTATATAATGTAATAATCAAGTGAGATATGCTTATACAATAATAACTTATGTGTATAAGAGATACGTTACATCTATGCTTATATGTATATTTACATACCTAAAATACATACATGTAGGTACGGAATACATATAGGCCTTGTAAGCACGGTTCGGGTTTCATGTCATATCAAGATATTATGTAGACATCCCCGTATTGTCTATCCTCAGCCATTGGCCGGCATGGGCACTCATTCAGGCTTCAAAGTCTGAACCTAATCCCCCAGTTCACCAACTATGGAGATTTCTAACGCAACTCTGGCAGCCTGGGTAACCGGCCCTCTACATAAACGACACCACTGCCAGCCACACAGCTCGGGCTGACTTCCCCGTCTCCTCACATGCCCTCTGAATACAAGCTCATTTATGCTCGAGGGCCTACTCGCGGTTAGCCATCGAAATAATACGTATATAGGTCTAGGGGAACTCACAATAGCAAACGAACTCCTCGCTCGGATCTTTTCTCCAAACAGAACAAGCACCCAAGGCACTACCGTCAATAATGTGGCAATACCTCCAAGCAGCCCGCCCGTTGCGTCCTCGCCCAGGTTCCGGATCAACGGCGCCGTGACAAGAGGAAACGCTCCGCCAAGTACGTTGCGGCAGAATGATTGCGCCGCTAATGCTGAGGACGCGTACGCTTGGTATGTATCCGCGAGGTAGTTAAACGTGGCCAAGTAAACGTAGAAGATACCCATCGTCGCAAGAAATATCGCAAACGCAGGGACCATCCAATGGATGGATGGTTGGGCCGCAAATCCGAATAGGTAGAGGCCGGCCGGAAGCAGTATTGACGTGAAGCAGGTGAAGTACAATCTTGATTCGGGCGACTCGGCTGGAAATCTCCGCCGCACAAAAGCCCAGAATCCAGTGGCCTCGATGTTTTCTTCGACATTGGCAATACTGACATCGCAACTGTCCTCTCCTGAGTCGTCAGATTCGGATCGCCACTTTGGATGTTTGAGCACGCTTTCTTGATAGATTCCGATAGTCGTCGAAAGTATAGAGCCTACGATCATGGCTGTGAATACGTATCCCGATTGCTCGATGCTGAAGCCATACTGCCGTTGAAACACGAGTGGTATGGATCCGAATGTCAGGTAGAGAATAGCCCATGCGAAGGACACCCACAGTGAGAAGAAGAAAACGATGGGCTCGGTGAAGAGCAGTAGGAATGGCCTAAACAACGAGACCGTTATCATTGTACTGATGGATGCCCGTTGTTCATCCTCCTTCACGATCCATCTGATTCGCTGAAGCTGCCTGGGCCTGAACTGAGACCGGATTTCTGTGGGCAGGCGTTCCTCCGCAATGCCGGGATCACTATTCAATCCGGAAACATATACTCCGAAGACGCCCTTCTCCTCTAACTGCGTGTACCATGTGTTGAGAGCTTTCGCTTTCCTCGACAGGAGTACCGAACCTCGACTTTCCTTGAAGAATGCCACAACAGCAACCATCAAAACGAAATCTATAATGACTTTTAACGCTCGGGCGTTAGAGTTCACACGGCCGATCTTCAATAGCAGAATAAAAGATTGCGAGACTCACCCTGGTGCCAGAATATCCACTTCCACCTTTCACCCTCTCCTCCCCATCTTTCGACCATGACCGCCGCCACGAGAGGCCCAAGGCCAGTACCAATCAAGACAGCACCGCTGAAGAGCGCCATAGGGGTGTTTCGACCCTCCTTCTGATACATATCAGCAATGACGCCGCCCACCATAGTACTAAACACGCTTCCGCCGACGCCCTTGAGGAACCGGGCGACTAACATGCCAGCCAGATTCGTGACCACTCCGCAGACGGCTTGGAAAACGACAAAAATGACGCCGGCAATAGCAAAGATGGGATAGCGTCCATTAATCTCGGAAAACGGAGCAAGGACCATAGGAGCAATCGCAAAGCCAATACAGAACGTGGTCACACCAGCCAGCGCGCCCTCGCGTGTTGTCTTCAGGTCCGCAGCAATCAAGTCCGCAGTCTCTGAATAAGCACCGGCTGCATAAGCCGTAAAGCAGGTAGCGATACATGATATAGCGACCATGATCCGTTTGCGTGTCTTAGGCCAGGTTAACGGGTCGGTGTACCGCACAAGACTAGGACATTTCGGGAGGTCACCACGGTTCAACTGCGAATCCCCTAGGTCTGGTCCTGCGACCGGCGTGTCGAATGTCAGGTAAAGATACGTGATAGGAGTATTAGCATCGGGAAGCGGTATATCATTGGCGGTCTCTTCGTAGGTTATCGTTCCTGGCGCCTCGACTTTCGTTATGGCGGAATCGGAAGCCGGAATGTTTTGCCCTGGCTCGCGCTTCTCAGTAATTTCATCTGATTTGTCGTGTCGCCCCTTGGACACGGATCCATCCGTTTCCAACTTCGTCTCCTCTTGGGTCCGTGAACCCATCACTGATACGAGACTCCTGCTTTCGAAAGCCTCACGGCCAAGATTCGATGAGACGATTCGGTAATGTATAAACCATGAACCAGAGGAAATACGCTGCAACAACCCAAAGATCCCTTCCAAAGTACTTAAACCTCTTTTACTTTCCAAACTTCTAGCGATTAGTCTAATGGGCTATGATGTTCTGGAGTAAGTTAGGAGTCGGTAAGAAGCAGATTGATATTCGCTTATAATCGGCCACGGAGAAATATTTGATATGGCAACGCTTAGGGCCGTCCTGTGAAATGATGGCTCGGTGGAGTTAGATCGACTAGTCCATTGCAAACAGGAAAATATGGGATCTCTACTATGAGGCTCTATGCTAGTCGTGCATCATGTCGGAGTAGGCTATTATATCCGCTCGAAGTCGTGGTGAACTTATACCAGAGCGGTGTAGAGGCGGCACCGAGGTAGGTGCGCAGCAAACATGCACTCACCCATCAAGTTCGGTAACGATACCGGTACCTACCTAATATTATATCAGACATTCACAACCGGAATCACCACTCAGAACCGGAGAAGCCACAAGGTGACGAGGGGCGAACATTGGGTATGATGTCCCCGGGGACCGTATTCGCCCAAACGCTCGGGAATCGGTAAAGGTTTGAAAAAGCGGCGGATATTCCCGACTATTCCCGCAGCTGGCTCTGCGGACCATCTGCAAATGCACGATGATAGGCTAACACTTAGCGAGCCTGGCGGCTGGGACTTAGTCCTACATACCTATCTGGGCCGTCTGGTCTCCCTTTCGTCCTCCACCAGATGGATCTAAGACCACTTAGGCCTGATAATACACAGGTGGATATGTAGCACGCCGGATGTTTGTATCATTGCGTTCATGCGTATTTGAACTGTTGAATATTGTAGTATGCACAACCTTGCCCCAAAAAGAGAAAAAAAATCTGAGATGAGTCGTGGAGTCGACAAATGTCGAGGTCAAACAACATACAGATGCTCCATTACGTAGATGTCATCCTTCCCTCTCCGACGTCGGAAAAGAAACGATTATAGGTACCAGCTCAGTTCCGAAATCCTTCGCAACAGCAGCGATCACCATCGCGCCTTTGGCAAGTATCTAAATAGCTATATTGATCTTTCGACATGTCCGGGTTGTCTCCATAACCCCCCACGCGAACTTTTTTATGGTAAATCCACTATGCTCCACTAGGTACGTCTAGGAGGTAGCCTCATAGTCGTGGACAGGCGCCGATAATGTTATAGGGCGTGCCTTTGGTCATTTGAGTCCGTCTACACAGGGCGTTTAAACGGTCAGTATGATCAGGGAGCTTACCTCCTTAAACCAATGGATAGCTCAAGCCCAAAAGTTTGGCTTAGAGAGCTAAAATTGAAGATACCTAGCCCGCTTAGTTTCTACGGCCTGCCTTAAATTGACCAGCATAGGACATGTCAACAATGGCATCAATGGTATCACATCCACGAATTGAAGATTCTTGCTTGTCCGGCTCATTTACTTGCTCGTATAAACACCAGGGACTTATCGCAGTTCAGTAAAGCCGACCAAGAGATTGGTATAGACAATAAAGGAACCTGATTTTCTTCAAACAATACTTTAGTGCATCTACCCAGAACATTCTCTTAGGCAGCACCAAAATGCTTTACCAGAACTTCTCATCAAGGATGAAAACAGCAAGCGACGCTGTTTGTCTACATCGATATTGGCTTTGTTTGCAATTGTCACTAAAACCAAGGGAATCCTGTTCCTAAACCTGTGTCAATCGTGCTTGAATCCTAGGGAAACAAAGGCGGTTTGTCTGAATTCGGCTTTATGCGATGCACAAACACATATTCACAGGAATGCCGATCTAGTCATTTATTATCGCACCCGTAGTCAAGACTTTGACACTTTTCACGAACCCTCTACTTACTATTTACTCGCCCTGCTTAGCTCGACTTCCGTTGACCGCCTACAACTACATTAATCCGCTGTCGACTAATTTGACCGGCACAACAGTCAAAAATGGCTTCCCCAGGGGCACCAGCGGTCCCGACACCCAAACCGCTTAACCCGATGCTCAAAATGCCAGTCGAATCGGTAGAGGATTATGAGATACGTGTGGGCCCTGGCTGGACGTTGAACGACGGGACATACGACCATATACCGCAGTCTAGGAGGCGCAAGAGAGATACGCCATATCCGACCTACGTCAACGAAGTTCATCGAGCCATGACTGGTCTCAGCAGTCTTCAAATTGCCCACAATGCACCGATCCACCCCTGTGCTATGGATGTCGCAACTGCTCATCTTTGGAGGTGTCTTCCTCCGATAGTCAAGGCCCGGGTTACGGTCATACCCCCCAACGGCCCTGACCTATGGAGCGAGAGCGACGAACTTCATGAATCAATGTCTAGGAATCTAAAAGAGCCGGCCTACCTAGACCAAGAGACGCAGTCAACGTATAAGCAACTGGTAGAACTCAAGAAAAAGCCGTGGTCGGTGTGGCCACTCTGGATCGAGGATAGGTGGGGCAAGGACTACGTTCTGGCAGTATGGTACGCCGAGGAGTCGCGACCATCAACTGGAGTATACGATCGTGTCACGCGACTCTCCGTATACGACCCGCGTCGTAGTCCGGTTCCCGACTATGATTCAAAGCATCATGAAATAACCGACCGGATAGTAAGAATCCGAGGAAGGCTAGAGAGATTCCTCGCGAGTGGCGGCATCCAAATGGTCGACGGGGCTGCACAAGACGTGTTCATGAGTCCCATGCTGTTGGACGAAGCCACGTCGGGCGAGCGCTGTTTTGCTGCCGTTAAAGAGATACTCGGCTTCATCGTGAACGTGGAAATTGGCGCTGACGGGTTCGAAGGACAATGGCTTCCGAACTTGTCAAGATGGGTCAACCCGTATCAGTATCGGGTGGAAATGGCGGGGATCAACGCGTGGCTGGTGATGGCGTCGTTTGACTTCAACGCTCGCATCACCGTCGAGGCTGTTATGCCCGAAGTAAAGAGCGAGGTCGTGGCGGATGGTGAACGACGAATGGTTCAGCCTTACGACCTTGCTGGCCCCTACGAGGCACCGCCTCTGGCCGCAGAGGATTACCTACTCCCACGGCGTTACTAACAATTAGTAAGCAAAGGGCCGAGATCAGAGGTTGCTCTATCGCAGGGGATGAGCTTAGATGATCAAAGGCCCGGGACATCATAAATAGACCTTGGGTTGATTCGATTGCCTAGGTAGATATCTAATAACTGAAGCCTGCATTTGATGAATCTAATGAGTTTCCGTCAGTGTTAGTAGGAAGTAGAGTGGAATGAGTGTTATCATGACTTGGTGCTGATAGAGATAACTGATAATTGAATGGTGTTGTTCTTGAGATCCACATCCAACTGCGCGCATATATGTAGGTGGGACGGACGAAGGTGGGTGCACGGGCCATGGTACCACCTGCTAGCAATAACGTTCAGCTACACTAGGCAACCGTAAGGTGGGGCTGGGTGGGGTAGACGCGAGAATGCGCGGGAGCTTGGGCCATGTCGCGTTTCGTCGTTAATTGAAATTGAGATGCAAGCGCAATCAAGCAGAATAAGATAAGTACCTAAGCACATACATCGTCATTTCCAATCCTCGTAGGCTCATGAGTCCATGAGCCAAGAGAAGACAATTCTTCCCCTTATATGATTCTAGCTAATCCGTCTTGATTTACGCCTGAATTAATACGCTTGTTCCTTTGAAATCCCCCTACGCGTTCCAATCCCCTCGAGGTCCGGCCGGTTTTGGTCGGCGCTGTAATACCCGCCTCATCTGGATCGCCTCTGTATTGGTAGCGGCGTGCCCAAATAAACTAGCAGCGGTTGTTTTCCAGGCTCGAAGGAGAAGATGGCTGATTCTCGGACGCCAGCTAGGAAGACACCCTCGATGTCTAGAAAACCTAGCTCGCTTTCGTCTTCGGCCACTACTGGAAAGGGGCAGCAGACCATCCTCGGTTTCTTCGCCAAGGCATCGCCAGCTGCCACCTCGTCTCCCACCCCCTCATGCCTGAAGGAAACCACAAAGTCCAATAGGAAACCCTCCACAGTCACTCCGCTCCCCAGTAGTGACGCCTTGGAACCTTCCAGCTCCCAGGAAAACCACGGCTCCGCTGCCACGGTAAAGGTATCTAGCAACGAATCAATCCCCTCGCCTGTAACTCGTGCTGAAGCAGTGATCAAGCAGGCCCACTCCGCACAACCTGTCATGGACAGCAGTCCAAGCCGCAAGGTAAAAGAATACCCTTTGAACTGTAAACCCTGTTTTCTAATTGGAGCTCTCCCTAGGCCAAAAAGACCATCAACTACGCTGAATCATCCGACGAGGACGAGGACGTTTTCGTGGCCATGAAAGCCTCTCAGACTCGACGTCGTGGACGTCAGCAAGCCAGGATCGTCGACGAGGACGACGAAGACGACGATTACGAAGAAAACAAGAACACACCTGCGGAAGATGAAGATGGTTTGTTTCTGCAAGCACAATTTTTATCGATGCTTAAGAACTAACATGTTGATCGCAGACGAGATGGCCGATTTCGTTGTCTCCGACGAGTCAGATGCCCCGACTAGAAAACGGAAGCGCCCTTCTAAGCCTCAGGCCGCTCGAAAGCGGTCGCACGCCTCCCCCCGAGCAGAAGAAGATGAGCCGGCGGACAAGGAAGATGAGATGATGGATGATATGCCGTCGACCTCAACGGCTCAGCAGTGGCGATACGATCCGGATAACATCGAACCAACACAACGCACAATCGTCCACAGACCCAAAGCTGGGCCAGCAGGAAAGCAGAAGGCACACACTAGAGAGCCCGAGGACCGCTATCCCTGGTTAGCTAGCATCAGCGATATCAATCGAAACCCGCCGGGTCATCCGGACTATGATCCTTCCACCGTCTATGTTCCTCCACTGGCGTGGAAAGGCTTCTCGGCATTTGAGAAGCAATATTGGGAAATCAAGCAGAAGCTATGGGACACGGTGGTTTTCTTCAAGAAAGGCAAATTCTACGAGCTCTATGAGAATGATGCGACTATAGGCCACCAGCTCTTCGACCTCAAGCTCACCGACCGTGTCAATATGCGCATGGTGGGTGTCCCTGAGAGCTCACTCGACATGTGGGTCAATCAGTTCATCGCCAAGGGCTACAAGGTCGCGCGCGTGGATCAGATGGAGACCGCGCTGGGCAAGGAGATGCGCGAAAGAGTCGACAGCAAGGCCAAGAAACAGGATAAAATCATTCGACGAGAGCTGGCCTGCATTCTGACCGGCGGCACGCTAGTCGACGGTAGCATGCTTCAAGACGATATGGCAACCTATTGTGTAGCTATCAAGGAATCGGTCGTCGATGATCATCCCGCATTTGGTGTTGCTTTTGTCGATGCCGCGACGGGCCAATTCTTCATCTCCGAATTCGAAGACGATGTGGACCTCACTAAGTTTGAGACGTTTGTTGCTCAGACGAGCCCGCGAGAGTTGCTCCTAGAAAAGTCACGCATCTCCGCCAAAGCTCTGCGGATCCTCAAGAACAACACCTCTCCCACCACTATATGGAATTATTTCAAAACCGGTAGCGAGTTCTGGGAGGCTGATCTTACCCGGAGGGAACTTGACTGCAACGGATACTTTGCGGAAGCAGAAGGGGCGATAGAGCAGTGGCCGAGCGTCCTGGCTGAAGCGAGAGACAAGGACTTGTTGATGTCTGCTCTGGGTGCACTAGTCCAGTATCTCAGGGTGCTCAAGATTGAGCGGAACTTGTTGTCTCAAGGCAATTTTACATGGTACAACCCTATCCATAAAAACGGCACGTTAATTCTCGACGGCCAGACTCTCATCAACCTCGAGATCTTCGCCAACTCTGTCAATGGAGGATCAGATGGGACGCTATTCACACTGCTGAATCGTTGTGTAACCCCATTTGGCAAGCGACTCTTCCGTCAGTGGGTATGCCATCCTTTATGCAATATTCAGAAGATCAATGAGCGTCTGGATGCCGTTGATATGCTCAATGCCGATCCGACTACGCGAGAGCAATTGTCGTCGCAGATGACGAGAATGCCTGATCTTGAGCGCCTTATTTCGCGAATTCATGCTGGCGCTTGTCGACCCGAGGACTTTGTCAGGGTCCTCGAGGGCTTTGAGCAGATTGACTACACTATGAGCCTCCTCAGTGCTTTTGTTGGGAATCAAGGCTTACTCGACCGACTCGTCACATCCATGCCAAACCTCAAAGAACCGTTATCTTACTGGAAGACTGCCTTCGACCGCAAGAAGGCTCGGGAGGAAAAGATACTTGTCCCCGAGCGCGGCATTGAGGAAGATTTTGACAAGAGTCATGATAAGATTGTTGAGATCAAGGACGATCTCCAGGCGCTCCTTAACGAGAAGAAGGCGGAGCTAAAGAACAGATCCCTGAAGTTTGCTGACGTGGGAAAAGAGGTGTACCAGATTGAGGTCCCAAAATCGGTCAAGGTCCCCAAGAACTGGCAGCAAATGTCAGCCACCTCGACCGTCAAGCGATACTATTTCAAAGAGTTGACCGATCTGGTGCGACAGCTGCAGGAAGCAGAGGAGACTCACTCTCAGCTCCTCCGGGAAGTCGCCCTACGCCTGTTTCAGAAGTTCGACGTCGACTACGACACCTGGCTCCAGGCTATTCGCTCCATCTCACAACTGGACTGCCTTTTGAGTCTTGCCAAAGCGTCTTCGTCTCTCGGTGAGCCAAGCTGCCGCCCCGTCTTCGTGGATGAGGAGCGCAGCGTTGTCGAGTTGGAGGAACTCCGACACCCCTGCATGCTGAACACAGTCGATGATTTCATTCCAAACGATATCGTATTAGGCGGCGGCTCGGCCAAGATTAACCTCTTGACCGGTGCGAACGCTGCCGGCAAATCTACCGTCCTGCGAATGGTGAGTGAGAAGCCCCAACTGCTGCTAGATCTACTGCTAACATGTATGCGCAGTCTTGCATTGCGGTCATCATGGCGCAAATCGGCTGTTATGTACCAGCCACCTCGGCGAGACTAACTCCTTGCGACCGAATCATGTCTCGACTTGGTGCGAACGACAACATCTTCGCTGCGCAGTCAACGTTCTTCGTCGAACTGTCGGAGACAAAGAAGATACTATCTGAAGCTACACCGCGCTCTCTAGTTATCCTCGACGAGTTAGGTCGGGGCACTTCGAGTTACGACGGTGTTGCTGTGGCCCAGGCTGTTCTGCATCATGTCGCTACGCACATAGGATGTATTGGCTTCTTTGCAACTCACTACCATTCCCTCGCCACTGAGTTCGAAAACCACCCTGAAATAAGAGCAAAACGCATGCAGATTCATGTCGATGAGGAGCAGCGACGTGTTACCTTCCTGTACAAGCTGGAGGATGGCGTGGCGGAAGGAAGCTTTGGTATGCATTGCGCAGCCATGTGCGGAATTGCTAACCGCATCATTGAGAGAGCCGAGGTGGCTGCCAAGGAGTGGGAGCACACTAGCAGGCTTAAGGAGAGTCTAGAGCGTGCAAGAGAGGGTTGCTACATTCCTCTTGGCGTGTTGAGTGACGTTGCTGCCCTACTCGACGAGGAGAAAGTCAAAGATATCGGTGCAAGAGGCCTAGACGTCCTCACGCGGGCAATCGAGGCGCTTTAGGGGTGTGACGGCGAGCGCTGTAGTGCTAATCTGGAAAAGCTGGATTGTGACTTGGCTTATTGCATCATAGCTGTACTCGTTGACTGATATATCAGCCCCTTGCGATAGTCAGTATTTGCGGTTCGTGTATGGCGTTGGGGTGTAGGTAGACTGGGCTAAGCTGAGGGTTTGACGCTGTTGCTATGCACGGCATGGATCTAATGGAATTGTTCGTGATATCCTAGGGCGATCGAGACAGCAGAACATTATATACCTATATTCTCTTCATTATGCATAGTAGTCTTCAAAGGAAATTAAAACTGGTGCCGATTTTCAAACCAAGGCTATGCTGCCGAACAAGATTGAGTCCGGCGTATTTGGACCGTCACGTATCGTAGTTGATAGCCGAGACGTTAGGAGCTCCCCCCTTTGTTTTGTTAATTACGACTACCTACGTCTATAATCAAGGGCATATGGTCACAATGGATTCGATAGCTATGTTTACCTAGTGACCCTTTCGTAATCCAAGGACTGATATCGCGGTCAAGTTTTGTCAGCGGGACCTCTTCTAGAACAGAAGAGTTATGTTTGGCGATATTCCAATACACCCATACTCCTCATGTGACGACATAGTATGTTGAGTCTGTAAGATGGCAAATCCCAAGGTAAACGAATGGTGGTCATCCCAAGCATTCCCATGGGACCATTGCTTAGCTTCGAAATAAGGCAGAAGGACATTATGAATAACGGAAGAATTTTACTTGAGTTATCTACCTAATTTGCATGAGCTTTCCACTTTATCATAGTCTCCAGGCCAAATTCGGCGACCAGTACAGCATGCCCAAACTCATCGACCTCGGCGGGTACAGCCTCCTTATACAATAGCTCAGCCCGAAGGCTCGGCACGAAGAGGGGCCCCGAGCCGGTTGTCACTAGTTTGCTCCAGCTATACTGGTCGGGAGCATCCCAGAGGCCTGCGCGTGTGGTCCAATTGACGCTGCCAGGACACTGCGACCATCCGTCTCTGAAAAGCTGGTAGATGGACTGGGTGATGGTAACCACCAACCAAGCTCGGCGAATGCTCTCCGAGACGATCCAGCGGCGCCACGAAGCTGTCTCGTCGGCCGCCACGCTGATCGACGTACTCTCGCCGCCGCCGCTTACGCAATTTCCAAGGGCCAGCATTGTGGAATATAGCTGGGCGTCTAGCTCTGCGCTATCCCACATCTCCGCTACCCAGGCCGTAAGGACGGGCATGTGGCTCTCCGCCGCGGCGCGCAGAGCGATGTCGCCGTCAAAGAGGCCGATCATCTGGTACACGAAAAGCGCGTGTACACGGGCCAGGTGGTCTAATGGATCTAGCAGCATGGCGCTTCCCACCGACCCCGTCGGGCAGTCCTCAGGCGTAGCCCCGGGTACTCCTCTTTGGGCGTCGGCGACGATGCCTGCCGCACGTTCTCGGATAATCTGGAAGCACAAATCCGAGTTTTCGGGAGTGCGTGCAAGATAGGCTGCTAGTGACGTATAGGCATCCTGGAGGCAGCGAGGCATGCCGTGGCTGTACAGAGAGTGGTGGATAAAGGGCGATCTACCCGTCGCGGCCCATTGGCGCAGCCAGGATTGTACCGTGGCCACGTGCTGCTTCAAGGCAGCCGTGTCGAAGGCCTGAGAGGAGAACGCGGGCGTGCCGGTGCGCGCGATGGTCCACGAGTCGGAGCTGTAGAACCAATCATGTCCCAGCGGGAGAGTTCTCGTATTCTTTGCCAATCCCGTAGAGCATGGGTGACTTGCTTCTTCGGCGCCGGCTTCGCTGGGACTGGAATAGGCTGGCTCGACGGTGACCACATGGATCGGGAGCGCCTCGTCTAAATGGGACGGGTCCCTTTCCGTCGCTGATGAACCGCTTTCCGCCACCGCATAGTCCCTGGCAGTCTGGTGGATCGGCGGATATCTGCACGAGATATTTCTCCGCTCGCATCTGTCACAGCAAGGGATTCGCTTGGTGCACGGCCTTTTTGCTCTAGTGCAGGCGGCGCAGGCTTTCCGCCGCGTCCGCTGGGCTGATCTGTCGTGTCCCGCGGTGTCGTTCATTTTCCCTGTGACGATGGGGTTTGAGCGGATATTTTACCGCGACAATTAACACGGATGTGGAATTACACCTTGCTATGTAAGCAGCACTATTCAGATGCTATCGTATTATGTAGAATTATTCTCATCGTTCCCACTTGTATACTTTAGGTACCTGAGCAGCTGAGGCACGCGATATTACCTAATACGTAAGCACCAACTGGGGCCTTGCATCGCCGTTGCGTCAGCCATATTGCGATTTTCCGCGCAAGAAACTCGCCGATTGGGATCCGCCAGAGAGGAAAACGTCGGCTGTAGTGATCGAGCGACTTCACGTCGACATGAGTAATATTTAACGCATTTCTTATGGAAACTTACAATCTACGTATTACTATGTAAAAGGACTGCCTCGAAAGCCCAAGCTGAGGAATTGATACACAACGGAGCAAAACACAAACTAATCACTCAGAATCCATTTCGTGTGTTATGGCTTCTATCGTTTTCCAATCTCAAGACGACTCGTAAGAGCGCTTACCTTGCCATCTCGCGATCCCGACCGGAGCTTTCTCAGGTCGGGAGGACAGTGCTAATCACCGGCGGCAAAACTGGCGTGGGATATGCGATCTGACACTGTTGGTATACATGTAAGATCAAATATAGAATAGCCTTGTAGGTAACCATGTCTCTGGTGATTATAGTCACTATAACATATCGGGCGTACAATACGAGACTATGTATCGACTGATTATAATTATTATTCGAAATGTTATAGGTCCAGAACTGAGGTAGATATGTGACTTAGGCGAGCCTGCAACTGGTGTGAAAGAACAGCCCAGACTGTCCACGCAGTGGAAACCTTGTAGGACACATCAATATCCTACGCTAGGTTCTTTCTAGAATATCATATTAGATGGGAATTCATCCTTCGTGGCTATGTTCGACCTTCTCCTTCTTCTCTTCCACGTCCTGGTTGCTGGAAGTGCCGCCTAGACCTTGTAGCATGGCAGTCAGTCCAATCTCTCGGTTAATCTCCTCCATACGTTCAAAGTCAGCCTGCGCAGTGCCTTCGGAGCCGAATATAACGTCCTGACGGAGTTTTGTCCATGTTAGCTCTCAGCTTCATCGTGGGTGGGTCCATGAAGAGTTCGTTGCTCTATACTCACCATTTCTTCCAGCGTCAGCCGCTTGGTCTCAGGCACGAAGAACCAGATGAACCCGGCGCCCATGAATGTCAGCAGTCCGAAGAGGATGTACGTGCCGTAGCCAATTTGGTTTAGCATGATAGGCGTTACTTGACCAACAACTAGCAAGCGAGTTAGTATGAGAAGAGCGCAGGACAAATCTAATAGCCTCCAAAGAACATACTGAAGTTGTTCATCCAATTGCTCGATGCGCCGAGAGAGGTTCCGTATGGACGGGAGCTGAGCGGCCAGATCTCGGCGACGATAATCCACGAACACGGGCCCCAAGAATATCCAAAATGGATGACAAAAAGCCAAACCATAACCACGGCGGCCCATCCGGCAGCAGCTTGACTAGCCCACTGGTCTGCGTTCTTGGCGACTATGACGGCGATGATGATGTGGCAGGTAGCCATACCGATAGCACCAATGGTCAGGACAGGTTTCCGGCCAACGCGGTCGATGTATAATACGGCTGGTACAGTGAAGACGAACATGACGATGCCAACAACGCCGGTTGCCAACAGACTAGTAGTGTTGTCGCTCATTCCTAATTGCTTAAAGATGCTAGGGGCGTAGTAGAGGACGGCATTGATACCTGTCCATTGCTGGAAGAACATGGTGATAGTCGCAACCGCGACGCGCTTGAACATCGCCTTGGTCTGGAACAACGACTTGATGGCCACGAACTGGAGCTTGAAGATGTTCCACGCGGTCTGCTCTCTCAACCAAGGGAAAAGCTCGGCCACGGTACGCTTCTCAAATTGCGACTGAGCCTTGATCTCGAGGAATTCGAGCTCGACGAGCTCGTGGTCAGCTGGAAGGCCGCGCAGGCTAGCGAGGATCTTGCGCGCCTCGGCCTCGCGGTCGTGATGCACAAGCCAACGTGGCGAGAAGGGCATGAAGATCATTCCAACGAAGAGTATGGCCGCGGGAAAGAGCTGCAAACAAATTGGTACAAGCCACGCTGCGTCTTTCTGGGTACCGAGAGTCGTGCCGCCGATATAGTTGGTGCCATAGTCGATCCAGAAACTGACCATGATACCAAAGGTGATTGCGAGCTGCTGAAGCGCCACGAGTGCGCCTCGAATCTCAGGAGGTGCGACTTCGGAGTTGTATATAGGCACGATGGTGGCCAGCGAACCGACGCCCATACCCGTTACGAAGCGTCCTCCGAGAATGACATCGTGGCCCCCGGATTGAGCTGTGGCCTGGACGACGACGCCTATGACGAAGACGGTGACTGCTACCAGGACGCCGTACTTTCGAGAGATGGCTTCGGCGATGAAGCCTGACAGGAGAGTACCGACCCAAGCTCCAAGCTCGAGAATCGCGGTCAACCAACCCTTTTTCGTCTGGTCGGCCGAATCATCGAACGGGTCGTACTCGCCCATATCTAAGGTATTTCATCAGCACTCAATCATAGACGACTTTGAGTGTAATGGGTACTCACGCGCCTTGAAGGCAGGCATGGCCAGGACGCCCGAGAACATGCCCTGGTTGTAGCCATATAGGATGCCACCGATGCAGGCGAACAATGCGATCCTAAAGACCTTGAAGTTTTTCACCAGAGCCATGGGACCCGATGCGCCCATCATGGCTTGGCGACGCTTGAGGGCCGCATCGTACACGGCGGCCCCCGAATCGCCTCCCGCAACCATAGTAGCTAAAGCTGCCTTCCAGGCCTTGGACCACTACGGCGGTATAGGCCGGATCAAAAGTCTGAAGTGAGAATGGTCGCGGAAAAGAAGATGTCGAGCCCGGTTTGGCAATTTGGCTTGCTGAGGCAGCGTGTGAACGACAGCAATGCATCCGTGATATCTGCGGGGACTTCCCGGTATAAATAATGCCCATCGTGGATTTGGAACGCGAGGGACCGGGGTAAGACTAGGCTATTCTACTCCGATCGAGCGACGCGTGGGAAGCTTCTGCAGATCCAGAGATGAAGCTGATATTACAAGGGTGCGGGATAAATGGACTTGGGGTGCCGAGCGAACGGCCGAAGCCCCGGTTGATTGGAGAAGGACAACTCCCGCCTTCATACCAATGGTATGTCTACGAGCCTAGGACGCTGGCCTTTGCTAATTCACCGAATCCTCCCGGAAGTGATCAAGTGAGTAGGGAAGTGCTCTGGAATGACAGCTGCAAGTTCCCCCGCTCCGAGCTGATGAATCTTGGGGGTGAAGCTTGTTCCCTCGCCGTGGAGTTGGATGCCACATATTCATGATCACCACGAAATCTTGGAGAAACAAGCAATTTCGTGTGGGGTATCTCGGGGTAATGCTGGGCTGGAACAGCTGCTTACGGCTTCGTGGGATCGCAGACCCTCCCCAGCTCGACTGGGGTTTCGAATTTAGCCTGAATTACCCCAGCCGGGGGACGGTCTAGTATTGGCCAAGGACGCGTGAGGTCGGCCCATTGAACGATTAGGCCTTGGGTCAGGTACCTACATTCGCTTCCCTTCAACATCTTCGCTTAATAATATGTTTTAATTTCCTCCTGAGTTTTGTTGAGAATGTCCTCCAAGTTATCGACATCATAGACAATATAGTACGAGCTCTATGCTGAGATTTACTCACGCTTCTACTAGAAGAAGGCATCTTTCCCGATTTGGGTTGACCTCCGTTGCTGGTATGGATTCAGGCTTAGCGATTTTTGTATCGTACTCGCTTACCTACCAGGTACGTGAGCAGAGTATTTTAGAGCCGGTTCATTTCTCTAGGAGTCTGTCCCATTCTTGAATGCGTTCCGTACGATCGCTCGATATCCATTCACGCAATTACCAAGCAGCCTGGTACTTCACACAATTTTATGGCGACTCAGGGTCTCGAGTGGTGTGAACTTGACACTCCTCGTAAGGCGCTGTAGGGTCCTACCCCATGTTGGCGTTATATTTCGACTGATGAATTCGCATTCCCTCACATCTGATGCCAGTCCAGAAGCAAAGGAAGTGCCGCTTGTTACATTCAACCTCATTGGGAGGCTAAGAAAAGAGTCGATGTGAGGTATTTATAAATGTCTCCTGTGGCGAATCTTGCATCAACCAAGCTAGGTTGGCCACCTAACAGCAGAACAGATGATGTTAATGTTGTCGACTGAGGGCTAGCTTCCCCCACAGATTGATAGCTCTTGAGAGTACGGCGAACTTAAGGTGATAGCTTGGATATAGACATTGGCAAGGTCGTAGGTAGACAAGGCGCTTGTCGAGCGGCTCTCCTCGGAAAGATGTACCGGCGTCTCAGTAGTAGAGCTCAGTTATCCAATCATCACCGGGTTTGCGCCTATTGAGCTTTTGCCAATGCACGACGTTACTGATTTTCATGACCATGGCCGGAAAACAGGTCTAGATTAGTGTGGTGGTCCCCTCGGTTCCCCGTGCCGTCGAGCTAGGTATATGTGAGCCGGGGTCGCCTCGCGACTGCAGCTGAGCTACCACCTCCATGAAACATGAAGTCTACCTAGGTAGGTATTCGGGAAGGATTCAGGGTTCAAACAAAACATTATAACCGCCTCGAAACATACGGGGTGGTAAGTTATCTGTTGCAAATGCCGAGTGCCCCCCCGGTATATATTAGTAAGTGCCCAGGCACGAACGTATTGAAGGTCAAGAAAGGTAATATAGGGGCAGACGGTAAGAGCAAGGGTCATAAGCAAAAGGGGGTTCGACGTACGGTAAGATCTGTAGCCCCCAATGTCTGTATATCTAAGACAGCGCCACTACATCATCATATTGGAAACGGCTACAGCGGAAAGGCACAGCAGCACCTAGTAATCTTTCCTCGCCAACCTCGTACATACATCTAATAAGTACGCCCTCGCTTTCATACATACATAGACGTGTATACAAGCACTTGCAATTTTGACGTTGCAGTGAAGGAAATGTATACCAAACATATTAAAAAGCGATCTGTCTGTTTTGAAGAGATCTGACGAATAAGAGAAGAGGCACCCTGGGTAGCCAAGAGGATACACGTGATCTTCCCGCCGTGGTGGATGCTGGCAGGCTGGGCCGTTGGTACCGTAGCACTATACTACATACATAATAGTGTATAAAAATAAAATACAATGGTGGAAGACAACGATTTCGGCGTTAGCAGGATACCCGTACGGCAGGCAGCTAGGCTTGAATGGGTATAGCGTCTTGCTGTCTTGTCGCCTACAATCTACAATGTAACACACTCTGGTACATCTTTGAGATGTGTACGGGTGTATCCCTGTATGACGATCGTTTTTTTATTTTGGCGTTCAACATATGTAGACGCGCGCCTCCATCTCTTTCAGGGGTTGCTCTCTTCCTCAACTCGTGCGCTCTCGTCCAATGCCACCTCTCCCATCTTCACCCAAACCACTGTTCGCGTTGTTTCGAAACGCCGCCCCCTTGTCGACACTAACGACGTGCGAAGTAATCGTCTTCGTTGAGTCTTCACGTCTCGATGTGTGATGTTGGTTCAAAGCGTATCTGCTGCCCAACACCAGGTTGGCTCGCCATGTCCGAAATGGGCGACTTAACAACTAGAATCCTTCTTATTCCATACTAAAGCGGTAAGCCACAGATCCGTATGAAGATATGCGTCCCAGCGTGCGTTTTGTTCGTGGGGGCTATGCTTCACGATGACACATTGGTTGTGCTTCTCGGTATGCAAGCTACCGTTCCCGCTTTGCTTGGCCAAGGTGCATTTCGAGGTCCTTACCTCGATAATTTCCACGGGATAGCAAGACTCGCCGATATATTTCACCTTCTTTTGATTGAACGTTCACGTGCACGTTCAGGAACCAGAGGAGCGAGCAATTGCACTCGCGACGGCTCTCTTACATCGGCGTAAACCCCCTGTGGTGGCTTCTCATAGTGTGCCACTCTGCGATGCCCATGAAGTAACACTTTGCAAGATACTCACCGTAGGAAAGAATAGCAATCAGGTGAACGATCTCATGAGAACCATAAACGGACGACTACTAAATCAGCCGACTGCCGATCGGATCAGCGTCGGCCTGATGTGCGTTGTTTTTGCCTGCATCGTCGTCCTCACCTTCGCTCGCCGCACAGTCGCAATCCGCAAACGCGCGCGCGCGTATAATACCTGGGTAGCTAGGTATGTAGGAAAAGTTTCCCTATAAGGCTGGCGCCTACTGATACCATCTACCCTCTTACTATTTTTGACCGGATACCTGGCCCGTCCTCATCCCCGATATGGTGTAATTATGTGTGCCCCCAAGCCCTCCTCCATGTACCCGTTATACCCATTAGCCGCCCTCCACACCAGGCCACTTTTCCGTAGCCGCCCAACTCCAGACAGACGCCATCCCGATGCTCGCCAGCCAATATCAACGGCCCATAGATAATCTGTCCACTCTTTCAGATACACCACCTGGGTTTCAAGACTACAGCTTGCATGTTCGCCCCCCATAGCTGGTAATAGCTCCAGATCTTGCACTTATGGCCATGACAGCTTTGTTTCAGATCCGCTGTCCTGGGTCTCGCGTAACAACAGCAGGCTAGCATATGTGTTTTTCTCCCTTCTACATAGTCAGGCCAGAGGGTCGTTCAACGAGACCACTACTTTTATAAGTAGCCGCGCCCGTTTCGCGACCTGGCCTGGTCTATTAACTTCCCCTCCCGGACCCTCTCGCTACAGCATCAAACGGCCGATTCCTTTTCCCTTCGTAAACTAAAGGCCGTCGTGTTTTTTTCCTTATCTTTTATTTCTTCTTCGCCGTTGACAGCCTCGTTCGTTTCATCATCATTCGTTTGATACGAGTCATCGACTTTGCTGCCTCAGAATTTTATTTCTCTCTCAACTATACCTCTCTCCCGGCAGCTCCCACCTCCTCCAGGCGAGGCTGAAAGAGAAAGGGAAAAGAAACTTTACGTTCACGTCTTTCGAGCACACGGTTGGGAAAAAAAAACGACGCAGATATCGCTAATCCTAATAACCTACCTACCTACTCCTCTATTCGATCTGCATCCTGAGTTTTCTTGTCTTGACGATTTTCGCTTCTTTCTTGCCTCTACCTAGAACCACTCTTCCCGTCCAAGTCATCGCCAATGAATATGCCGAAACACACTCGCTCGTCAAGTTCGAGCCATAATCGCTACTCGAACCCGAACCCCATGCCCGTCTCCCTCGCTCCGTCAGCCCCCGTGCCCATCTACAGCACGCGACCATCCCTGCCCCTGAACACGGCAGGCTACTACTCGACCGTGGCCTCCACGTCGGCGCAGCAGTCCATGCAGGCGCAGCAGTACGATCCTTACCAGGCGGACGTGGTGACGCAGGCCCCGCTGCCGAACCGTCCCTCCTCCGGCGCGTGGACGGTCCAGGATGATCAGAACTTGCTGGCGGCCCGGCAGCAGGGGCTCAACTGGGCGCAGATCCAGAGCAACTACTTCCCGAACAAGTCGCCCAACGCCTGCCGCAAGCGCCACGAGCGGCTGATGGAGCGCAAGGGCGCCGACGACTGGGACAACCGGAAGCTGGAGCGCCTGGCGAAGGAGTACATGAGCATGCGCAAGGAGATATGGCAGCCGCTGGCCGCGCGCACGGGAGAGAAGTGGATTGTCGTCGAAGCCAAGGTTAGTCTTCTTTCTTAACACATCCATCACCACCCCCCTATCTAGCATTGGCCTCTCAGAACCGCGCTAACAGGAGATGTCGTTTCCCCCCGCGTTCAGTGCATGAACAACGGCCTCAAGAACCTGCAGTCGGCAGCGCGGTCGGCCGCGCGGCGCGAGCGGCTGGAATCCGGCCATCCAATCCATGGGTATGACGACGATAGCGGCATTTCCGGCATTGGTCTGACTCCAGTAGATGACCTGGACGCGTCGTACAGCAGCCCCGAGACGACGGCGTCGAGCTCGCACTCGGGCGGCAGCAACGGCGGCGGCGGCGGCGGCTACGGCGGCGGCGCCATCCACCCCATGGCCCTCAGCAGCCACCCGTACGGCGGAAACTACACCACCAGCGCCGGCGGCCTCTCCTCCAGCTACGGCTCCTCCGTCTCCTCCTCCGCCGCCGCCGCCCACTACGGCACCGCCATGCACAACTCCCACTCCCAGGGCGGGTCGCCCTACATGAACGACGGCCAGCGCCTCCCCAGCGTCGACATGGGCATCGACGCCATAATCAACCGGCCCGGCCACGCCGGCGGCCCTACGCACAGCATGTGAAAGAGGGGGAAAAACATACCACGTACGATCCGGCGTTACAGGGGCTGCATCCAACAATAATTTCCCGTCTTCTTACCTACCTTACTTTCCACATCACTCTATTTTACGTCCGGGCACACGGAGCGCGATCTTATACTACTATAGCACGGCTAGCTACTACCCCCATCACGAGATTCCGACCTCTCTTAAAATTCTATTTTTTTTCTTCGCGATCGGATTACAACGCTTGTCGGCATCGATAGAGACCCTGCGTCGTTCACTATTTCTTTTTACTTACTTACTTACCTATCTAGGTACCTCGGAGGCACTGCAAGTTTATTTTCCCGGGCGTTCACGGCGTTAGCATAGCATAGCGAAAAACAGGGAATATAAAGAGGGGGGCGGGGAGGTGGGCATATGAAAGGAACTGTCGACAAGCAGCTTCAGCATCATCATGAGGAAGATGCTGGAGCAATGATACGGGATGACTTGAGGGCTGTAGTCAGAGGAAGTGTTGGATTGCGAGGAGAAGAAGCCATCATTCCTTGATAATTGTTGTGGAGGGACCTATCATGTTACCCTCCTTTTTCTATTCATACATGGATACCAACGCCAGGAGAGCATGGGCGATGCTGGGCCCAGGACGCTACCTGCTAATGATTGCATTTTCCTACAATAGGAGCTTATGATAGGTGAATTGCACTGTACACTAGATGGTTTGACACAGATACCACGGAACCAGAAAGAGCAGATGGTTGTTAGCTGAGCTCATAGAATTCAAAGAAATGGCCAGAGGTAGATCATTAGATGAGGTGTAAATTTGAAAGTATGTGTTCATTTTCTGGCCAGACTTATGCCTCTAAGATGCGCCAGCTTGGCATACCCGTGGGTGTACCACTAAATCTATCCTGGTGGCACGCATCGATCTAGAGACGCCCCTTTCTTCACGTTTGGTGAAACGTATGTTACAAGTTGACTATTTCTTTCTGGGCCGCCTCTCGCGTGCAGATCTGCAAAGGCCAGACCCAACTCTTTAGGCTCACTTAGACCCAATAGGGGTTACGGCTGTCTGGGCCTCGCCGTCAGCGGCCTCGGCTTCTTCCCCAACATCGTCGACGATCCAATCCTCGTCATCCTCGTCCTCGAGATCTGGATCCCCAACAATGCTTCTCCAAACTCGCCCCCACATGCCCTTCTTCTGCACTAGTGCCAACACCATGATGACCGGTAAATGCCAAACGCTCGCCCAAAACAACCCGCGCGCACTGCCCTTGAAGCCCTCGTGCCGCCAAAACCGTACCGCTTCGCGCGCCAGCCAGTAATTAACCGGTATGTTTGTCACTGCGAAGCTCCATTCAGTCACTCCTACAGCGCAAAGCGCAACAGATAGTGGGAAGAACAGCAAGCTGTACCTCAGGGCCACGCGCGCGTTACGAGCCGGGTTGATCCAGCAGAGCATCTTGTGGCCGGCCGCCTTGTACTCTTCCCTTATAGGCCAAGACAGTGCCATGAAGTGAGGGAACTGCCAAGCGAATAGGAGTGCGGCAAAGAGCCAGCCACCAATCGCGTCCGAAGTGAAGAGCAGTTCGCGGAACGATCCGTCTCCCGTTGCGGATTCGCCGGCTGCTGCGGCCCAACCCATGAGAGGCGGAATGCCCCCAACAATGGCCCCGACCCACGTGTTGAGCCATGAAACGCGTTTCATTGGCGTATAAATACCAGCATACAGCGCGATGTTTGCTGCGCCCAAGAAGGCTACTGTAGGGTTGACGCCAAAATAAAGACCACCGACTCCAGCGAAGGCGGCAAGGATGGCGAAGATGAGCGCTCTGCGCTCAGACAGTAGTCCGCGGACCAGTGGCCGATTTCGCGTCCGCGACATCTTGGCATCCCATGCTGGTTCGTAGAGCATATTTAAAGCGTTCGCGCTAGCGATGCAGAGCGTAGTGCCGGTGGTGAGGAAAGTGAGGGTTAATGGCGACAGAGATGGCGTATCTAGACCTATCGACGGCGAGAGAAAGGCGGGAACCGGATACAGCGCATACGGTGCCATGGCTGTTAGTACGATGAGAACGGTAAGGCGAGGCTTCGAGAGAGATAGAAGGAGGGACAGCTGCCGACGGAGAGAGTTGGCAGGATGCTTTGTAGACGCCGTAGTAAGAGCGGACGAGGCATCTTGTGGTGGTAGTGGGTTCTCAGCCGAAGTCGCCGTCGCCGAGGTATTAGGTATATTAGCAGAGTTTTTTACCGCAGACTTGCGCCTCGCTGCTTGCCGTCGTCTATGAGGAAGGTCTTGGTTCTGATGATTCGTTGTCGTCGCACCGGTGGTAGCAGTCGTGCCAGCTTCGTCATGGGCGGTCGAGGGCGCAAAGTACTTGGGGGTGGTGCCATGTTGGGCCCGAGGAGCCCTGTTGGACAGGAAGTAGCCGGCCTTTAATTTCGATTGGAGTTTCGGGGCTACAGATGCGGCGGTGTTGGCGATGGGCCTCCTCAAAGGAGGCTTCGCATAGTTGAACTGTAGACTGCACCGCCAGCAGACATTATCGAGAGTGTAAGGACGGAGCAGATTCCCGGCAGGCCGTAGGCGCATACTGCAGCTCATGTCGCCAATCGCGTCGTTCAGGAGACCATGGCACGCATTGGCGGTTGACTGGATGTTGGGGGTAGTCAAGTAGGCGGAGTAGAATCCGTGTCAGTATTCAAGTCTGATATACGTAGACGTTGATGATACTGGGAATGGCCTCGGTGCAGATGCCAAACGAGAAAATGGAACCTTCCAAGTGGTGATAATCGGCCCATACATTACCCGGCGGCTCGGTTACAAGGATCCTTTCATACTGGAATAATTCATCCATCACTTAAGCAGTTAGATATCTTAGCTACCTTGCAGCATATTTGTTATGAGCCAATTGATATCATGCATGTATCGGGTACATTTGTATCCCTTATCAACTGGAACATCGAAGTGATCGACTCCTGAAGAAATTCAAATTCTTACAAAATCTATACCTGTGATATTCTGAACTACATATGTAGAATTTACACACGCTTCTCATGGCCCGAGGTACCCCTACTGCTCTCAAAGCTTTGCGCATTAACAGGTATGTTCTTAGTCGCCACCGCTTCGTCCGCGGCGATCAGCCTCTCGTCTGTCTCTTCTACCTCTTCTTCCAATGCCAGGTTCAGTACCATGCAGATGAAGGCCGTGACTGTGAACCCGGTTTCCATGACTAGCACAATTGCGTCTAGAAACCCCTGGAGACTCTTATTGTCGCCGCTGTAGCTAAATACGTGGCTGAAATAGGTCGGCACTAGGGTTGCTATTTCGCAAAAATCAGCTTCTTCCGTAGGCGAAAACCAAAGCGAAAAGGGGCCTCGCAAACAATGAACTAGGAATAAATAATCGAACTAACCTCCATATCCAATGGATAACCCGGCTGTCAGGATAAATCTATTTCGACGGTTGAAAGGGACACCTCTCGTTATAATCGCAATACCCGACACGGCCACGGCGCAGAACAAGAATGTAGTCATTCCGCCGAGGACGGGAGCAGGGATGGCGACAAGAGCTGCTGCAAATTTTGCGAAAATGCCCATTATAATCAAGAAGAAGCTTTTTCGCCCATTAGCTTTTATGTCCGAGGAGACCCCAAACGAAGACGTACCAGCAACAGTATCCCGCCGTACGGTTTGCGCATCGCGTAAGAGCGATGACTCCATTATTTTGAGCGAAAGTCGACATCGGCGTCACGGTCATCAAAGCGGCAAGGATGCCGTTCAGGCCATCGGCTAATACGCCGCCCTGGATGCGGGACTCATACGTCCTGCCCTCAACTTCGAGGCGCGATACATCGCAGGTGGCAGTGATATCGCCGATGGCCTCGCAAGCGCAGATTATGAACACGGCCAGCACTGGTAACACCAGGGGCCCGTACACGCTGAGCTTGAACGTATGGACCCATATGAAGGAGGCAACAGGGGCAGCGTCGATTCCTGACCGATCGAAGTAGCCCGTGGCAGCTGCGATGATACAACCCACGAGAAGACCAATGATGACACTGGTGGACTTCATGATCGGAGCCCCAAAGCGTTCGCATAGGATGATGGTAAGAAATACGGAGAAGCCGAGACCTATTCACATACAAATCAATAATCAACTATCATCATCGTGAGTGAACACCTTGTACTGACCCAAATACTCAGGCGAACCCCACGGCAACGCATGAGGGGCTCCAACGTTTGGGCAGACGGCGAAGTACGCAGTAGGTGCGGCGTCCGCACAGGGTCCGCTCCCGCCGGCCCAGTTCTCGAACCCCGTCTCAATGAGAGATATACCAATCAACTATAGACGTTCAGCTATAAAGCACCTGAGTCAGAAAAATTGAGGTGGGCTTACCATCACCGTCGGGCCGGTGACGATAGGAGGGAAAATCTTGAGCATTATCCTTGGTGGTATAAAAGCAATGAGGATTTCGATAAGGGCGCACACTGCCGAGGTCCCGAGAAGAGCCCCGTAGGCATCCGGACAGGGTAGTTTCGTGCCGTCCTCGTCCGTCGGACAGAATCCGTTGCTGTACATCTGCGCAAATGCGCCCTCCGCGACGGAGATGATGGAGAATGAGATACCAACAACGGAAATAAGCCCGGTTCCAAGGAAATACCTATATAGGTTGGTAAGCCTCGCGTATGCGAAGAGAATCTCATCACGATGCCAAAAGCGATACGAATCCGCAGTATTCAGTTTCACTAATCGACGAGGAGAAAGGCAGCGCTCACGGTGTTTTATAGAGATGGAACCTGGTGATCTGGATCATAGACAATACCCCGGATACTATTAGGGCGGTCGAGACAAGATACTGTTGCATCTCCGCAGGCAGGTTGACTCCAGTTGTACCCGACATGAGAATCGGAGGCGTGATAATCCCGGCCAGCATAGCCAATGCATGTTGAAGTCCAAGAACGAGTGCCAAGACAACAGGCATCTTGTCATTGAGGCCGAAGAAGGGCGAGGCTTGCCGAGACTTCTTCATGAAGGGTAAATTTGGTCGGAGGAGGAACGCATAATCGTAGTCACCCAGTATACCCTGCTTCGTGAAGAATGTCTTCTTGACGCCTCTTAAGCGGCCTCTGATGCTCTTCTTTGGCTCATGCTGTGCCACGATTTGTGACGGGCCTTGATCCTCGTCCATGTCGCCAGTCGAGTTGGATATATGTTGACTAAGATAATATTAAGGAGAGTAAGAAAGCCGGCCAACGAAGCTGAAAGTGAAAACTGAATAATAATATATGAATGTTGTAGGCGTGTTTTTAGGGTATTTCTTGGCGTATGTATACGGGATTCCTCGCCGCTAGCAGTGGAAGAGCATCGTCTGATAACTGCTTGATCTTGAATCGCCTTCAGCTTCAGGGTTGTCGGTCGCTCGGATATGATAATATACCGGCCAATGATGATACAAGAACCGAGTAGACGTATGCTTTGAAATGCAGAATAAAAATGCTCGGCCAGCAATGTTGAATCTAAAAGATATGTAGCCGAGGAGCAAGGCTGCTTCGCTGATAAGCAGTAAGGATCCGCAAGCCGGTGCCAAAATTTTTCTATTTCACGTCCCGATAGTAGTACTGATCCGTCGGGCTTAGCCCCCTACCTATATGTACGTCTACCTCCAAGCTGCTAGATGGGCTAGGTCGCTGTATTATTTACAAGCCTCCTCATGTTGGCGTAGCTACAATGGACCTACGTAGTTCCTTGTGTGTCAAAGATATCGGTCAGCAGAACTCCGCACGTAGATAGCTAGCATTTCCGTCTTCAGACCTAGATGTGCATACCTATCTCCGTGGGGTAACCGGAAGAGCACCGACCTAGCATCCTAGGTAGGGCAGGTCGTAACAGCGCCATTCCATAATTTTGATTTCGTACGCCCTACTCCAATTGGAAATATCGTAGCTGAAAAAAAATGGACGCAATGGTATCGAGGTACAGCTGGGAAATAATAGACGTTGACTGGTTATAGATAAGGGAAGAAATACAGTGGAGAACGCCCCCCGACGACCCCCTAGTCCCCCCTGACAGCGCTAGACGACTTTGGCTTCACGATATCAGATAAAAAGGGACTCAATTACATAAACCCGTCGGGTATCACCTAACACACAGATCTAGGGGACCATAGGTGTAAGCATCCGATCGTACGCATGTCATCGCTACCTACCTCCTACACTTAGATATTCCCGAATTTTGGGGGCCAACGACCCACGCCGTAGTCCGGGCCTGTCGCCGTCCGCCGCCTTGCGATATTCGTAGGGAGGGTCCGCCGCATGGGCGGTTTTTGTCTCGGACGCGGAAACCATCGACGAGGCGACGCGCGGAAATTACTCAGATAAGGCAGATTGACACAGTCCGTTCCTAGACTGGTGTCGGTTACCTATTCATATCAATGACAACCGGAATACTCGAACTTTTATTAGTGCTAGAGTACCTACCTAAATGGCAAGTGCACTTACAGTGTAGAGACATCCATTTAATGCTCGATGATTTATAGGGAAGCTACTTAAAGGCTTAGATAGTGTCCTACTAGTCTGGGGCATTCTTTTAAGGTTAAGGATATCTCGGCAGTTTCGATGGTTTACTTTTCATAGCGACGATAGCAAGAGCTGTCTAATTTCATAGCTCTAAACATAACGAGGGTCTAAAGCACGTCTGGAGTAGTTAAGTCTTTTCTTGCTCCTGAATCTAAACCAGCCTCATGTGGACCTTCTGGATATGTAGCCTTGAGTAACAGTAGGAGCTATGTACGTATGTACTGTACCCTTGGAGGGATTTGCGTAGGTAGCTTACGTACACTCCAATGTTCTTACGTACCTCGTACAGGGGTACGTCAAACATAGGGTCTTCTCTCGAAGTTACATATGTTCTTACCGATTGTAGCAACACGGACAGCCTAATAATGATATTATGTTAATAGTTAGGTAACTCTAGACCATATAGTTTGCCTGGTACTGTCACTCTTACCCGGATCAACGCACGTCGTCTGGATTAAGTACCTAGTCTCTAGAGTTGTCTTGTTGCGTTGGCATCAACCCCTACAAACTGCGAAGTTTCTAAGATGTATTCTTTGAAACGTCTGAAGCGAGTTTGGAGTATGGTCTTATATTTTCACATTACGCCATCCGGATACAAGTCTACCTTCCTAAGCAATTAGGTTCATTCATCGTGTGTCACCCGTCTTCCTTTCCAAGTACCTACATGATTCCAGACCGGAAGGCTCACTGATCGGACAGCTCACGTAAGGAAATCTCTACGCCGTTCGCTATAAATGCAGTGTCGCCGTCGATGTCATTTTCTGATTATAGAATTCCACTTTGTCGACTTACGTTTAAAAATCCCTATTTTCAAAATGATCTTCATCTATTAGGTAACTTACCATAGCATTATATGGGCTAACAGTAACCTACCTGTATGTACCTAGGTATCTACTACCATCATGCACACAGCAGCTCAGAGGAAATTCCTTCCCGTGAAAAAGAGAGAAGGCTCGGTGGAGTTACGGAAGGAGTACGTTTCAAAGGCCACGCAGGGGCCCGCTCCCGATGGCGGTTGTCCATCTTACCTCATCCAGGAGCGCCACGAGCACCAGGTAGGTTTGTCAACGGGAGACGCAGGCTCTCTCCTAACAGTCGACCGTTTCCAAATTCGATAGTCAATATTTGCTTCATGTCTGTTTCATTTACGATCAACATCCAGGGTACCTATTCAAATCAGCTCATATATCCTATCCACCTTCTTGGACGATTTTCGTCGTGATACCTGTGCATCGTGTAAGCCATCGCACAAATCTCTACCACCCTATCATCAATCAAAATGGTTTGCAGGCTAGCGATAATGTCCACGTCTCTTGGACGTTGTTCCGCCGGCCATTCTCTTCCGCACAAGCTGGACATGGCTCAGGTACACGGCTACCAGGGCATTGAACTCGCCTATGAGGACCTCGTGGAGATTGCGCAACAGCTACGTAGAGAGTCTGTGCAGGACAACGAACTCGAAGCGGCTCGTATCATCTGTGGCCTCTGCCAGGAGAGGGGACTCGAGATAATCTGCCTCCAACCCTTCGCACATTATGAGGGACTGCTGGACCGTCAGAAACACCACCAGCGCTTGGAGCAGCTTTCCTTCTGGTTCGAGCTCGTACGAGCCCTTGGGACCGACATGATCCAGATCCCTTCCAACTTCCTCCCGTCCTCTGAACTCTCAGAGGACCCTCGTGTAGCTGTGGAAGACCTCAGGGAACTGGCCGATCTCGGACTTCAGCAGGAGCCACCGATCCGGTTCGTATACGAAGCACTGTGCTGGGGTACACGTTGCGACCTGTGGGAGCGGAGCTGGGACATGGTACAAGCGGTCGACAGACCCAATTTTGGCCTGTGTCTCGACACGTTCAACATCGCTGGTCGCATCTATGCCGATCCTTCCTCACCGACTGGTCGTACGGGAGACTGCGAACGAGCTGTACGAGATTCCGTATCCCGCCTTGCGACGTCTGTGGATATCCGCAAGGTCTTCTACGTTCAGGTAGTTGATGCCGAGCGGCTTGCCGAACCACTGATAGAAGGCCATGAATTCTACAATGCCGGACAGCCTGCGCGAATGAGCTGGTCTCGAAACTGTAGACTCTTTTACGGCGAGACTGATCGTGGCGCGTACCTCCCCGTCGCCGAGATATCGCGGGCCATCTTTCAGGAACTTGGGTTCAAGGGTTGGGTGAGCATGGAGCTCTTCAGCCGAAGAATGTCGGACGTGGATGCGGTTGTGCCTCAGGAACTAGCAAGCCGAGGCGCCATTGCTTGGGCGAAGCTAATAAAGGATATGGATCTAGAAGTTGACGCTCCTGTGGCTCCCGTATCTGCGAGAGTTGCTGCGTACTTGTGATATAGGAGTAAGGCACAGGTATAACCTAGAGCCTATAGAGGACGTTGAGATGATATCCTTCTTACTCCTCCTCTCTTGAGCATGTCCGTTGACGATTATTGGTTCCGAAGCCTGGTCTGTAAGGCGGAAGTAGATGGACACTCCTTATACACATATAACCTACGCCTACCTACATGTACCTACCTTATAGGAGGTCTACGGTAACCCACGATGGTTGGGGTACATAATGGGACTCCTGCCGTACGAGGCACGTTGGAGCTACCCCGCAGCAGCTTCGAGAGCATCCCCGCACGTCTCGCGCTCCGCATCAGGACCCCTGATGACATCCTCCATCGCTCCACGGACACTTACCATGCATTGACTACTACAATATCTAATAAGTTTCCTTTGCTGTAGTAAACTTGAGATGTGATTGACCACGTGCAAAAAACTATATAGGGCTTGGAGTTTGAATTCATAAGGTGGGTATCTCGAGAAAAGAGAAGCAGTTGGGAACGACTTACGGGTCGTTTTCTTAAGAGACGATCATCTAATCAAGACCCTTGAATCGTAAGACCCCATGAGCTCCGTGAGGCCCAAGGTCAATATTCGTTTTCCCTTTCTTTCTCTTTTTCTTGCCTCGCTTCGTCCCTGAGTCATCACTATCTGAGCCGTCCGAGTCCGAATCTCCGCCTGCCTGGCGCTTGGCGTTGCTGCCGTTCGTTCTGCTGCCGTCGTTGCTATCATCATCGTCGTCGTCTGATTCGTCTCCCTCGCTGCTATCTTTATCGTCGCTATTGCCGCCTCCTTGTAATGGAGACGCTTCCCAGATCTTGATCGTCTGTCCTCCGCCGCTGATCATCCGACCTTGACAGTCGAAACCAAGACCAACCACAGCCTCGATGTCGTCGTGTCGCAAGATATCCTCGACTTCCCTCTTCATCAAGTCCACAATGCGCAGACTACCGTCCCCTACACCGATTACCACCTTTTTCCCTCGTGCTACGTCCCCGGGAACTTGCACGATGCAGTCGAGACTCTCGCCCCCTCCCTTTGCAGAATCGACAACGATACGATCCTGCTGATCATCCCAGGCTCCCTTGTCCCACAGGGTAAGGACTCCAGTCCCGGTGCCCACTACGACAACGCCGTTGTCTCGATTTTTCTTGGGGCCTATACCAGGTATGAAGGCCGTGCATAGAAGCTCGTCCTCCTGGTCGTCGCTCCGTACAAGGACGCCTCTTCGCAGGTCTGTGACGGCCAGTGTCGTGCCGCCCGTGGAGATCCACTGTTTGCTGAAGCCACTCGTACTCTCTGCAGACGGAGGAAGCGGGGTGATGCTCGACACGAAGTCGTCGTGTGGGAAGTGGGTTTGTTGGGGCTTTGAGTTTGCGAGCGCGCCATCGCGTAGGTCGAGGAGGTGCAGGGCACCCGAGTCGCAAGCGAGGAGGAGTGTCTGAGGTGAAAGAACGTGAAGTAGGGATGGCGAGTCGGGAACGGCTTTCCTTGACGGGATGGCAATTTTGGACGCGACTTGGCCTGTTGTCGGCGAAAAGTGCTTGAGGAGGTTATCGGTGCCGGCCGAGTAAAGAGCTGTCGACCTGTTAGATTCTGACTCGGCCAAATTGTCTATCTTTGTAGGACTCGGTCGACTAACCAGATCCATCGTTACTAAAGGCTAGAGTGCGGCAGCTGCCCTTGTGCCTCCTAGTTCGCCATACGGTGTCGACTGTGGCTTTGCCATCTGACAAGACACTTACGTCGGCATCGTCTTCGCTCAGTCGTTCAGGCGCAGGTAGACGAAAGCATTGGACGTGTCCAATTGAGAGGCCGACTCCCAGCAGAGGTTCAGTCGGGTGCAAAGCCTGAGTGAAGAGTTCGGAGCTTAGAGGTAATGTGCAGAGATTTTCGAACATGATGGATGGTGGCCGGCTGCCAATTGACCTGCCAATTGACCTATCAATTGACGCGATCAAGATATATTCTTCAGTTCTAGATCAGCTTTGCATATGGACGCTTCCCATCTTCTGAAAATCTGCTCGATTAAATTGGGTAGCTGTCACAAAAAGATAGATAGGTAAATATGTGGGCGGTAACTAGATTCATAAGAAAACAAAATAGAAGCAAAGTTCAGATGTTATCCGATAACGAGCTCGAGGGACAGCGGCAACTAATGGTACGAGAGCATTATAATGTAATAAACGAGAGAGGTAGCTCTTTTAAATGCATATCTTATCTATAAGTGCATATAGCGGGAAATTGATATTTCAGCAATAGGCCTTCATATCCAATAAAATGCAACTTCCGATAAAATGCAACTATTCCGTACATGCAATAGACTTGTCACGGAGCTTCATAACAGAACTGCTGCATACGACAAAATGGCACAATGACATACATGTAATTAGCACATTTACCCTTATACATACATGTATCCAAGATATCTAACATGGGCTTGATTCTAGACGGGCTACGCACCCGATGACATTGTTTCGGCCAAACATTCCTCCCGATATATGTAATCCAGATCGTCTCCCGTGGTGTACTACTAGTTCTCAACGTTATGCTTGGAGTGCTTACTCGAGCATCATCAAGAATTTCCAAAAGTTGCGTGCTTCACTGGTTACGTTCTCTCCGCTTCTCGACGAGACTCTGTGTACGTCTCTGGATATTACCCTTGGGCCCTGCACCTCGGTCTAGAACCTCGAGTTTCTCTACCTAGAGTACGGGTGGTCTTTGACCATCTAGGACCTATTAGTTCGAAGATCTCAGCTCGAGGAAGTCAACGACCTCCATCATGACATACTCATTAGGCGAATGTGATGATCTTGTGTGGCTGTCCTGTTTATCGCAGACTAACTTGCCGCGGTCTCAATCAGCCGGGGGCCTTTGAGCATACCAGAAAAGGAAATCGAGGTACATATGGGCATCAGTCGTCTGCAGTTCGTGGTGGGCACCAGCGAGAAATTCTTTCATTTGCTGTGGCGACTTCGAGAGCATCGGAAAGATCCTGGGCGCGAGAGCATCCATGAGGTCCGCGAAGGCCGACTTCGTATATAGTCCGACTAGGCGGAGCCTCTTGGCCTACCACTTCGCGTTAGACGATGGAGAGACTATCTCATGAAATAGAACCTGCCGTACCTTCGGCCAGATACCGATTGGGCATTTGAACCTTTTACACTGGATGTTGACGAAGCCGGCGTCGCTGAGCACTCGCTCCATGTCGCTGCCGATTTTCCAGTTTATCCCCCGCTTAGACAATGCCTCGGTCGTCATCTCTAGGAATTGGCTCAGCAGTGAATCCGGCGGTAACGTGTCGTCATCGCATTTCATGGATCCGCCGAAATCTTGGACTTCGATCCAGCCCCCGGGTCTCAAGTGACTTTAGAGTGCCCTTCTTCAGCGTTCATGACCGTATATGAGTTCGTGTTCTTGGGGGCCAGCCTTACCTGCAACTCTGCCGACACACCCCAGGTGGGTCTTGGATGGCTGGGAAGACCTGACGAATATGAACGAAATCCCAGTTATCTCCATGCATCCATTCGTCTTCGATGTCGTCGACGATGAACCTAACGTTGCTCGGAACCCAGAAGGGTTGTATAGGACTCAGATCACATCCGACAACCTCGGCACCAGGGAACATATCGGCAACTATAATGAACACCATGGCTGATCTCAACATCGATTTTACGACACGTGGATGTTTTCCATGACTTCCGTCATAGCCTTGACTCACTTTCGATGGCCCAAGTGCCCGTCCCAGTTCCAAGGTCTATTATCTTCCTGGGATGGTCACCAATCGGTGCGAAGAAATGTTTGCCCCTGAGACACTCGTGAGCGATCTGTCACTGCAAGTCCTGGCGGACAGGAACTTGGAGTATACCGGGTGAGCTCCAGGAAGGCGATGTGCTTTATATCTTCTCTATTCTGCTCTGTCTCGTCATTTGGAATAGGATCTGCCCATAGCCTGTGTCAGTGAAGAGACCCTTTGCACCACGGGCAGACTCAAAAGATGACAAGATTCTGAGGGCGCAGCGCGCAGGAGCATGCGATAAAGACAGAGCAGTAGCGTGTAGGAGCGAACATACACGTCCCATATCGAAACTTATGATACTGCCTTAGGGTGATTAGTACTTGATATAAGATGATCATATGAGGACGGCTAGTATATACTCTTCGACCGTTCTCGTAGGCATGCTGGTAAATGGACGAAGGGATGCTCCCAAACCTGCTCACGGATGAAGCATCAAAGTCGGACGCCTCAAATTCGTCATCTTGTACGTCTCCAGGTCCAGCAACAGAAATATCGCTACCGCTTCCTACTATCGTTTCCGAACCCCACGTGTCGTCCTGGCCCGTACTAGTTTCCATCATCGCCAGGTTGAAGCGTCGACGGCAAGCCCAACGAATATATTCGGACTATTATTCTGACAGCAAGCTAAGAGCCTAAGCAAATAGGTTCAGAGAACCCAGCAATCGACCTTCAGAGTTCGAAAGCCACGGATAGTAAGGAAACGGGGAGAAGGACCAAACGTAGGGCATTATTGCGGGTAGTCGAATATAAAATCCTCTTCGACGCTCCAAGAAGGGTTCCACACAAGTGCTCATACCGCCAGTACAAACCTGTGACCGTGACTGTGCAAACCCACAGGGGTGTATCAATGCGCGTACCACTTAGACTCGACATGCCTTCACTTAGCACAATCACTTACATAGTACCACATCACCTTGCATGGCAGAACCGAGAGAATTATGGGGCGACCCGGTGGCTCCATGGCGGCAAGGATTGGTTTCGGGCTTATCCCTTGGATGTTCGTCAGTGCCGGCTGCATGGTAACTTGTGAACCACCCGGCTGGGTCATACCTACACCTATTAAATATGGATGTATCTGCTCAAGTTGGGCGCAGTATATTAGTAAGGAGAGCGCATCTCATATAAGAGCTGTAGACAGCCCTTAAAGAAATTCACCGGCAAAATCTAGTGCGGGGGAAAGAAAATCGACAGTTCTAACTGCCTCCCAGTGCTAATGCAGGGTGCTTGTAATATACCTGTACCTAATAGCTCTTCACTAGCAGTATGAGAAAGGTTCCATACCTAAAATTGCCTACATAACCCTGATAACCTAAGGGAAGGGGTTGGTTGCAAATGGAACCCGTAACATTATCCTATGCCTTAGGTACCTAATCTAGGCGTGGAAGCGCTGGAGTACAGGCACGCAAACTCGCGCCAGAAATCAGCTGACAACCCCAGGACAGTTGAAGCGATGAGCAGAGAACCTTCTATCAGAATTGACAATCACAGTTATCCACGATTCATATAGCAAACCTACATACCTGGAAATCTTTCGATACATGTGAGTTCTACGTGCGAAAGTACGTATTGTCATGCGCTTACCATATTCAGGAAAGATCGCAGCCGTCACCGGATCGAAATCCGATACGAGCAAGCTTCGGCTATCTCATAAACCCGCTTCAACGTCCCTTCGTCCTTCGTGCGTAGGGCCTTCTGCTTTACTTCATACGTGGGTATCACTTAAAAGCACAATATGCATCTAGAAGACGTCACTTGCAAGGGGTCCAAGGGGCCTCCCCAACTTGTCAGAGAGTCAGAGGAAGCCACGGCGAGGTCATCGTTCGACGGTCAAGGCTGTATTTCGACTGTTTCGAGTAGGAGAGACTCATAAGGAGAGTTTTCGTTTGTGGCTACCTACTACCTAGATGGCTAGTGGTAACGTCGCTTCTACGAACGAATTGCAACGAATATGTGTAATTTATTCTCTTAGCAACTCCTTAACCAACATCATGATTACTACCACCATCTTTCGAATGCCCCTTCTCGCAGGGCTCTTATTCGCCGTCACGATGGTTTCCGCAGCACTACCCTTGCGGAACATCATGTACCTCACAGGGCAGGTGATTATGGCCCTCTTCTAAATTCTCCTCTTCTGACAACCAGATACTAGACAACATCCGATTACGCCTGAGCCAGCTCTCAGCGCGTCCGTCACCCATGTAGTCTTGGCTTTCATGAGGCCTGGCCTCTTCAATCGAGCCGAGGGCAATTCCACCTGGCCAATATTCATATCTGTCAATGAGGCTCGCTCCAAATTCCTTCCTGGGACCAAGATAATGATCGCCATTGGCGGATGGGGCGACTCGGCCGATTTCGACCCCGCTGCCCGTACGGGCGAAAGCCGAGCCAGATTCGCTCGCAACGTAGCAGCCATGGTTCGTCATACAGGTGCTGACGGTCAGTTTCCAAACGTCTATAGCTATTTGTCGATTCCACTGCTCAGATGGCGCAATATTGACCCTGCTCGCATCATAGGTGTCGACATCGATTGGGAGTATCCAGGGTAGGTTCTGCTCTGATATCGACTTCCGCTTCGTCAGGGATCAAGGCTGACGACATCCGAAGAGGCAACGGTGAAGACTGGAAGAAAGTTCCCAACGAGGAGAAGGCCTGGGAAGTCGCCGCATACCCGAAGCTGCTTGCTGAGATCCGAAAGGCCCTAGGCCCAGACAAACTCGTGTCTGCAGCCGTGCCCGGCCTTCCGCGAGACATGATTGCCTTCAACTCGGAGACTGTGCCACAGATCATGGAATCCCTCGACTTCTTGAACGTCATGACCTACGATCTAATGAACCGCCGCGATAACGTGACCAAGCACCACACCGGTATCCAAGCTAGCTTGGAGGCGATCCATGCATACACGGCCGTAGGCGCTGCGAGTCACAAGATCAACCTGGGGTTTGCGTTTTACGTCAAGTATTTCCACACCGAGCGTGCACCGTGCATCAAGAACCCGATCGGCTGTCCCACAGGTTTAATGGAAGACCCACAAACGGGTGCTGACCTGGGCCGAGCGGGTGCTTTCGCGTGGCACGATGAGGTCCCTCAAGACGTCAAGGAATCGTTCGACAAGGCCATTTCGCAGAAGCGCTACGATCAAGTTGGTGGTGGTCACTATTACTGGGACGAAGATGAAGCTATCTTCTGGACCTTTGACACACCCGGGGATATCCTCAAGAAGTTCCCCCTTATCGTAGAAAAGGAGAAGCTGGGTGGCGTATTTGCGTGGGGACTGGGGGAGGACGCGCCGGAGTTTGCTCATTTGAAAGCGCTCCATGCTGGAGTGAAGAGTGTTTCTAAGAGAAAGGAGGAGCTTTGAATGTTTTATTCTCCTTTGTTCGAGTTTATACTGGTGGGCGGGTTACGAATGGCTTGTCTTATCTGCGTATATGTTTAGGTGGGTGCGGGATAGGAGTGTTATCGCAAGGAGTAATGCATGCCCGAAATGCATGCGTGTATGAGAAATTCGAGGTATTCTGGCTTAGCTTTACTCTGGAACCTTATGCAAAACTTACAGATGCTCAATCACGCTCAATCTTCCGTTTCGATACCTCCTACTTATATACCTACCTACATAGGGCTATTATTTCAGCTTTGACTAAATACCCGGCTAGGTGCTATATGGAGAAGTTTTCTCCCGATATGCCAGCGTCTCCTCGCCTCCGAATATGTACACCGTTCTTAGAAAAGACCGAAGCAGTTGGCATAGTACGTGACCGTAGCCGACCAGTCAGAGAAGATGCCTTCGACCCCGACCTGCCGTGCCAAGACGTCAACAAGCCTATACATATCGCCGTCCCCGTGTGTCCCATTCGCGATGGTCGAATAGTAGTAGTCGCCGGCGGCCGCGGCCTGAGCTAGAGGTCCGGATCGCTCAAGGGACCACGTGAGAATCCTAAGACCCAGCTCCCGCGCCGTCGTCGCGTAAGACGACGGAACGTACTCGCCGTCCCCGTCCAGCGCTACGAGGTACTGCAGCGGCGGCGCCACGATCCGCACCCCGGCATCCCTGTAAAAAGAGAGGTTGGCGACGGCGCCCGGGAACGCCCCGGGCAAGTCGCCGCTCTGGTCCAGCAGCACGGCCTGCCTCCCGAAGGCCGGGTCGGCGCGGAGCCAGTACGCGACGTCGGCGAAGGAGAAGCTCTGCAGCCAGACGCGCGACGGGTCGATCCCCGCGGCGCGGTACTCGTCGACCACCTGCTGCGCGTACCGCTGCTGCGTGTAGGCGCCGTCGAAGGGCATCGGCACGCGCGGCTGCTTGAGCTCCGTCGTGAAGGCGCGGCCGCGCGCGCCCACGAGCGCGAGGAACTCTTTGTGCGAGAGCACGGTGCCGCAGGCCGCGTACAGGTCCGTCCGCCACGCGGGCGTGCCGCGCAGGAAGTCGGCGGGGGTCGCGGCCGAGGCGTTGGAGCCGTCCATCTTGCCGCAGAGCGACTTGAACTCGGCCAGCGTGATGTCGCTTGTGCAGCAGTACGCGGTGGCCGCCGTACCGTTGCCCGCCGGGGCGAAGGGCCTCGTGCACTTGGCGCCCAGGTCCGTCGCGACGATGTTCGTGGTCGTGTGTAAGTCGCACTGGTCGTGCCGGCACACGAGCTCGCGGTCGCGGGTGAAGGCGACGTCGCATTCCAAGATGCCGGCGCCCATGCGCGCGCCCGCCTCAACGGACTCCCTCGTCTCCTCGGGGAACTGCAGACAGGCGCCGCCGCGGTGGCCGATGCTGAACTTGGTAGGCCGTGCTTGCATGTCCGAGCACGCGGCCAGCCTGTCTTTCAGCCAACCTTCGTTCATTTCGCCCACTAGGTATTGCGGCCGCGGACCTAGCTCGGCATTGCGGAAATGTTGCTGGGTCGGACTTGTCCACGGTTTGGGAAAAGCGGCTACCTTCACAGCGCTGAGAAGGCCGACGGAGATTGCAGCTACCTTGATGTGCATGACATCTAGTTTATGAGCTTGTGGGAGTCCCGCTGTGATGATGGGTGGAAAGAAAGAAGGCCTAATTAGGTACCCAATGCAAGTCTAATAGAAGGTGTGCGGTAGTATCAAGATACTAGACCGAACGGACAGTTAAAGACGCCTTATTGGGATTCTAGTGGAATAGAAAATGGTCTCCTTTGTTGAATCGTGTGGTATAGGTCAACACGAACTAAAATGCGAATCCGGACTTGGTCGTCGACGTCTCAGCCATTGCCCAATAAGAATGGGCACTGGAAGTAGCATGGACATTGACATATCGGTTTTGGCATACATACAGGTTACTAGATTCCGGGAGGCCGGTGTGCGCTTTGCACCTGCATAAGCTCGATGGCAGATCAAGCTCATCCATACCGAGCTTAGCATAGGGGCACGTGGGGTGGGAAAAGGGCTCGACCGTGCTGCAACGCCATGTTGTGATTTGCTGGCGGGAACTGCTTTCGGAGTATTTCTTTTCGTTCTGCCATATTGTCGTGAATAAGACCTTCGCGCGTTCGACTGTCTCCTCCTGTGAAAGAGTCGGTAGCCAGTATTGTCTTACTGCAAATGCTAGGATCGAAATGTCTAGCATGCTCAGGCGCCGTAGTAAAAGGCACCATCCAGATATTCTATTCATTATCGGTTACCAAGTTGGTTCGATCCAGTAATCCCTCCACCGTCCCGTTGCGGCGTCCCTGAAAGTGTCTATGCTCCCTTGAACGCCATCCTGCCCTACACTCCAGATACCACTCTCGATGAGCTCCCTCCACTTGTCGAAGAGCCTCTCTAACCTCTGCGCGCGCCACCACTCCCCACCGAAAGGTTTATGCCCATGCTGGAATAAGTCTGCCACGCTATGTTCCCCGACGAGTTGCTCATCGCTCCTTCTCGCTCCGCCTTCTTCGTTATTAGTGCGGAGCCGGAATGGGAGGACAAGTCGGAATCCATCCTCGCTGTTGTCAGTAAACAAACGTTCTGTTGATTCCGAGTATAGCCCCGCCAGTGTTAATTCGTCGCCCTCTGGTACCTGGTCCGAGAACACTCTGCAGAAGGGATTGACCGACACGTACCGGTTGGGCGGGTCGAAGTTCACAGTCCGGCGCTCGGTCGACGCGAACATGAGAACGGGGGGAATCACGACACCAAATTCAGATGTTCTGTCCATTACTGTGAACCTCTGATTCGCTATGAATACGTCTGGTTCGAGAGGAACCTCCAGGCCGGGAGCAATCATTTTAAAGCGTGGTTGGCGAGTTCTTGTCAGAAAGTGCCGAATGAAGCAGTCTTGAGGCACAGATGCCGCATCAAGATCTGCGTCGCTAAGCAGCGGACTATTGGAAAGACTTAGGAGTTGGTGTGGTGGCATACGGTCTTCTATAGCGACGGTAAGTCGTTCGAAAGCTGCAACAGTGCTATCAACTTGTGCAGGACTATAGGAATGCCAGGTCCACGGCCCGTATTTCTCGTTGGGTGCCTCGTCTGGGGAGGGCGTAATTTTTCCGATTTCGATCATATGAAGCCAGTTTTCGAGTACCGTCTCGAGAGGATGCCATAAAACTCTGTGCTCGTCCACCGGGTTTGTAAAGTCGATATCCTCTATTGCGAGCGCCATAGTTGCGAGATGGAGTTCTTGATCATACACCAGGCCTAGTCCGTGTCCCACTATGCCTACGTTGGTCCTGTATAGGGCGAGGAAGCGATTGGTTTCATCTTCGGGGTACAGATATTCGGGTTCAAACATGTCCTGAGGCTGTGCGAAGCCGCCGACCCAGAAGAAGAACGGCGGCGGGTCCCCAGGGGCTATGGCGAGCTCTAGGAATGAAATAACAGAGGGATCTAGACGACCTCTAATCTCGTCGGCCGCGTCTCCGTGATGCTGGAAGAACGAACGTCGGTCCAGATCTTCCAACCCATGGCCTTCGGCAACCCAAGCATGTTCAACCAACTTGTTATGCAGTGCTGCACATCGTATGGCATCCATGGTATCATCGCCACCCGGGGGATTCCAGTCTGTTCTCAGCCCATTACTTGGGCCGGTCCGCGCCGGGAAAGTTCTTATTCTTCGAGGCAAATACAAATGGCGGCGTACAAGAGCTACGAACAGTGCTAAGCCTACCACAAGAAGCTGGATGAGACTTCTCAAATAGATGGAAGACATGCACGTTCTTAGCCTCATGTGCTGATGCCTGAAACGAGTATCTAAAGCAGGCCGTAGGCTGTAAGGCAGGGCGATGTGCTGTTCTCAACTCATTTGTTTACATGGGTTGGGTAAGGCCCGATAACGGAAGATAAGGGATTGTGATCCATGCGGTCCATGTAAACAAGTTCACGATACTTGCGGCCACCCGTTTGCTGGACTTTACATTCTCCTTCTCCTTTCCTCACAACGGCATCATTACTGCTCCATATCGAGGTACCTAGCATCAGCGAGATAAGGGCATAGAAGAAGAAAATCTTAAAGAGGTCTCAGCCTGGTAGTTGTTCTTAGGTACCCAGTTTTCTGCAAGCCGTAGCCTTATGAGATTTGGTGTGTCCATCTGTCTCTGGATGACAACAATATACCAAGATATCACGTCTAGAGATTGATATGAATAATGCGTTTTCTCTTTACCGGCTCCGCAAGAGGGAAGCCCCCTTTCTTGAAAGACTTCTTGGACTTATTAGTTGCGCATGATCCATACTCTACCTACATGAGTAAACAGTCGATTTCATGTATATTTAACCTGAGAGACACAAGCGGGAATTGAGTCTACAGGTCATTTGAACTACCCCCCTGTAGCAAAGGTGGCACCTAAACCCTTTTAGTCAAAGTGGGTCTTGCCCGCACCCAGTAATTGCACAGCCACGTTTACCTGATCTTTTAATATCTGTAACTAGCCACGCCTTTGCCACACTTTTATTGCACTAAAATTGATTCAACCAATAAGATAATTAATTGATTAGCTATCGATAGCTAATCAATTCTTAATCAATTCAAAATTAATTCAAAATCAATTTAAGATTAATTACCTACCCTAACCCTAACCAGGAAACATATTCCCAAATGGGGGGCTCGCACCGCCCCCCAAACCCCCGGAAACTAACCCTAATCCTAACCTAATCCTAACCTTTCTAACCCTAACCAGCTAATTAATTATTAATTTATCACACTCAAAAGTTCAGGTAAATAGGTAAGGCATTTTAACCAATCAGAGCTTGCAATTAATATGTTTTAACCCGCATGCTTTTGCTTCCTAAAAGGGTTTAGGTGCCACCTTTGCTACAGGGGGGTAGTTCAAATGACCTGTGTCCTGGCGGGAATTTACGTAATTATTCAAGAAACAGCAAGAACTGCTCTTTTCAAGGTTGCGATAATCCTCCGCAGAGGTACCTAGGTACATAGCTTAATGCCGCTATCCTTCAGCCGAACAGGCAAATTAATTGGTCACGCGCCAAACGCTTTGCTAGATGCGGTAAGGGCCCAACCTAATTGCTGAACCCTGAAAAGCTTACCATGAATTTCATTGCGTCACAACGCCCTCTGTTGTCCTATGACGCTATGAAGAAGGACTCTGCTATTCCGTATACCGGTATGCGCATCCAATTCTTACCTCCCAGTCTTATACATGTACTTCCACAACTTTCGGAAAAGCAGTGCCGGCCGGATATGGATCATGTCAAAGACCAGGGCAATTGCTCGTCTGTCCAATAACCAATAACCAAGGACCTAGGTCTTAGGTCGTAAGCGGCCCTCAGGCATACGTCTGATTCATGGCTTGGGCGGAATGCGCCCGCTCAGCCCGCTTTAGCCCACGTCACGTCACCACTCGAAGCTGTCAGAACTGAGATCCATCATCCATACATCCATACCACACCTGGCTCCAAGTTTCCATGCCGTTGTACGCCAATCGTCATCGCAGCTCGGCTGCCTTACCAAGGTTCCCTGTCATGCCACGCCGCGCCACATGTAAGTCTCTCGTTCACGGCCAATGCCAGCTATGAAATCCGCACCTAGGACCTAGGACCTACGCGGATATGTAGAGCTGATATTCACTTAAAATCATTGCTCGCCTTGTCAACTACCTGCCCAGTTTTATCTCGTTCTTCTTTGCAATCTCGCTATCCATCAACGTCCCAAAGCGTCGCTTTTGTAAATTTTGACGCCAGATCAATCTTACGTATTACAATCTTGAAAACATATTCATAGAAACTATCACCGCTGTAATACCCTCTTCGTAACAACAGCATAGTAGCAGCCAACATGCCATTTGGGTTTGGGTTCGTTCCCATCGTCCACATCGTGGCCGCCATCTTCTCCATTATCGAGCTTGGTCTGACCGCATACTGTACGTATTTCTACCGAAGCACCTAATTCACCTAGATACGGCATTGAATACGTAACTAACATCACATCTACTGTCACAGTGGCTAGTCAATATTCCGGCTGGTATATCGGCTGGAATGGCTACTACGACGACTCGCCGTCCCCGTCGCGGGTCAACTTCATGGTCTTCAACTCAGTCTGGTCGCTCCTCGTTCTGATCTACGTGGGCATCACGCCGCTATACCTCACGAGCGTCTTCCACAAGCTCGCCGCGCTTGTCCTCAACGCCATAACCACCATCTTCTGGTTTGCCGGCTCCATCGCGCTCGCCGTCTTCGTCGGCGGCCCTTACGACTGCCGAGCCAACTCGTTCTGTAGCTCTGCCGAGGCCGCCGTCGCTTTCGGCTTCTTTCTTTGGTGTGTCCCTCAGCGAGATTGTACTGCGGGAATATGTGCTAACCTCTAATAGGGCACTCTTCATGTTCCTCACCGTCCTCGATGCCCTCGAGTCTCTACGGAGTCGCGGCCACAACGTCGGCACAACCGGCGCTGCCAAGACCAACGCATACCCCGGAGCCTGAACCTAGGTGTAATTCGAATACAATCTCACTCACTACCACGGCCCTTCGTCATTGTTTGATAACCACGGGGTAATCCCATCTTTCCCACGATAAACGGAGATTATTCATCTATATGCTTTTTTGAGCCCTCGACGGTCGGATACTGCTTTGGTTGGCTTATCGGCGTTTTGCGGACGGCGAAGGATGCCGATTCTGGAACGATAATGAAAATATATACCCTTTCTGTAGATTCTCAACATTTACGTAATGAAAGTCCCTTTGGTAAAATGTTCAAAGAAATTATATAACGGCTTTAATCGCGAGCTCGGTTTGCGTTGGGCTGCGTAGAATCTCTGTCTTCCGTGGGCATTATCTGTTTATTACATCAGACAGGTATAAGATCACTTCGAACGTGAGTTGCGTTGACTGGTATACAAGTGCGACCGGAAGCCTTAACATGGTCGCATTGCGAGCTTGTTTCGGCTGCCGTGGAGGAGCTTGTTTCATTTATTTCATGAAGTATCCATTTTTAGTTATCACAGTGACTCCATAAGTCTACCACTAGACGATCTCTTCCTCAACACATCATGTCTTGCCTAATCTATAGTTGAGAAGGATGCTCAAAGGTATAAAAGTTTTCCATTTTCCGGAGTCCAAACCACCTTGGCTCATACGACCTAAACTCCAGAGTTCCCGGCCCAACATCAATATATAAACGTTGGGTTACGATGAGGGTAATCCTCCGGTCTTACCATATATATTTCTAATTATTAGGCACTCTTCCCCCGATCCTTCAAGGCAGCAGTGTAGTCAAAGTCTACGCGATGCCAAGCCGTTGCGAGGTTCCCTCTCAGATTATAGATGCTCTTGTGGGTCTCGGGCTGAGTATTGTATGCGTCGTCCGTGGCTTTGACGACAAGGGTGGTCTTGGACTCGCCCTTCGAGACCTTGGCCACCTCAGATAATCCAGTTTCGTACTTCCATCTCTTCCAGCACCATGCTTTGTTTCCTCTTTCGAGACCGCTGTCGTCAATCAATTGCGCCTGATCCCACGTCTCTCCGCCATCGAGGCTGATATCAACACGCTGGATCTCTCTCCCGCCACCCGAGTAGGCGTACCCCTCAATTTGGACAACCGAGTCTTGGGCCGGGTCGCTAGTTTCCTCGCCCAGACGTTTCCCCACAGGCTTTAACCTCGTGCGTGTAATGGCACTGGTGACGGGCATCACTTGAATAGCCTTGTACTTGTCCCAGTCCTGCTTCACTTCGTTTGGTCCGAAGCACTTGTAATCCCGGCGTTGCCATGTCGTATTGCTCTCCTCGTCGCTGACTACAATCTTGTTGACCCATTTGACGCATCTCGCGGCCACGTGACCTGGAACGATCACCCTTACCGGAAAGCCATGGTCACGTGGAAGAGGTGCGTCGTTCATCTTGAAGGCCAGGAGCACATCTCCATAGGGATCTAGGACTGCCGAAATTGGTATGCTGGCACCGTACGCCTCCAGTCCCGAGAACTGAACATGCTGCGCATCTTCTCCCGGATCTTCGAGCGACAGGCCAGCATCGGCCAGAACATCTCGCAGCCGAACACCCTCCCACTTGGCACAACTGATGGCACCTACTGTCCACTGTAAACCATTCGTTTTCTTCGCGAAGCGGGTCATGTCATTTCGCCGGTTGCCAGAACACTGTAGAACGGCCGTGACGGTGTACTGCTTGAAACGAGTCTTGAGGTCACTGATGCTGTATGTTTTGCTGTCACCATCGGGAAGCTCAACTGTAATGTTATGATCCTCCGCCTCAGACTCCTCTACTACGGGAACCCACATGTGGTTACGAACGTAGAAGACCTCGTTGGGAGTCAAAAAGGATTCCGCTAGTTCTTCACCTGGCGTCTCCGCGTTGCAGGGTTTCTCTGTATGCTTCTTCAGTCTCGGATCCCTAACAGGATCCGACTCGAACGGATCTTCAATGTGGTCCTGCAATGGCCGTCCATTCTCCAGGTCATCCGGATGTACTTTTCCAACCAGATATTGTTCAAGGATCTCCCTGACATACGGCGACTTATGAATGGAAAAAATATTCCAGTACGGTTCTATGCTACCACCAGCAGCGCGGAGAATAACCTCTCCACCAGGGTGGGCAGGGACCCAGTCGGTAATATCGTAGACTTTGTCCTCGTATATCACCCACGGATTCTCTGATTTTGGGCCATGCTCTTTAACCTCTGAAAGTCTGTAACGCGGCAAACCGTCATCGTCGCTATCGTTCGGGGTCGGGTTCGGTGGTTGGTCCGCGTCTCGGGGTTCTTCGAGAGACTCGTGGGTGACAGGCTGAAGAACAGAGAATAGTATGGTCAGCAACCCAGTCCCAGCGGCTAGGATAGGGAGGGGACGTAGACGACGGGCATGAGGCGATGTCTTCGAAGTGGCTTTGGACGAGGCGGCTCGAAACGCAGATTGGAAACGGAAGAACCTAGCGCAGGGGTTGCTCGATTGTTGCGTGTCTAAGTATTTGGAGAACGGCAGTTTCGGTCTTGGTCGTCTTGCCGCCCTCAGCAAGTCCAGGCCAAATTGCCTTGGGACTGGTATGGACATGGTGTCAACCACGGGTTCGCGATCTTACCCTCAGATCAAACGGGATCAAGCATGTCTCTGCGATACGTCCATAGCACTTTGCGGTAAAGACACCGCTTCAAAAGTATTGGAAGGATTGGTCAAGATTGAGATGGCAACTTCTCGAACTGCAAAGGTGCAAGGACGGTGGACGATGACAGGAAGGTACTGTAGATGTTTGTAGAGGAATCAATAAAAATCGGGGCGCGGAGTGATAGATAATAAGCGATAGCAACACTGAATGATAACTGCTTCCTGATGCCAGCATAGTTCGGCCAAAGTGACGAAGCCTGAAGAGAAAGGCGGAAAGAAACCAATGTTCAGGGTGAATTGGGACCTTTAAGAATTAGAGAGAAAACGAGTGAAGAGCAAGAGACCCTGAGGTTGGGTATCGATTGCCGGTTGCCGTCAAGCCGTCTTCGTATGCGAGACGCTGACCGATACAGACGCACCAGATTAGGACGAAAAGAAAGGAGGCATGCCGGAAGACTGCGACATGCAAATGGGTCGAGGCAAACGAGGAAGCAGAAAAGAAAGCCGTCTGCTCTTGGGTACACGGAGACCCGACGCCTGCCGATTGCTAGTTCGGCCTGGCAACTCGCGGGCGTAGGCACCTGTTGGGAAGCGGCACAGCCTATTCATCCTTTGGTTTGCTCGCCCGCTTCACACATTTCAACTTACCACATGTTTCCTGACTTACATCCACCTAGAATGGCTGTATGTTTTTGCAGGTCAATGGGTATGTACCGTAGTTGGCGTGTAAAGTAAGTGTTAGGTGAATATGCAAGAGTGGCGGGTTCAAAATAGATGACGGCAGGAGGAGAATGTTCGGAAGTAGGCCCCCCTACAACTACATACCTACAAGCTAGGAAGTAGCCCTGGAAGTTACAAGGTGCAGGTGACCCCCGCCGACTTCAGCTGTGAGCTTAAAATTTAGCCCGCGGATTTTGGCCGTAGTGGAAGCCGCTCACCGCTCAACTGCTAAACTTCCTTGTACAACCACCTGGCAGCTACACGTACCTGGTAATATCCGGGTAACAAGGTTCCAATTGAAGGCTGCAGGTTACAGGGGCTGGGGGTGGAGAAGCTCAGCTACATGCACTACCTAACGTAGGTAGTAGGGCTGATGGGCGGCTGCATATAGGTACTCGATTGCTCTAATTCGTCAGCTCGGACACCGCTGATGAACTTCCGCCTGGCCTTGCTCGCACCCCCACCCCGAGTCCCGGCGGCTCTGACGGCATTCGGGACCTTCGATATTTCGGACTTCGTCTTCCCGTCCCGCAGCCGGCTTATTGCAGCACTCAAATATGCAGCTCCTTAGTCATACCTCTGCTCCCTTAGTCATCGTAAACACGTACGGCTATCGAGCCGACGGCGAACTGCTGGAACATCAGGGAAGCAATCGACGTCACCAGCGAGATGTGAGCTTCGTACATTCTTCGTCGTCGCTATTTCCGGACAGTCTACCTATGTACAGCCTTACCTTTCTTTCTCGTGGTCACCCAATACGCCTAGTCTGAAGACCGCATCTGCATGGGTGTAACGTGGCCTTTCCTTTCTCTGTTTATGCCCACTTCCAGGTTTCGACCGGCCATTGGGGTGAGATTTTATGATTAGTGTTTACCCTGAGTTAGCCGGTTGGAGTTTTTGATGTCGAAGCGGCGCTCTTTACTGAACACAGAGTCATCCGTCGAGCCCTGTAGAGATGATGATCCAGCGCTTTTTCAGCTGCGGTTCTTTGAGGTAGAAACTTGATGAGTCTTTTCGATCGCATATATCTGCAGCAAGTAAAGGCCTCCGAAATTCCGGCGCTGGCAGCAGTGCTTCGAGTACGCCTCCATGCCTAATCACAGAGGAACATGCGATCCCTCATCTCGTAAATCTTCGCTCCACGTCGGACGTTCCGATCCCTTTTTGGCCTTGGGACTTCGGGCTCGGCTCGGACAGGGAACATAGGCAGCCAGTTATCAAATTAACCGCCCGGCCAGTGACTTACCTCTAGAACTCCACTTGTAAATAAGCAGATTGTTTTTATATCCAACGTTTTTTGATGTTGCCAGTTTCATGACTGAGTAACCCTTACCAGTGTACCTAGGTTGGTAGTCTACTCTATGGTTACATCTGAGGTAGCCAGTTTCGAGTATTTGTAGCGCCCACATATGCGAAACTCACATATCTCTACAAATATAAGTCGCCGCCAGAGTAGAAGCGACACTGTCAGATAAAGATGCCGGTATCTCGCTGGTCACGGCAGATACTAGCGCATGGACCCTAGTGAAGCAATACGGTCAGTTAATAGCGTATTTATTGTGGTTCTTAGGCTCGAAAGGCCTTCTAGTTTGTTATTATTACCCATAACAGGGTTGTCTATGTTACAAATAAGGTGAATGTACACAGCTGACTTTTCAGAGTGGCATCTAGTCATCCTCTTCTTCATCAGTGTAGTACTCGAAATCATGAGGGGCTTCGGCTTCCTCATCTCCTTCAGCATCTTCGTCGATAGCGGTCAACACCCCGGCTGCCGCCGCGGCACCGCTTGCGTTGTTTCGGCCCGGAGTACTGAGCTGGTCCCGCCCGAGCCGGCTCAGGAGAGCCTCCTCGACAGTCCTAGGGTTGCGGTTCTGGCCGCTGCCAGCTCCGGCCACAGGGGCTTTTTCCGTGGTCACGACCTTCAGCTTCTCCTCGATGAGTGCCTTTTCTTTCTCTGGTTGCATATCGTGAAGTAGTATAGGGCCGCCGGTAGGCTATGAGTACAGTTAGCATTGCGAAACTGATAGAGCGTACGGGCCATCTTACCAATGGGCCAGGTCTCACTAATTTGACTGGCCAATAACGGCCCTTCGGGAGACTGATATACTTGAGCTGTCCAGGTAAGACACGGCTCATATTCTCGATCTCGTAGCCCGGCTTCTCCTTTTCTGACTTCTTCTTGGTATCTGTTGGTGGCGCTGATGTTTCCTTGTCGCCGGGCGAAGGCGTCTCACCCTCTTTTTTATCCTTCACATCATCGCCCGGCTTGGGCTTCACGTCGACTTCCATTTTGTCGCCGCTAGCGCTTGGCTTAGATATGGTCGGAGTGGTGGTCGAATCGACATCCATGCTTTCTCGTCTCTGCGCTTTCTCTTTCTTCTGGGCCCGGCGTTTGGCCTGAGCTGTGGTTGAGAGGATGGCGGTGGCTATCATGGTTGGCCCCTCTTCCGCTTTGACCTCCTGCTCCGGAGGATAATCAAAGAGGCTCGGCTTTGTCGCACAGTGGAATTTGACATCAATAATGTCTAAATCGTGGTCAAGGGCGATAATGGAGGTTGGGCTGAAGGCGAGAGACAAGAAATGAGTAAAGGGGAACCAGTACCAGTACTGGGTAAAGACGGCCATGCCGACAATGCCTGCCATATTGAGGTTGCCGGTCTGGGTTTGCAGACCGATTGTGCAATTACGTCCACCAGCATCGATGATACCTAGAGCAAGAGCCGCACCGAACTTGGTCATAGCGTCTTCGTGTCGGTCACCGACTACCTTTTTCAGAGTCTTGCGGATTGAAGCAACCTTGGGGTTCATCACTTCGTTCTGCTGGATCAGAATCATGGCTAGCGCAATCAGCGCTCCCTGTCGGACGAAATCTGTGGGATCTTTCATCATAGGCTCCAGCAGGTCGATGGCCTCGTCCAGTCCGGTTCCGGCACACGAGATACCAAGGGCCATGGCAGAGCCGTAACGGACATGGGGGTTGTACGACTCGGAGAGGAGCTCGACCATGCGAGGCACGCTGTTAGGCTTGCGAAATAAGATGAAACCCAAGCTCATAACGGCGATTCGTCGCACATCATCGTTGACGTCGCTAACGGCAACATGCAAGAGTTTTCGAATCGCTTTGTTACTGCCGGTGCCGCAGTAGGCCATCGCAACGGTCATGATACCACCGTATCGCAAGGTTGGGTCTGGATCGTTCAGGAGGCCTTCTATCATGACGTCCGCACCCTCTTGTTGGCCATACATGATTAAGGACATACCCAGAGCTAAGCCTCGCACACTCTTTTCGTGGGATGTTTCATGCGCGTAAGCAACCATGTCTTCTAGGGCTTTGACATTACCAGTGCCTAGCATAATCAGACCCATCGCCAGGCCAACAGCCTCGCCGTTGAGCGCGGAATCGGCATAGAGGACGGCCTTGAGGTTTTCAAAGATCTCCTCGTTTCCACTCGCCATACCAGCGAGACCGAGACCTAGAGCGCCACCATGTTGAATGACCTCTTCTTCGGCCGCAGTGAACTGAGTTTTTAGGTAGTCTAGGGCATCGGCCCCGTGGTTGGCGTGGATGAGACCGTACGCGTAGAGAGCGCCGCCCTGAGAGTAGGGAGAGCCACCGCTGATACCGCCAGCACCTCGTGGGAGATAAGGCTCCAGCAGCTTCCTAGACTGGGACAAATTCCCACGGTGGATCACACCCAGAGCCGCGGTTGCGGTAAACTTGGACCAATTGACAGCCTTGCCCAGCCACTCCAGATTGTCCCGGAAGAACTTGTCGTTCGTGGTGCCCTGGTTCATAAAGGCATTGCAGAATGTAACTGCAGTGTGGAAGATGGAATTCCGGCCCTCGAGACTATCCCTAACTTTAGCGAGAATGTAAGGGTCGTAATGGTTGTTACGGTATAGGAATTCGAGGTTGAGCTTGATGGTCTTGGTGCCGTCGAGGATGGAGCGGATATTTCTGTAGATGGCAGCCTTCTTTTCGTCGACCTCTTCGGACTCGTTGGCGTTGGCATCATTAGCAAGGAGAGGTTCTCTCTCAGATTCGCCAGCGGGTTCATCAGCCTTCTTCACGGCAGGAGGATCGCCCTTTGGTAGACCGGAGATAACCTTGCCAAGAAATCCTTGCGTTCCGTTGTCGTAGAGGTCGAAGGCAAACTGGTAAGCTATAGCAGTGGCCTCAATAGTGTCGGATTTAACAAGATGTTGGATGACGGTGCGGGCCTGCTCATCCTTGTTCAGATAGACGATGCACTTGGCAATGGAGAAGTAGTCGGAGTCCTTGGCGCGGCCGCTGGTGAGAATATCCAGGATGAGCTGGAGAATGTCGTCTCGGAAAGCTCGCTCCTGCACGACGTCCATGCATATGCTCAAACAGTAGTCCAGCAGCTCTTCTGCAGGTCCCATGGCATCCTCCTGGCTAGACTTGCCCTTGTTACGCTTGTAGTCATCGTCCGCACGTTGGATAACCTTGCTGACAACGTCGAGCCGCTTTGCCTCGACGGCGATACCGACGACCTGCTGGTAGCGTCTTTCCTTTAGGCAGCTCTCGAAGAGCCGCTCAATGACGCGATCGATAGCACGCCGGGTATCGAGTTCGTTATGGGTCAAGGCGATGGAGGAAGATCGATGCTGCTTTCTCTGTGGTTCGAAGGAAGGTTCGAGGATGGTGTTATCGTTGGAAGCCCGCGATAAGAGAGACTTGGACGGCAGAGTGGACTGAGAGAATGGCGTAGTGGGCGAGATCAGGGCGGAGGTGTTACCATCGGCGGCAGTGCTCGAAAATGCGGTAGCAAGAGCGGGCAGAGATGTGTCCTTATCCTTTTTGTTGACGACGGTGTGGTTCTCGTTTTTGGCGGCAATGTAGTGGTCGACACACTTGGAGATGATGGTCTCTTCGAACTCGCCGGGACTGTCTAACTTGAAGAGCTCGCCGGCGGCTAGGGCGAAGAACATACTCTCATCGTATGCTTGAAGATGATAATAAACCTTGGCGAGTACGAGGGCGGCTAGCTTGCGCTCGGGGAAGGATTCGTCCTCATAAAGCGCCTCGCTAATTAATTTGCCAGTTAGAATTACCTGATAGTGTGGCTGTGAGCGAAGAGAAGGAAACGTAAAGCTTACATCTGGCCCAGAGCGCCAGCGACCTCGAACCAAACGGTGTCAATATCATCGTTAAGTGTCTGCAGGGCGAAGACCTTGAGCTCGGGTTCCTCGTCGGCTAGGAAAGCCAGTACACCGGTGGCAGTGACCAGACCAGGCATCTTGATATCAAATGGAGCGATGCGCTTGTCGGGGGCTGTTACGAGAGGTGGAAGATGACGAGACGTCTACGCGATTGACGGTTTTGAGCAGTGGCGTAAAGGCCACTGATGGGGAAAAGAAGAAGTAGGAAAAGAGAGGAAGAAACGGCACGAAGTCGACTACGGGTTTACAGCGAGGATTTCATCCGCTGTGTGGTATGATAAAATGTGGTATTTGGTCTTGTGGGAAGTAGTCGTGGTTGTGATGATGGATGAAGCTATTCGAAATTAGATGCGCAGCTTGGAAGCAACGAGGTAACGGACGTCCACGTCAGGCGCAGCTCTGCCTACAACTAGTGTACCTGCACATTAGGTAAATACCGGGTCCTGGCTGCTTGGCACCGGCTAGTGGTTAGCGTCTAGCAGAAACTGCAGTCGCTTATATAAGCAAAAAGATTGTATTGACCAATGAGCAATCAGTCAAGTATAAAGCAGTGGAGAACGCGCAGTGCTTGCTACTCGAATTGCAACCTTAACAATGAAGGCTCAAAGTCTCTTCTTCATGGAACACTTCATTCCAATTATGGGATTGTCTTCTCTTGCCGAGCGCGATCAAGTTGAAACCCCGTTTCTTTTCTGACGTGATAAGGGTCTATAGTGTAGAGGTGCGACACATGCGAATAAAAGACCATTTGCAATTCTGAAAACTTAAGCCTCGACTGCCTTACTCGCGTACTACTGTATAATGGGATAATGTACATCATGGATGGGTCATGGATGTTGCATCTCGAACGTTTTTAGTACTAGTACATCCTGCTGCCCAAGTCCATCACCACCTTGCCGGCCTTAACAAAGTAGCTATACTTAAGGTTCACCACGGGCAAGGATACATGCATGTAGGACCAGAAGAAAAGGAAAAGGGAAGAAAAAAAATATCAAAGCTCTAACTACATACTAAACTGATTGATCGATTCATCGTGTCACGCACGCTTTCGCATTCATCCCTGGGCCTAACCTTTGTTCATAATTCGACCAACTTTGTACAACTAGGACATTATCTGTCAATTCTATCCCCATCATTAATTGTTCATTGATAGTTGCGCATAATTCTCTAATAGCGATCCCAATCGCGACCGGCAAGAACACATAGATATCCTTGTTGCTGCTCGAAGCGGCTCTGATAAGACCCGAGTTGCAAAATCGACCACTTCGCGATATTGCACCCCCAAAACGCGGAACCGCACAATACCCAACCAGACAAACACGCACCTCACCCGTTTGCATCGCCCACCGACCTTTGCATGTCGCACCAAAGATCGATGGCCATCGTCATTACGATAGCGCATTGATTATCTCATCCGAAAATAACGATAGAACTGCCAAAAGCTGCTTGGATCGATGACGTTGAAACGCGCGGCTTAAGTTCGAGCGACGAGTGACCGTGAGCGCGCGCCAGAAAGAGAGAGTGTGTGAGTGTGTGTAAGAGAGAGTGAGAGGGAGAGAGAGGTAGGAAGACAGGTAGCGCGCACGTCACGCTATTGTGTATATTGTGTGTGTATGTGTGTTGCGCCGCTCGATCGTCCGTTGTAGGAAAGAAGACAGAACAGGGCCGTCGGACTGGTAGTAGGTCTCACGGGAAAAGGAAAAGAGCAAGAAGCCAAGCCAATAAGGAATCGCTCCAAGAGAGCAAACAGCTAATATCGTGAAAATGGATCTACGTGCCATGTTGAACGGACCGGACGGGGGTGCATCGAAGAAGCAACCGCCTCCTCAATCGAGCCTACAGTCATCGTCGTCGGCGACTTCGATCTTAACTCCCACCGCAGCCACGCCGACGACGCCATCTCACGCCGGCCCTCCGCCTCAGTCATTCAGGGACTACAGCCACCCAACTCACGCGTCGCCCGTTATGCATGCCCACGAATACCCTGCTGTCGCTGCTTCGAATCATCCGAACCACGCCGCAGGGTCTGCTGGCCCGTACCCGTCGCCCACCTCGTATAATCCCCCGACCAATGCGTTCGGAAGCAGACCCCCTGTCCCTCCTCTCCAGCCCCCGGGCCCGCACGATATTCGGTCACCTGGAAGTGCCTCCATATCAGGGCCATCGCCGTATCGCCGCACACCTACCTCGTCCATCAGCACCACAAGCGGCGGCTATCCATTCCCTCCGACGCAGCAGCCACCTGTGAGTCCGGTGCAAAGACATCAATACGGCCCACCCAGTGCTAGTGCTGGTCCGGGTGTTGGTCCGAGTGTGGGCGCTGGAGCTTATTCTCGCGATAGCTACAGCAATCCACAACACGGTTCCATCTCTTACGCGCACAGCCAGCAGCAACCACAGCCGCTACCCCAGACGCCACCGGTTGGGACGCCAGGTGGTAGTCATCAGTATCTACACCAGAGATCTCACTCCATCCAGTCAACTACTACACCTACGTCTGCACATAGCCAGCCACCTTCATACGGGCCGCCATACATCCAAGGTAGTCCCGTGGCGACGACGCATCCTCATCCGCTTCCTCTCGACCACCACCAACCCCAGTCCCAGCATCAGCGCCAATCGTCACAACCCTTGACACCTCTTGGACAGCCGATCCCCGGGCCTCCGCGGCAATCCCCGGCCGCGAGCTATCAGCAACCTCCCAGTCCGTACCAAAAACGCATTTCTACAGCATCCACACCATATCCCTCCCAGCCGGTGCAAACATCGCCCAAACAACCTCCGCCTGCTCCTATTCAACGCATGCCCAGTGGCAGCAGTCACGGCGCCTGCGACGCTGTTGCTGAATCACATCGCGGGTCACAATCCCGAAGCGAACGTGAAAGAAGCATGAGTGTCTCACCTAAGACACGTGTTCCTAGTCTGTCCAGCAACGCCGGCCATCGTCCTCCATCTACCAGCAGTGACGCAAATGCCTACCAACCTCACCGTCTCCCACAAGCTCCAGTTAATCATAGCACCATGGACCCCCAACACCCAAGTACCCCGGCCAAGCGAAAATTAGAGCAGCGGGATCTTAGACCAGATGAGCTCGAGAGCGACCGACGAGCACCGCCGCCTCCTCAGATGAATGGCAATAATGCTCTAGCTCCAACTACAACGGCACAAGCGTCCAGGTCGCCAACTGCGACACGACGAAAGCGCACCAAGTATGATCAGCCCCCGATCTGGGCACAAAATAGCAAAGATCGAAGCCAACTTATCGCAAAGAGTCGCAACTTCGCTCTGAAGCACCACACTCGCCAACAAGCCACTCCCGGTGGAGCGGTCAACGGAAATAACCATGACGCCGGCGGAACTTTGAAGTCCGAGCACGTATCTCGACATCCCTCGCCGGAGGCCATGCGTTCCACAGTCGGCACCAAAACGGAAGAGCCTAACCATGTGACAGCCCGGGATCCCCAGGTGTTCAATGGCCAGCCGTTCCCTTGGGAGCCCAGCGTTGGGAACGAGACGCCCAAAAACATTGTATCTCGTGAAGTGGCCGACTTTTTAGGCATTAACGTCTTGCAATTCCCCCAGTTCGAGGAGGTCCATAGCCGAGGCGCGCAGTTCGAGATTGAGGCCAAGCTTGGTATTATCATCGACAAGCAAACCAATGACCGCATCTACTTTCCCGAGATAAGAGCCGGTGAATGTGTACTAAACGGCAATAGGGTTGCTTTCCGTAGCTCGATGACCGAGGTAAGTTATGTATCGGTTTGGACATTTGTGGTATCACCCTTTTCTGACTGATCACGTCGGCAGAGTCAACACTGTGACCTCAACGGCTACTTGAATGACCAAGTGAAGAGCACATTCCCTCGCAACCCCACGGCAGCCGCTCGCGTACAAGTCCATTACGTACACCGCAGAGAGATCGATAGGTTTTTCGAGCTCTCACCGCAGATGCGTACGCGAATCCCCGGCTGCATCCTTGGTCTGCTACCACAAAACGCACCCATCAAGGCGCGCGTGTCGCATGACCAGAAAACTGGCAACGTGTTGGCCAAGATCGTCAAGGTGCGAATCGCCGACCTGAATATCCACTTCCCTCACCTGCCCCTAGATTGCCGAATAAGTATAAACATCGAATGGGACTGGGACGGCCCGGCGGAAGAGATCGAGCGTTTCCAGAACCCCAATAAAGAGAGGCAACCCGACCGCATCAAAGATAGGCTCAGCTACAAACATGGCTTCTATCAGGTCGACCTTACCCAGGTGACACAGGGCCACCCGACCTCGGGCAGCCAGGCTCCCCAGCCGCATATCGGTGCCGCGAAGGAGCACGAGCTCGAAGTTGAATTGGAGGCACGTCCGCTGATCGAGCATGGTCGTATGCTCATGCGAGGGGAGCCCAGCCGATACGAGGACCTAGTCGATGGCCTAGTTAACAACGTGCGCCTACTAGCACGGCGCTGCCCACCGCCACAATAGTGACCCATTTCAGTCCCAGTAGAAGGAAGACAAAAGTACAAGCATGGCTTGACGCGCAGTTCGTGTAAAAAGTCGAAGAGTAGCATTGGTTAATTCATGGAGATTACTAGGTACCTAGATAGCACTTCGGCCAGGAGCAATTCTGTTCTGCGTCGAATGGGAATGCGAGGCGAGTAGGAAAAGCATAGGACTTCTCCTTATTCTCTTTTTTTCTCGGAACATGATACCAGCTCGGAGTCGGGCAATTGAAACCATGCCGGGGGCTAGCCAGAACGATTTTTGGCTCTTATGAGGCTGCAGAGTTGATAGCATGGCGTGATGAATCAACAGGCGAGGTACACTGTTTTCTTGCTCTTCCACACATAGGCTGCAGTGTGCTGTAAAATGATTCTTGAGAGGACTGCTAAGGTCCGAATGCTCCTAGGAACCGACCCCCATGGGAGTCCATTGGATACAATGAAGGCTAAACCAAGGGCCCTCGTATTGGCAATCGTCAGTGCCGTGCTGGGGGGAACCGGGGTGCATACCTAGGTAGGTAGCCATCATAGGTAAGATACCTACCTAATGAAACAAGTTAAAAGTATGAAAAGGAGAGTTCTCATAGGAACACAGAGGCTCCTGAGGCTTATGCAACCAAAGAGCATCATAGGACCTGATACTATATGCCGAACTCTGAGTAATATCATATACCGATACGAAACATGACGACTTATATGTCTGCACAGCCCCGAGGCGATCCCAGAAATCTCACTCCATAACGTATAATATCTGTCTTTACTCGCGAGCTGCCTAGATTCTAGACACTCAGGCCAGTTTACATACGGAGTACGGTAGGAGAGCAAGCTAGGTATACAGAAGCACTACGTAACATTGTCCACTTAGAATTTAATGAGAAGACGATTTAGTAATACACATGTGTTGCCTATGGCTAACTAGGAATCGAGTAAAAGAGCAGATGCCAGTCCAGTATCTAGTTCAGGCCGAGTCCCCTTTCTCCAGAACAAAAGAAATCCAAGCAGTAGTAAAGATCGAATGCGTCTCCAATATCACATCTCCCCTTATCTCTCGTCTCTCACCTCGACTCTAATCGGCGTAGTTACAGTGAGTCAGTCTACAGTCAATCTACTACTCCTATCCTACGACCTATTTTTCCCTAGGTGAGTACCGCCTCATTGCTGTTCTCTCCGTATGCGACCGCTCCTTCTCCTCGGCTGCCCCTCGGATTCGACCGTTTGTGCCCGGGCTCTCTTTCGGCTCCCGGTCGACGGCGCCTCGCTCCTCAAGTCCTCCGTTGCGCCTTGCGATTCCGATGGATGCGTGCTCCATTCGGTGGCCGGTCTGGAGCCGTAGCTCGAAGACGGCCTGCCGCTCTGGGTAGTAGGAGGCCTGCTAGCATGAGAGGCGAAGGTGGAGTGCGACCTAGCGCTGGATGGTGGCACGGAAGACATTCTGTAGCTGGACGTCCCAGACGTGGATGGCCTGTATGACGAAGTCCCGCGCGTGGTTGGTCTGCTTGAAGCATCAGTAGCGGACGTCACCCGCGACCCAGCGGAGGGCGGCGGCATGGAAGAGGCTCTGTAGTCGTATGATCCAGAAGCGGTTGGCCAACTAAAGCCAGCCCCGGTGGTAGCGTATGTAGTAGCCCCGGCGGTGTACGGCCTGAGAGATGTTCCACCTCCCGATCTGGCGCCGCGCAGCCTTGCCTGAGCAACGAAAGCCCTGCCTGTTCCTTTAGGGGTAGGGTCAGGTGTAGGCAGGGCTCCCTTTTTGGTACCTTGTCCGGGTGTAATTTTCTTTGGGACTCCGCCTTCTCTGTTAACTCCTCTGTTGAATTGCTGGACTATCTCCCTTATGCGATCCCAGTCAGGAGGCAACGAGACGTTACCGTAGGCGTCAGTGCCGGTTCCAGTAGGAGGACGTTGCCTGGTAGTTGGGCCAGGCTCAGGCCTCCTACGCTTCAGTGGTCGGTCCGAGCGAGTATCTATGTCTTGCACCAATGGGTCGGGGGTGTCCGATTGGGAGGATTCGGTTGGAGAAGGTGGCTCTGATCCGGTCAGTGGTATCACCGTGCCCTCGTATGGCGGCCACGGCAGATCACCGCTCCGAGTCTGCACAAAGAGCGGTCCTCGGTGATTGGGGTCATCCTCGATGGACCCGATCGCCGTTCGGAGATCGAAGGGCTCTGACCAGACCTTCGCAACATTCTCGTCGCGTACTGGGAACATGGTGTATTTGTACGCGGGATATCTCTTGACGAAATCAAAGTATGCCTTGCTGAAGTCGAAGTCCTCCGCGGGCTGGATCCATCCGCTGCGATTGGGCGTCTTGCCTATTATCGTGGTTCCTAGCCCGCGACGAATCCTGCAAGACCTAGTCGGATCCATATGTCCCTGACAGGATCACGAGACGGTTAGCTTATGCTCAGCGGCCTAGAAGAGTGGCACAACTCACCTCAATTTCTTCTATGTTTTCTCCAGCAGCTCTGAAGCACCGAGAGCATCTCCAGTCTGGGGCTGGCCAGAAATACTCAGGTTCCTCTCCCAGAGTTTCGTTCCAGAAGGGAGATCGTGATCGCCGAGGGGGAATTGTATCGAGGGCGGTTGGCTCTCTCCAAAGTACGAGTCTGTGCTCGGAAGGAATATCTGTCCTGGGTCTTGTAGAAGATTTAGACTTTCTCGTTCCCTCCCTCGACCTACGGTGCTTTTCGGGAGCGACTTGTTGATTTATGGCGTCGATGAGGTCTCCTAAGTCCTCGTCATCAATTTCAATGATAGAACTGTCATCATATCCCTTTTCACCTGTGGGCTTTCCAGAGACTGGAAGAATCGAAGACCGTCTAGAGGGAATATGGTCCGTTGGGGCGCCGCACCAAGATATGTGCTTTGACCTGTCGGCGTCGCTTATATCGACCATAATTATGCCACATCTGGGACAGAAGTCATTCGGCTCGCCGCCTGGCTGCCTACAGTGTGCACGATGATGCTCACGATAAAGCCTGTTCATGGTCGAATCGTACTCTAAGCCGCATACTTCGCAGAAGTTACCAGCGTCGGATGAACGGTCCTTGCGGTGATTACATACGCAAGTCGATGCAACACCCTCGCGGCCACAAAATATACAATATCGTGAAGAGCTCGGGTCCCCAACAATGCAAGCTCGACTGTGGTGAATCTGATCTTTAGGGTTCTTCAACTTGGCCAGATCGCGTCCACATCGATTGCAGTAATGACTTCCTTGCGAAATGGGTTGGAGGTCTGCGGAAATCCCGAAGAGTTCTCTGAGATCGTTGTAGTGCTCTTCAAGGAAATGTTGTCTAAGCGAGCCACTGTCGTGGAGGTAGAGGGCGGTTGTTTTCGTACACAGGAAACATTGCAAGACGGCGTGGTCCTCTCGCAGGTGACGAGCAAGACCGTCACCGTCCTTGAACGGGAAATACCGCTGGCAGTCCATGTAGGGGCACTCCCTAATTCTTTCGAGTAGGTTTCCGCGTAGGGTGTGGACTTCCCTCTCGAGTCGTGCCACCTCAGTGGGAGTCCGCATTGCGGTAGTGAACCCCGGCACGTTGGGCCCTGTCTTGACGATAGTTTCAACGGGGGTGCCGTGGATTGGGATGCCGGGTTTTGCCGGGTTAGTGAAGACACCGGGGATGTCCCAGAAGTACTTCTCCCGAAGTATCTCGGCTCTGTCCGCGCCGTCTCGATTGTTACCAGATCTTTTGAAGAACCTTTCTAAACGCGGATCATACGGCCTTGGCTTCCATTGACTCTCAAAATGAGACGTCACCTCGCGAATTTCCGTCGAGTCGTAGCGTGGACCCCATACCGTATCCTTTTCCACGACTTTTATCCTAAAGTCAGCTAAGGCTCAAACACACGAGATTCCTTCTATTACTTACCCCAGTTGTTCTTCCAATACTCAAGGGAGACCTCAATTTCCGGCTCAGTAATGCGTCTCACGATCAATTCCCATTCGTCCTCGCTCGTGTCTGCTCTGATGGCAAAATTGAGTTCGTTTTGTCCCCAAGTGGTCTGAAGTAGGTACAGAACTTGATCGTCCCGGCTACCTGTATATGCGGGATACAGCCTGGACTTGACCGTGGCCTTGAACGCCGCGAGAGTGGCATCTGCGCGGTTGATGTCCATGGCGAACACTCGACTGCTGTTATTCCTCACTTGGAATTGATAATCCCTGAACACAGGTCGGGCTACGATACTCATTGGTGAGGTCGGAGCATGAATTCTCGATGCTTGGAAACCACCTAATATGTGCTGCCAGTCGAAAAGCGTCCTCTCGCTAATCTCGTTAGCCGTAATAGTCAACCGATCAGGTTTACTATCGAGATCCAGGAATCTTTCTCCTGGAAGCCAAACGTCGACACCGATCCTGTCCTCGGATTCCGATGCGAGTTCACTAGCTGCAGCACATTTATCGAGCAGCTTTGTGAGGCTGACTCTGTCCTCCTCTCCTTTAGACTTGAGGTCATCCCACATGAGGAATCCTCCTGTGTGTATCGGTGAATGCCGAGTATAGAAGTCGGCGTTGTAGACATACCAACCCGGAACCCACACAGCGACGACCTCTGTTGGTATTGGGAGTATCTCGAAAGAGAGAGTAGGTAGTTGGTCGTTCTGAGCTTGGTCTTCAGTGGCCTGTTTCCAGACAGCTATGGGGGGATCAAATAGACCGTAAGTCAAACGCCCTTTGTCTGCATCGAAGCCAACGTATTGATGGTGATTATCTCGGTACAGTACACGCATGGCACGCTGGTACTCGGCCAAGTATTGATTATGCTTATGAGTTAACTGGAGCTGTTCCGGAACTTTCATGTATGCCATATTCTTGGAAGCCTCATCCCAGATTCGAACAATATAGCGAGCAACTTTCCAGGGTGGCTGATAGAACGGCGGAGGTGCCTCCTTATCGTAGTACACAAAACAGTTGTGTGTTTCGGCGAAGTCAGCATCGTCAAACCATTTGTGGACCAAAGAGTATATGGGATCATTCTCGGGCGATTTTAAGCGTCCGTGGTGTATCATGCCTTTGGTCCGACTAACTGGTCCCTCAACATCGGATAACTTCCAAATCTCGACACATACCATGTAGTCGAATTCGTACTTGACTCCCAAGAGTTGATCCACGGCCTCGACGAAACTCTCCCACAAAGAGTTGCTTGGCTTAGTTAATACCGACCCCTGAAACCCCCAAACTCGCACCCTACTGACGCTAGTCTCCGTGTCATCGTCCTCGAATTCCCAGCCCATATTCTCGGGCTCCGCACCGCCACGGAGTTTCAAAGATGGAAACTCCTGCGTGGGGTGGATCCTTGGGAGGTAGGGATCTGTCACTGGAGACTCACCGTTAGATTTCGCTGGCAATACAAAACCTACGGTAGAGGACGGGGTTACTTACCACGCTTGCTGGCGTCACCGTGTGTCCTCTCAGCATGATCATCTAGAAACTCGAAGGGATCAGCTTCGACGACAGTCTTATCAGCCCCGAAATCCAGGTCCAGCGGTAGATTCACATGCGCCGTACCGGGCTTCATTGGCGCAACAGGTAGTCCAAAATACAGAAAGGCCAACTTGAGAGGCAACGAGGACTCGTGGTTTCTGAAGCGTGACTCTAGAATCCGCTGATAGCGAATTGTGTTATCCCTCTGTAACTGCACAAGCTCCGGCGGGAATGTCGCTTGTTCAAATAGGAGGATCTCGTGGGGATCGAATGTCCCGTAAAGGATCTCCCGGAGGGTTAATTCGGTATTCGTAAGTAGCGAGTTGAAGTACTCCTCCCGGTCCAAGAAGTCTGGATGGTCACTATCCACGAGAGGATTTGCTCGAACCTCGAAGGGCACTTTCTCTTCTAATTCCGGGGCCGGTCCGTAGAAGTATCGGTTGTTATTTGTGGCAGGATCCATGGTGGCGAAGGATGTGGTCGTATCTCATAAAGGGATGCAAAACCCGTAAGCGGCACAAGTGAAGTTCGACTGGGAAATAATTATGATAGCATCCAGTATAAAGCTCACTGCTTCACCTTGGAGGAATGGAATTGTATCGTAGTATGTAATAGAAAGCGATGCGCGAGAAAAGGAAATGGTGAAGTTGTTGTCTACAGAGAACAAAGGTGACAGCCTTTCCCTTACTATATCTAGGTTATATCCCGAAGAAGTTGCCTTCGGAGCTTGAATAGCATTCCTGCCCTTCAATGAGAAGAGGACTTGTGCGCTAGAGATGAACGCATTCTTTTCTATCTCGTTGGATCATTATGCCAGCTTTCCACCCAAATGCGACGACAAAAGGGTCAAGTCAGCTTTAGCCATATTCGGTTGGTGCATGTAAAAGTCTTTGAGATTTGATGGTAGCCATAGAAGAATAGAACCCGTTTCCGGATGTGTCGATATCTAAAAGCATCTAACAGGAGGGCAAGGAGATGCGGCTTTCATGGCAGTCAAACGCCGGACATTGACTTACAATGCAATCCCCAGAAGACAATTGTGCCATGAGCATCTTTCTCAAGACGCTTTGTGAAAGGTATTATATTTCCTCGTCCAAAGTTCAGGCGTCTTCGTTGTGTGGGATAAGCATACCAACCTAGATAGGAGGTACCTATACCTTTAACACTTTAGGGACCAGGTAAGGGGTTTCATGACTGTCTATGTCCAAAATGACTTGGCCTTGCTTCTATAAATATGGCCATTCGATTGTGCGCTTCGCGATACCTATTGAGCAGGTAGATATGTACCAGCGTTTTACCGCAATGGCTGCGTAGAACACTAGTCACATTCCGGCTTGTCGAACATTCCACACTGCACAAGGCCTTTCATTCAGCTGCAGCTCTTATTAATTATTCACATGCAGCCCTGAATACTGGGACTTGAGCATAATTCATTGTTAGACGTTAGGGGGAAGTAGCAAGTCGTGCACTATGAGATCGCACTCCTGCAACTTTGGACATATCTGGTGGACAATTTCCTAAGTCGGATGCCGTTGACAGAGACGCCTACGTACCTAGGTAGGTCAATTAGTTCGTTGAATGAGCTCAAAGGCCACCAGTTTGCCGCAGCAGCTTACAAAGTGGAACGGCCAAAATACTTGCATCTCACTGCGCAGCATTCAAATGTTTGATGCGCTCTATTTGGCTAGGTGTCTAGGTACCCAATGGCTTCATTAGACAAGCTGGATCCAAAATATCAAACGGTAGTGGCCTTTGAAGAAGCAGTTTCCCCTCTGAAGGACGTAATCTAGAGGTACGAACAGACATCTTATTCGTATTCTCCTCGCAGTAGCTTCCCCACTTCATCCGACATCGCTAGTTGTATATGCAAATATACCTGACTGGTCCAGATGTCCACCAGCCGAGGTAGGAATCGTATAATTACCAAACGAGGCACCGGGGGGAGCACTCTTGTCTCTCTAACGGTTATTCTATTTTCTTCTGTCAAGCGACTTCACAAGCCTGGACTTGGTTCGCTTGGCTGTCCCATGCCAAAGACTACACCGATCGTTAGTGACAGCTGAGATTTAGAGAGTAGCAGGATACATAAAATGGGAGATAAGCCAGAGCAGACCCTGCTCGATGTGCTGCGGTCATACAGCGCAGTGGACTGTGACACATTTGACGTCGAAGGTATGAAACCATCTGCCTATTCCCTTGGAGTGGATTGAGCCAGAGAACGGGTAGAAGCTTACCACCTGGCATAGTGCCGAAGAAACTCGGCCCATTCGTGGACTGCACATCGAATCAGGTGGGCTTCTTCCGTGAATCAAATAAAGGGCGCCGGCGAGCTAAAAAATATGCGAGGCTATTGCCTATCATGAATTGATACGCCTAGACGGAGATGGGAAATTCGTGCACGCCCAGCTGATCCAAGATGCCATTGACTTCGCGTCATCGCGGAGCTCAACGTATCCAGACGTGACTGTAGCCGAGTTAGCTGTAGAGACAATGATGGTCAAGTTGGCTCTCAGGATAGTGCCTTACCTGAAGGGATATTCTCATATCCAGACCAACCCGAATTATGCCTATAACAAACAGAAGACTATAGAGAACGGGAGACGTAAGAACTTCCTTGATCCAACTATTAAGGCTCGTAGATTGCTAACACCGATTATCCAAAGGAATCGTCGCATTATTCAAGGATCTGGACCCGGCGTACGATTCCCGGAGGGTCTGCATCAAGGTGCCATCCACTTGGGAAGGCATACAGGCTTGCCGCGAGTTGGAGAACCTGGGCATTGCTACGCTAGCTACGACCATGTTCTGTCTCGAACAAGCCGCACTGGCGGCTCATGCGGGTTGCACTTACATCGCGCCGTACATCAACGAGCTAAGAGTACACTTTGACGAGAAGTATGTCTAGTGGATGGGATGGTAGCTTGAATCGAGTGCTGATGAGTGTGCATCTAGCTACGTCGATCAGCATAAGGCATTTGACTTTTGTGGTGCTGCTCAACGATATTATGAAAAGATCGGAAGCAAGACACAGGTCTTACCAGCCAGCTTAACGTCTATCCAGGAGGTCATGAAGCTGGCTGGTGTTCATCACATCACAGTGGCTCCTCACCTATTGACCAAATTGGCAGAGACGCCAGCCAACCCCTGGGAAGGCGAGACTGGAAGCGTCTTAAAAAATACGACGGGCGAAGGACTGGGGGATTACAGCAACATATTAGAGGACGAGAGCGCTTGGCGCTTAGCTTTCACCCGGAGCCAAGGGGGAAAATCTGAAGTCAAGAACATCCAGGCCATCAACATATTCTGTGAGAAACAGGAAGCCCTTGAGAGTTTGGCGCAGCGATGAAAGGAGATAATAGCTTGATCTAGAAAGCAAAAGCGAATGTCTGGGTGTCTTAAAATAGTGTCCGCCTGTAGGGCTGGCTACCTGGATTTTGTCCGGGGCGTCCTTTATCACCAAGCCACAACGAAAGATAACCTAGGTACCTAACCCAGGTACATTTGATTCTTGTCCTTATCCGTGGATGCGCTATTTTGAATAGAGTGGGATAGTACTGTATAGCCAAGCATGATATCCCAGAAAAAAAGCATGAGGAGGGGATGGCTGCTACGATTTCTTCAAGTGTCGGCCTCTCAAGGAAGAGAATGAAGTCTCGAATCGAGCAAACCAACTTTTCTTCAGCTTCCCAGGGCTGGCTTGCAGAAATCCCCGGCCATGGTCTGGATCTTGCGCGAACTGGTGGAGGCTGATAAGACGCTCACTTCTCATTGGATCCCCAGGCGGCGCACATGGATGACTGGTGAGATGTTTAAGTCCTGCATTTGGCATCCCTGCACTTACGATGGCTCTGTTATCAGGCGCTAGCTAGTAGATATCGCGGAAGGCGATTCAGTGCAAGATAGTCCCAAGTTCTGTCATTCAGCATGGCATGATGTTTAATATCGTCTCTGCTTCAAGCCTGTTGCTCCAAGAAAGCTCTGCGGAATCTGAAATCCTTAGCACCGCAGTCAGGCGAAAGATCGGCCACGATGAAGGGGCCGTCGATAGCTAAGCTCAGATGGAGGCTTACTTCACTTCGCTCCTGGGAGCTTCCTAAGCAGACGGGGGCACTCGCTCCACCGCATGTATGGACGAACCGCGATATGGGTATAGCTTGCCGTCCCTTGCTCTACATCACCGCGATAACTAACGCGAGGTTGAACAGACCCGACGCCCATCGAGGATCAGACTTGGGATACATGGAATATTCTGGCATACTGGGCTACCGACACAATCAACCTAGCGACGTGGCAGACAGCTTCCGCCATCCTGGCTGTAGGTCTGAGCTGGCGAGAAGCAATTCCAATCATGATAGTTGGAAACTTCTGTGTCGCCGTTCCTCTGGTGCTCAACGGCGCCATTGGCGCGAAACTCCATGTTCCTTTCTCCGTGATCGCGACTAGTAGTTTTGGATACTATCTGAGATATTTCTGCATCGTGAGCCGAGCAATTCTGGCTATGTTCTGGCTTGGCATACAGGTAATTCCCAGGAGGCCCGGAGAACAGATCGTCCCTCAAGAGCATCAGGCCAATTGACTTGACATAGGGCGCGAACGGTGCTCAATGCATCACGATCATGCTACGTGCTTGGGCGCCGTCGTATAATGAGATACCGAATCAGCTTCCCGAGTCCGCCGGTATCACGACCCAGGGGATGATCTCATACTTCCTCTTCTGGATCATCCAACTACCACTACTTCTTATCCACCCTACGAAGCTACGACCTCTCTTCTGGGTTAAGCTTGTCGCGGCGCCCGTAGCTGCTATTGCGATGATGGGGTGGTGTATAAAAAAGGCCGGGGGAGGCGGCGATATCTTCGCCCTACGCGCGACGGCAAGCGGATCTCAGTATGCCTGGCTGTGGCTGACTTGCATGTCGAGCGTTACCGGCAACTGGAGTACGCTGGCGGTGAACATACCCGACTTCACGAGGTACGCGAAGTCGGCGAGGGGCCAATACGTCCAACTCCCTGCCATGCCCATCATCTTCACCGTGTGTGGTGTTCTAGGAATCGTGACTACGTCGGCAAGCAAGGTATTTGGCGGAGAATACCTCTGGAACCCATTGGATATTCTTGCCATCTGGCTTGAATACGGTGCCGGCGGGCGATGTGCTGCTTTCTTCGCCGCTCTCGCCTGGTACATTGCCCAGGTACGTGTATCTACCTTGATAAGACGGTGAATGGAAATGGAAAGTTCAAGTCGACATTTGAAACTAACACGTCGCGGAATAGGTCGGTACTAACATCACGGCCAATTCGATTTCGGCGGCCAACGACTTGACAGTCCTCTGCCCTCGCTGGATCAACATCAAAAGAGGATGCATCATCGCTGCGGTCATCGCGGGCTGGGCGCTCGTGCCCTGGAAGATCCTGAGCTCTGCACAGACGTTCCTTGCCTTCATGGGTGGCTACGCCGTCTTCCTCGGACCTATAGCTGGCATCATGGTATCGGACTACTGGCTTGTCAAGAAGACGCACATTGATATTCCCAGTCTGTATAATCCGGACGGCCGTTATCGCTACGTCGGTGGTTGTAACTGGCGCGCAGCGGTCGCCTTCATTGTGCCTGTTGCGCCTCTGCTCCCCGGCTTGGGTCTGAGCATCAGTGGCCCCGGCGCTGTTCACATTAACGCCGGCCTTACCAATCTCTACACCTTCAACTGGCTCTTTGGATTCGTGGCCTCAATTGTCCTCTACACCGGACTGAGCTATGCCGCACCGGCGAAGACGACTTTGTTGAAGAATACAATTTGGGATTTGGATGACACCGCTGTCGAGGCGCAGATACGGGAGGATGACTTTGGGGCCGAGAAAGCGCCTGGTGCCGATGCATCCGAAAAGATAAGGAAGCCTGATGCGAAAAGCCTGGTGAAGGATCCCGAGGAGGCGCTATGAGTAGAGGCCGTTACCTACTCCTATATTCCTTTACAGGTCAGTAGTTTGGACTAGGCAAGCGAACCTGGGTACTTGTATCGCCAATTTAGACATTTTGCATTTTGAGGGCAGTAAAACGAGTTCAGCGCCTTGGTGTCTCCGTAATTCCGTAACGATGTGACAGTGATAAGCGAATTAACCCGTCAGCCCCGTCCCCGGTATTGCTGGTGAGCCTCTCGGGACTACAGTGGTGTATCTTTAGTTCGGCCCAGTCGCGTTTCGTCTTCTGGGTGGTTGTGCTCGTTTCATAACGCATATAACGCATATAAGTCTCTTAGCACCACCAGTAGACGGTGACGGGATAGATTATAAATTTGTATCTCCGGATACGCGATGAGGATAGGGGCTACGCCATCATTATTAATCATATAGGAAACAAAGAGATACGGTGTGTACTAAACTGTATGCATCATAGCGGCTCCTAATTACACAATTCTGCAGGGTCTACTCTGTCGATCTCAGATTTTTCCAGTGCGCACATATAGCGATGCTACTCTACCCGGGGCCCGGGCCAATATGATGAACGAGGCCTCGGATTTTCCGGGGTTTAGAGGTCTAGGATTCGGGAATAACTTCGTGATTTCAAATGAGTTGTTGACGTAATGCCATCATAGTTGCCCCGATGCTACGCTACTTACATCTAGACTCGCTTTTACCCCTCGGCGCGAGGATGGGGACAGGGGGGTGGTGGCATCGAGTACCTTTGATTGTACCTTTTTTCAATTTTCTTTATTATTCTCTTTGACCCTCTCGAGCTTTGCCCTCCAAGATGCTACATTCAAGCATTGCTGATCCCTGGCTGCTAGGAGCTTGCGCTAAGAAGAGGCGAGCATGGCTAAGCTTGGGCGTATCATGTCGAGGGCTACGGCGAAGCCGTATCGAACCGCCCACTTAGAGCTTGAAGAGCGACCATACCTCAATGAACACGGCCATGTCGACTTTAAGCCTGGCGATATCGAAAACCCGCATAACTGGTCAGCCCCTAGGCGTTGGTACGTAACAGTCTGCGCAGTCCTGCTCGTTGTAAATGCGACCTTTGCTTCTTCAGCTGTGTCTGGTTGTTTTGGTGTAAGTTTTCTGTCTAGCTTCGGCGGTTACTCACAGGACGCGTTTCACTATGGCACCAGACTCGCTAACCCGTCATGACCCAGAGTATCTCCAGAGAATTTCGCGTCTCTGAAGAAGCAGCTGGGCTCACTATAACCCTCTTCCTCCTTGGCTATTGTGCAGGGCCCCTTATTTTCGCACCCTTATCAGAGGTATGAAGAATCCGACATCGATTACTAACAGGAGACTAATTACAACGGTTGATGTAGTTCTACGGGCGGAGATGGATATTCTACAGCACCTTTCTGCTCTATATCGCGTTCAATTTCCTCTGCGCCTTTGCACCAAACTTCGGGAGCCTGCTCGTCGGCAGGTTCCTTACCGGCACGTTCGTAAGCGCCCCGCTTAGCAATAGTCCCGGCGTGCTCGCCGATTTATGGGGTCCGGTTGAGCGCGGCAATACGATGGCAGCATTTTCGTGCATGGTTTGGGTCGGGCCGGCCTTAGGACCAGTAGTCGGAGGCTTTCTCGAACTCAAGAAGGACTGGAGATGGAGCTTCTACGTTTTGCTTTGGCTGGGAGCTGCGACTGCGATCCCTATGTTCACCATTCCGGAGACCTTTGGCCCGATGATCCTTGTACATCGGGCTCGTCGCATCAGGAAAGCTCAAATCCCAGGCTACGAAAATGTCAAGGCGCCAGTGGAGGAAGGTGACCGCTCTCTTATAGGAATTTACAAGGTGGCTCTCACCAGGCCGTGGATCATCTTGTTCGACCCGATTTCCTTCCTATGCGCAGTCTATATGTCTGTCGTGTACATGTTGCTCTACATGCTCTTCTCGATTTACCCAATAGTGTTTCAGGAGCAGCGTGGGTGGAACTCTGGCGTTGGCGAGTTGCCCCTGATCGGGTCAGTAATTGGGTCCTTTATCGGTGGTATCATAGTCTTTTTCGATTCCAAACGCAAGACGAAGAAGATCGAGGCGGGGATTCCTATGAAGCCAGAGGATCGACTGACCATCGCTATCATTGGCGGCGTTGGATTTCCCGCCACGATGTTCTGGTTCGCATGGACCGCCAACTATAAGTAAGACCAACAACATCCTAGAGTTGAAGCAGGACTAACGGAGACTAGCTGGATCCATTGGATAGTCCCGACGCTCGCCGGAGTGTTCCTGGCTACTTCGCTTATGCTCATCTTCGTAGGGTATCTGAATTATTTGGTCGATTCCTACTTGATGTACGCTGCCTCTGCGATCGCGGTGAACACTGTGTGTCGCTCAGCTTGCGGTGCCGCCGCACCATTATTCACCAATCAGATGTTCAACGCTCTCGGCATTGGCGGTGGTGGCTCGTTGATTGGAGGCGTCGCGACGCTGCTGGCTGTGATTCCGCTCGTATTCTACAAATATGGCGAGCGGATTCGCATACGGTCAAGATTCGCGCCAACGGGCCCCATGAAACCCAATGATGAGGAAGCACAGCGAGCCGAGAGGGAAGAGAAGTTTGCGGAAGCTGGCGGCGACCTCCCACCGGCGCTATCGGAATCGTCTAGCACGATGATAGACGAGGCGAGGGAGGGGGTACGCGTTGGAAAGAGACGCGAGAGTCAGGATGATGATATCCAAAATGATTTGGGAGAACCTAGAGATGAGAATGTTGAGTTTGGGAAAAGTTGATACATCTGTAACGAAAAGCGTTAACATGGATCTTTGCATTGTATAAGCGTATTAGAGCATTGGCAGCGTTAGGTACACAAAACTGTGATCATCGTCATAACAGACTTGTATGTAACTAAGGTATATACTGTATTTGCAATCTTGAGTAGAGAACTGGAACCATCCCTTTCACAACGCCTGTCAATATTACCAAAGTATTAGGTTTTTATCATAACCCAACGACTATATCACCCTTAATTCGCTATGACCTGCTTACCGTCTGCCAGATCCTTGTGAATGCCGGCTGACGGCGCACCATTATTTTTAGTAATACTCTTTCCCTTGATTGCGCTCATGCCGTTGGCATGTCTCAACTTAGCATCCTTCGTCATTCCATTATGAGTCCCATTGAATTTCATGTTCGAGATGCCATTATAACCTTTGATGCCCGTCGCTTTCTCAAGGCGAGTGGCGATATCCTCGTCGACCTCTCGGAAAATGGCAATCTGTCGCTTGATGAACTCTGGCTCCTTGCACACGGCCATTTTCCCTGTGATGTTACTGATGAACCTCGCGCGTGCCGGCTCATCCCATACCTTCCGCCAAAGGGACCTAGGCGCGTTGAAATCTTCTGGTCGGATCTCCGACAGGAACGCGATGGCTTCTCCGGTGAAATGGCCGTGAGTCTTGTTGAGATCAACGGAGCGGGTGCGAAATTGGATCGGGTCAATGGAACTCAAGTAGCTGGGCCGCGCTCCTTGGTTATAAAAAGCCATTGAACCATCCCGCTGGAAATTTCCGAATTTGAAGCCCGTCCGCGTGGAGTTGACGGGAAGCTGCTGATAATTCACGCCGATACGGTGACGGTGCGTGTCGGGGTAAGAGAACAGGCGAGACTGAAGGACGGGATCGGCTGATGGCTCGATACCAGGAGGCATATGAGCAGGATTGAACGCGACTTGCTCAATCTCTGCGAAATAATTGACAGCATTCTCATTCAATGTGAACTCGCCGATCCTCTTCAGGGGGAATTGTCCCTGCGGCCAGACGTGAGTCAAGTCAAAAACATTAATTCTCTGCTTTTCCCACAGCTCTTCGGCCTGTTTTGGGGTCATCGTCTGGATCTCCACGCTCCATTTAGGGTATTCTCCGCGCTTGATTGCTTCATAGAGGTCTTTCTGCGAATGGTCGGCGGATTTCTGATTGGAGTCTTCCTGGGTGATGAACTTAGTGCCCTGCTGGGATTTGAAATGGATCTGGGTATAGACCCAGTCGCCCTCCTTGTTGACTAGCTTGAGTGTGTGCCCAGCGTATCCATGCATAAAGCGGTAGCCATCCGGAATGCCTCGATCACCCATGAGAATCATGACTTGATGCACGCTCTCTGGATTATTGCAAAGGTAATCCCAGAACATCGTCGAGTCGTCGGCATGCGTCAGGTGAGTTGCTGGATCCCGCTTCTGCGTATGAATAAAATGAGGGAACTTAGCTGGATCTCGTAAAAAGAAGACAGGGGTGTTATTGGCGACGAGATCCCAGTTACCGTCTTCAGTCCGAAACTTAACGGCAAACCCTCGAGGGTCACGAGCGCAGTCGTGAGAGCCAGATTCGCCACCGACAGTCGAGAAACGCACGGTAACAGGGCATTGCTTCCCCTTAGTTGAGAAGATATCGGCCGAACATAGATCGGGGATCGGGTCTGTGCACTCGAAGAAGCCGCTGAAAATATGAGTGAGCAAACCATCCGTCAGATATGGGACGAATCTCGGTGGCCTTGTCCTTAAACGACACGAAATTCTGAAGTAGGTAAAACGGGGCAGGCTGAGATAGAAATACGGTATTGAACTTACTGTGCACCGCTTCCCTTTGCGTGAACTACCCGTTCAGGAATGCGCTCACGATCGAAGTGAGATAGGAGATCGATCAAATGGAAATCCTGCAAGAGAAGGGGTCCGTTTTCTCCCACCCTCTGAGTCTCGTAAGGATGAGGCATAGGAACGCCATTGCTGTGCCGATTAGTTAGAATCTATAACACAAAAGGGGAAGTTAGAACTCACCTTGTAGCATAGAGTGCTTCTTTCGAGGCCATCTGGCGATCCTGTTCGAACGATGTGAACTGTCTAGCCGCGTGACTAGCGAACGAAGTGTCTGCAGATGGTGCCATATCAACTCTCGTTCGATCTGCCAAAGACATTTCGTTACGCTTATTAGGGGGTTACTGTATGTATACCTCGCTAGAAGATATCTTCTAAATGAATACTAGGTAGGCAAATCTCAAGATACAAGCTACCCAAATCATACAATTTGAGGGAGATGGGGGGTCGGTTGAAAGAGAGAATTCACGTGGCGACTATAAGGCCTTTGTCTGTTTATAAGCAATCGGGAGTGTAGGCCTTAAACCCTATTCAAGCCAGCGGACGGCATACCTACCGATATCCATGAGTAAAGCGAAGCTAGATGACGACACGACTCTGCATCCCATCGATGGGGAGTATATCAAGCTTTGTCGGCGCGGATAAGAGATATAATAGGGGCAATAGGGGTATTTTGATTGGTGGAGCATAGAGCTACTCGTCCTCAGATGGCAACTCGATGATGCGGTTAGATTCCAAGGCAGTTGGACTTATGCAATCGTCAACCTTCTCCATTGGGTTCCCTTGTCCCGCGGGAAGTCAAGCGCGGTACTAATCGAGAATAAGACTTCGGACTTCGTATTCTGGCATAGATCCATACGCCTTAAAATATCTAGGTTTCAGCATTGCCACGCCATCATGACCCTCATGGACATGGCAGGGCTTGTAGACGTCGGCAATCTTCAGGACAGAGAGAGTAAACAGCAATGGTCTGAATTGGAAATGAGAATGATCTGAGATTCTTCCAAGTCGCGAATGTTTTCCGTGGATGGCATCATATCGTCGGACTTTACTTCCATCATCTCCTCGTCTTACAGGACGCTCCAATCACCGTGCACCGTGTTGCTATGTGCTGGTGTTCGAATTAAAGAACGAAGAATAGAAGACATTATATATGTTCCAATACACTCAACGCCGTTAGATCATCGAATGTATGTCTGTGTGTCTCGGTCAAATCGATTCCTGACGCAGGGATTTAGGTACCTGGGTAAGTTATTTCGGAGATGTTAAATCTTGAAATCTGGACGGGATGTTTTGATTGCCCCGGCTGTGGGGGTTACTTGATGAATTGCATATAGTGGTTTCATGAATATTACTGACTTTGATATGAGTTAATCCAATGTTTTTAGCAAATAGGGGGTCCCAAATGGCGGGGGTCCCGCGTTGAGGCCAAAATTAATTGAACTGCTGGATAAGATAACTGATAGTGATAAGGTCATGTGACCTGTGAACAAGTTTTCCTTGCTATCACGTGGTATCCCCCATCTGGAGTGTTTGCATAGAACAATTCTCTGTTTGTAGATTCAAGTTGGTTTGAACTGGCGCTCGAAGATAGACGACAGATCATTGATTCAATTGTCAAGTTACATACCTCTGTGTTCTGACAGAAACCTACGCTCCTGTTACTACGCGTCGTCCCCCTATGCCCCTATTCTGAATCTTGGATTTATCCCTGTTAGACTACCTTCTCGCCTCGCTCGACTATGTCACAGGTGCTTCCATAGGTTGTAAATAAGCTCACTAATATCTCGATTATTCAGCACTGCAAAATGTAGAGCTACTCTGCATTCATCATGTTGCCAGGGGCGGCCAGCACCTGCCTTCCTAGCTCTTTAGCCCACAGCCAGCTTCGTAGAAAGCTGATGAATGCATCATCATCTTCGTCCCTTTGTACCCATAGGCGATCACATCGAATATAACTTGAGCTCGTAAATAAGTCGACCACTCGAGCAATACGCGATGTAACTATTCCCGGACGCCTCCCTATTCCAAGCTTGTTAGTTCCTGCTGTCCAATGGAATCTGGGAGTTCTCGCCCGACCGCCCTAACAGTGCTCGGAAGTGGACATCTAGCCGATAATTCCACGATAGCGGCGACTGGCCTCTCGGTAGGGGAATACGCATCGTCATATGGAGAGCAACTTGCCAGCATTTGAGTTGTGTCCGTCGTTGTGCATTTTCGGGAATTTATTTGCGCCCATGGAGACTGCAACCACTGCCTTAGTGGTTGCTTCTACGAAATACCGCCGCTCATAAGCTAGCTGCATGCGACCCTACTCTCTCGAACAACACAGACCGATGGCCGCGAACCAAGTAGTCGTCTAATTGATCTCTTACCTAAGCTTTAATCCACCTAGACTGCACGGACTGTCAAACCTGCCTCGTGAGGATGATCTCCTCTTCAGCTTGAAGTTGCTTCTCTGTCGCTTCTCTATATAGAAAGATCATGTCTACGTGGTCGGAGATTACAATCAACTATCGCCATGTTACCAAATTTCGAGCGGCGGCTCGTCTGGTTCCGTATCGGCTATCTTGCCTAGCTGGCGAGATTAACTCAAGCCTCCTCTACATGACAGGTCATGCTTACTATATGGGTTACATCTCGTGGAGAGGAGCAACGGAAGACACGGTAGTGTAGGAGTTGCAGTATGCCGCCCTGCAGAGTGGCCAAGGGACTATTCCAACTGCCGTATAAGGGCACATTGGTGTCATCGCAGTTTATCTCTGGTGTGGGCTACGTCTCTAGCTGATATAAGGAATGTTTCTACTGCCGCCTCGAACGTTCGCGGAACAGATGTCTCCTTTAAAATACTCACAGCACAAGCCGTCGGGCTCATCTACATCTCAGAAATCCAACCAAAGACGTATATTTATTGAAAGTTTTCAGCTTTTCGAATATGGCTACTGGATACGAGCCTGCGGACCCTCTTGCAAGGGGTATTATTGCAACTGCGAAGCAGTCATGTCGTGATCTTTTTCGATGGAAGCAGAGGGTTCTCGTCACGAACGAGCTTGGCGAATCCCGTATTGAGTGGCAGTCCCCCGAGAGACTTAGAAATCCCATCTCGCTCTTCGTGCTATTGAGTGCTAGGGATTGGATCTACTTTCTCGTGGGGCTGTTCGCCTGGACTGCAGACGCTTTCGATTTTCACGCTCTCTCGATTCAAACTGTCAAGTTATCTCATTATTACGGGCGTACCAAGACTGACATTTCTACTGCAATTACGTTGACACTACTCCTGCGCTCGGTTGGCGCTGCCACCTTTGGCCTGCTTGGTGACAGGTTTGGTCGGAAATGGCCTATGGTAGCTAACCTGATTGTTCTTGGCCTGTTGCAGATTGCGACAATCTACAGCGCCACGTTTGAACAATTCCTAGCTGTTCGATCTCTGTTTGGCCTATTCATGGGTGGTGTATACGGTAATGCCGTGGCTATGGCACTTGAGAACTGCCCGTGAGTCCTAGCGCCATGCTACACTATACAAAGTGCTGATGGGGCAATGTGACAAAATAGGACGGAGTCGCGCGGCTTGATGAGTGGCATCCTCCAGCAAGGCTACTCTCTCGGATATGTCCTTGCCGCCTGTGCTAATCTTGGCGTCGGTGGCGCGACGGATACGTGGAAGACTGTCTTCTGGATTGCGTCTGGTCTTTCTTTCGCCGCCGGCCTTCTCCGCTGCTGTTTCCCTGAGTCGAAGCAATTCAGAGCGGCCAAGGCGGCCGGTCAGCACATTTCAGCGGGCGATTTCTGGAAGGAGACGAAGTTGATGCTCGCCAAGGAGTGGCGCATGTGCATCTACTGTATTATTCTGATGACATGGTTCAATTACTACGCCCATTCGAGCCAAGATAGCTACACTACGTTCGTGCTGGAATCCAAGGAGCTTGCTAACGATGCCGCGACTCGCGCCAGTATCCTCATGAACACGGGCTCCTGTGTTGGCGGCAGCATCATTGGATACCTATCTCAGTTTGTCGGACGGCGCCGGGCCATCATTACTGCTGTGCTGGTCAGTTGCTGTCTTGTTCCGGCCTGGATTCTGCCCACGACCGAGTCTGGCCTCTCGGCTTCTGGGTTTATCATCCAGTTCTTCGTTCAGGGCGCCTATGGAGTTGTCCCCATCCACCTCAACGAATTATCGCCACCAGCCTATCGATCTAGCTTTCCAGGTCTCGCTTACCAAATCGGAAACATGATATCTTCACCGGCAGCGCAGATTGTCAATGCCATTTCCGAAACCCATTTTACCACCAGTAAGAGCGGGAGGGTTGTCGATGGGTATGGCCCAATTATGGCCGTCGCGCTTGTGATTTCTGCCGTTGGTATTGCGGTTACGGTTGCGCTGGGCCCGGAGAAGCGTGGGCGGTTTTTCGAAAACGCGGGTCCTGCTGGCGCTAACATCTACAATGACGTTGATAAGACCTTGGACAGTGGATCGATTGCAGACTTGAAGGCGCAAGAATTGGCGACAGTCGAGGTTGAGCAAAGCGACGTCTAAGTGGAACAATTGTTTACCCCTATATGTAGAGTGAGGGTAGGGGGTGCCAGAGCTCTACAATGCGGGTGGTCGCCACCACCTCTGGTTCATCGTATACCAGCTGGATATTCGAGTTAAATATGATGGACAATATATATCAGCAGACAAATCAATATGGGATGACACCAGTCAAGTTCAGTCTTGGTTAGAGACCAACCAGGGGTCGATCCAAACCATACATTACAGACAAGGAAACCGGCCTCTAACGCCCATACACATGTATGCATTTTATGTATACGAGGTACATGTACATAAGGGATACGAGAAATTAGGACGTACAGGTCCGTACATGTACTTGTTATTGCTGCACTCAGGCCCTCCACATCCCAAGGCCGGGACGCGATAGCTTAGGGCAGTCGCGTCTGGTAGCTACCTACACTGAAGGTACGCGTTTGCGAAGACACCAGCGACCATGTTCCACTGGAGCTCGGGGCTCTTTAGAAGTTCGATCCTGCCCAAGTAACCGTTTGGCGGCGCACAGAAGGCAGGTACGTGATGGTGGTTGCCTCCGTGTTTACCATTTCGAATGTCGTTCGCGTCGTTCGCGTCAAGAGCAATAAATTTCTCTCCAGCCAGACACCAAGTTCTTGATTCTTCTTTTCAACACCGCGTCGCCAAGTACTTTATTGTTTCTTTGGAACATACCCAAAAGACTGCGACATTTTGAATCTCTGTGCGTTCTGTGCGTTCCGTATCTAATAGCAACCATCGTCAGCGAAGTCTCTCGATCGCATCTTTCTTTGATCCATGTAAGTCATTCTTCTGACTGCCTCACACAAACGCTGTCATCCTCCCTGTCAGCTTCATCTGACTTCTTCATTACCATCCTCTCACATGGTAGCCGTCTGCATCTCCAATCTTGAATTCTCGTTTCTATTTGTCCGCCTCGCGTTCCCGCTGCTGCGTGCCCTTCCCTACCTCCTATAGCTATCATAACCTAGGTACTCTTGAGGTTACATGATCGTTAATATTTGGACTCTAAGCTAACCACTTAACAAAGCCGACAGGCAAAAAAAAGCAAGCAAGCATACCTTACAATGATGGCCTCAGGGCAGACCAACCAGAGAACCCCCAAACCATGTGAGCCCCCATTTACCCGGCCCAGAGGAGGTTTCATGCTAACAAATATAACAGCGAAGTACTTCCCGTCGTCTGCAGGTCAGTTAATTGCTTAATTGCAACAGACGGCCTACAGTTTCAACTGACCGCCCTTCTAGTCCTATACCTTCACCCTGACAGCGAGGAGGCCGGCAAATTCTTTGAGCAACTTGCCGAGCGCCAGGTTAAGGCCCAGGCGTGCAAAGGGATCACGACTATACGACTATGGAAAGATGCCGATGATGCCCTCGACAAAGACCACAGAACCGACCCTTACCAACAGTACTTGTTGATGGCGAGAAAGGCCGCCGCCCGTAAGTAGAAACACATACTTGTGAATACTATCCATTACCCTGTGCTAACAATTATTACCAGGACTGATCGGCAAGGAATTGCAGGGCGAGGGAACAGGGATCACATGGCCGAACCAGCGCTTTCGTGTCGCCACAGCGGCGTCTCCCAACCCTTTGGGAAGATTCAACCCGCAGGCGGAGCCCTTCGTCCCCACGGCGTCTGGTTCGAAGCAGACCCTTCATCACGATGGCACACAACCCGCCTCCCCCGCTCTCGCAACGTTTGAGGAGAACTGCAAGAAACGAGGGGTCCGCCTCTCGTCTCCGTAGAAGAAGAAGTAGGCGAAGGGGGTCTGGGTCTCTGTTGCACCTATGGGTGCCCAACGTGTACGATAGTACTGCCATGTTCACTGTCCACAAATAACTGCAAATGGGTCGCCCAGCCTTACGTGAAGCCAACATCTCTTCCTAGACGCGCAATGCCTGCCATCTTCACCACCTTACTCATACCTTGTAGGTCGTAATACGTTCTACTAAGTTATTGGGCCAGCGAAGCGCCAAGTGCGTGGTTCGTCGCTAGCTAGTACATGCAGTCAAACTGCTTTTTCCTAACTAGAAGCCACCTAGGTAAGGTAGTTTGCCACGTGTCGGTATCAGCGGCTTTCGCGGTGCAAGATGCAGAGAAGCTGTGAGTCGACTGCGTGCTTTTCATCGCATCGTTATCGTCAAACAGAATTGAGAAAAGTTATACGACGACTTCGTCTATCTACTTAGAATCGGCGGCAGATGGCTGTCGTTGCGACGGATCCTCGAGAATCAAAGGTATGTAATAATAAGCCCATGCATATATATATAATACATGCATCTAATATGCATGGGACAGGGGCAGGGGAGTCGACATGGCTCTCGCGGCTTACTCCACCAGCGAGCCCGAGGAATCTCTAGGTTGTATTGATGTGACCCATCGAGCTTCGCGTCATATCCACAGGCCTATTGCGACGATCCACACTCCAGCAACGTTACGAAGCGTTTCCTCTGCCTCTTCCGTATAATTCCTACGTTCGTGGAAAGACGAAGTTGCAGACGGAGGAGCTTACTCACATCCTATGCCTACTACCCGGAGATCTGATGATGAAAATACCAGCAGGGCGACACCCTTAGAGCATGGAGGATCTCGCGCGGAGACAGGACGCTGGCTAATCAACGAAAGAAGCATGTCTCTCTGCAACTAGTCTAGTCACCGAAAGCATGTAATCTCCTGAGTTTCGGCAGATGCGGTGGCTTCCGTTGGATAGTTGGAGGCTGAGGGCGTCGTTGATGAATCAAAAGAAACTTCAGTAACAATTCGGGCCATTAATGCCAATGCCTGTATTCCAACAGCCTCCTGCGGAGAGTAAGGACATGAGGTAAGGGATAAGAGGGTAAGGCGACAATATTAGCAAGTCGGTAAACGTTCATCTGATCACCTACCCCTTAACCGCTAGTTAAATTGAGCGAAAAGATATTCGATGAGTTAGATTGATAGTGACTATGTGTAGTTATAAATCAGAGGGGTGTTTTACCAAGATCATTAACGTGGTTCTAACTAATAGCAGTTAACTGGTTTGCAGCGAGTTCGCGATATCTCCTGCTAGCGTACGGGTAGAGAACCGAGCAGCCGCCTAGGATGTTGACTTTGAGCCTAGCTAGACGCTAAAACTGCCCTGCATATACCCCTGACGTTGTCGGTGTGGAGTCGCCTTATCTTCCAGGTTGTCATTCATTATCTCGATTGAAGTTTCGAGGCCAATTTAGCAACTTCCAACATTTGAACAACTTGACACAGTACCTACAGGGCCCAGTACCTACATGCCTACCCTACCTCATAAGTACCTAAGGTAGCGACCTCTACACAGGTTCGATTAAAGACGACATCAGACTCGATTACGCTCTCTACTGCCCGCCGACATGGCTGTATGGGTAACATTCGGGGCTTCCAATGCAGGCCTCAGCCCTTATCCAAAGCGCCAAGGCCATCGATGTTCGCTACGACCATCATAACTGCGGCCTCAACGGAGCTGAGCGAAAAGTGCCTTGCCTGATTAGTTCGTCCCCTACGTCGCCCGGAATCCGGATCCTGCTGAAAAACTCCTAAGCCGCCATGTCGATGACCTGCTGACCGTTGTCCTGCTTTACCGGCTCTCGAAGCCAACGTGGGAGTGCTCCGCTACAACTTGCCTTGGATACCTGTGTCTCTCGGAGGCCGTAGACCTTACCTTAGGTACCTACCTCAAAAGGGCCCGATTAGATGGGAATCGATAAATGTTATTAGTTCGGCGCAAGCCCTGGTCGAATCGCAGCTTATAAGGCAGCTGATCTGGGAGTCCCCTACGTTACACCATGCGATTAAGATATCGACTTCCAGGGATATCAAAACCGATGCATCGTGGAAAGTACCCAATCAGGTTGGGAGACAGTCACACTTACGGGCAATGTTCCAGAATACAGACCCTGACCCTGTACTGATAAACCCCGCCGATATTCCATCGTACTACGCCTGGATCGTACATATTCTCGACACATCCAACTGTTCACGAGTAATCTCAGACTACAATTCTTTTAACGGTTCGATTCAAAATCTAAGAGACTAGGTCTCCATATCGAAGCTAGTCGTCTTGCCCGTTTCTTTACCGTACTCTTGTTGACTTCATTTTACCCCAAAGACTATAATGCAAAGAAGCCCCGAGACTGCCAACAAAAAGCAATATCCAGGACGCCACAAGCTCGTTGAATATCGAATTTAAATTATAGATACCAACGTCCCCCCTCTTATGGGATTGTGCACATTGGACTATCGATTTTATCCCATTCATCTCATGGAGATCACTCTTTCGGACTCCCATTCTCGGTGAAATACTTGACTGTGTAGATGCAAGTCTAGGATAGCTCAGGTTTCCATGAAGCTAGGACTTCTCATTTTCAATTAGGGTTGACATATCAGGCGGTCTGATCTGCGAGGTTTCACTGAAGTTTCATTGACGTTACCTGCTCCTTTCAATAGGTGCTAGAGGTTTACTTCTGAGATAACCCTAGCCGCCTGCAGCGGATACATGTACTCGGGTCTGGGCTTGAGCGACTGCGTCGCGCAACGTTTGTCCTCCACGACGCCAGATTGGAGTTGCGTAAGGATTTCTGCAGGTCAATTTGGCCGCTTAAACCGTCGCTGCGTAACCTCCGAGGCATCTGCAGTCGACCTCTCAATATCGGACTCAAGCAACGCAGCCACATAGTCCTGACTCGAACACAGGATTCAGGAATACGCTACTCATTAATAGACAGGTCGAAGGTTAGGCTCACCTAGGTTCGCCATGTCTGGACGTAGCGCATACGTGAGGAAAAAGATCACCGAGCCGAGACCTGGTGTGCGGTCTCCTCCAGGGAGCAGTCGCTTTTCCGATCGAGATGACCTTTCAATCGGCGACCCCGGATTGCCACAAGGCACCGGTTACGGCACGACGAATGCGCGTTTCCTCAAGTTCTCGGAACCCGTGCGAGAGACGGAATCGACGAGTTTTCGCAACGAGATGACAAACTTCAGCAACCAAAGCAGCGGAAGTCAAAGTGGCGGAAGCGAAATAGGAAAGAGAGAAGCTGGCGGCAACTCGCAGCACCCGGGACCCATGCCGGATTATGCGTACGCCAGAGCAAGGAAGCCCGTGTTGAGGACAGAGGACATTTCTGGTATTGAACGGTCCGGCTTCCGAAGCGCTGTAGACAAGAAGAGTGACGAGTTCCGCAAGGGGCTTACAAAAGCGTTCAAGTTCGGAGGCAAGAAGAAAAAGGCCTTCGAGGCTATACGACCTGAGTCGTCTGCCACCGTCAGCGTTCACAATTATGTAGATTCATTCGACATGAACGAGGTGCCTATAGTCCCTTCACAAGGCCCGCAGCACCTCGTATGGGATCCGGAATATCAGCAAATGATATCGCCGCCGCCATCTACTAAATTACCACCGATACCCCCTCCCTCAACGACACCTGCGATTAAGCGTTGGATCGGTGCGGGAAGACCCGTTCAACGTTGGAATAAGCTTCGAAAGGATCCCGAACTATGGGATCCTAATGGCGACGTTCTTGTGTTCTTGGGTCGCAAGGGACAGACTCCACGGCCAAACCCTTCTTTCCGCCTCTCATCCCACATCATCGAAGCCACCGAATCTCGCTTCCTTATTACTCTCCTTCGTGAAGGATCCACGGAAGAAGAGTATGATTCACGGATGCACATGCCACCATCTCCTATTGGCGCGCCACCCATGTTACGGCCACACGGCTCGCATCCACAGCTCAGCTATAGCCTAGGTCGGAACGGCCAACCAACGCCCCCAATATCCGAAGATACAAGCCTCACAGACGCAGACGGTCAGATCTCATACGAGATGTATTTTCCGACGCCGCCAAATTTGAGCAAGCTTGAAGCGCATCGACATGCCATAACGACACGCAACGTATTTGCGCTGCTATACCACGCTTCGCTCGTCGGCCTATCGCTTTTCCAAGCGCTGTCCGACCTGCTTACGCGCCTCGCCACGTACATGCCCCCCGAAGCGGACAATGTCGGTACTATTATCAACTATCTCTCTGCGCGCGGTATCGATGATGCCCGAAATGATACGGAAACAGCCGTGGCCATGTTGGCGTGGTCAGAAACCCCGGAAGTGAGATGGGAGGAAGGATGGTGCGAGGCGTTCGTGCACTGTGCCGGCATGTATTCCCGACTAGAGTCTTGTGCAGACTTAAAGAACGTCACGCCGATCACACGCGCTCTTCTAGAGCGAGCTTGCCTAGAGACGCAGCTTCGCGTGCAAGCCGCAGAAGAACGTCTTGCCGAGTTTTCTTATGATGACATCTGGCTTAATGCTGGCCCGGCCGCACGGGGAGCCGCTAGAGACGCGGCGGAGCGTTTGCGTCAGTTCTTCATATCGCATTATGCCAAGGTCCACGGCGATTGGCCTCCCCCCGAAGCTGGTGCGAGGACAGCGGAAGGCGATGAAATGTGGCTGACAAGAACTCTGGCAAGAGAAATGCAAAAGGACTTCGGTGCTCTCTACGATTATCTCGTCAACCGGGACATTGTGTGGGATGAGTCTGAGACCCGGAGTAGTCGAAAATGGATGATGGTTTCCGAGAGCGGGAACAAGTCTTTTGATCCTGATACCCCGGACCTCCCTTTCACAGATATTCTCATCGAGTTCGACAATCGAATGCGATTCCCTCACATTCCGCACCCCTATCCTCTTGTCCCCGAGTCTATCCCGCCGGCCACGCCGCCTTCATCCGGTTCGAGTCGCGAGAGGTCGAGGAAGGATAACAGATTCATTAATAGCAGTAGTACGAAGCATGCATGCGACGACCGCATTAGCGAGCGGCGCGCACAGCTGGCCTACACCGAGGCCACCAACATATACATCCTAGGGTCCGACTTCACGCAGTCCGACCTGATCGAGAGCTTCATCAAATTCGAGAAGTCGGATCAGGTCGGCTTTGTTGATCCCTTCGTGGCCCGTCGCGGCCGCTGGGTTCTTATATACGGCATTTTGCAAACCCTTGCTAGCGTTGCTGTGGACGCCCCCAACGTCCGCTACAAAGACAACGTGTCGTACCACCTCTCCCCACGATTCAAGGGTACTAAGGCGCCTCCATGGAAAGGCGCTTCGGCCTCCGCAGCCGAAGCTCTCCACGAGCTGTCGCACTGCTGGCTCGCCCCCCGGACCTGGCAGAACAACACCAGCGGCGGCGAGAGTGCCGACTCTGATACGTCTAACTCGGGAGATCCTGTGTTGCGTATGATGCGCGCTCAGGCGCAAAAGTTCCCTCGACCACCCCGGACCGTGACCAGCCGCTCAAGTAATGGTGGCGGGTGGCATACCCCACGCAGCGCGCTGTCCAGCGTCACCGGCACTGGCACTGGCACTGGGGCTAGTCTCGCCGCTCCGCCCACGCCTACAATGTGGGGCGGCTCATCAGCCGTAAGCGTGAGCGCTTTTTCAGACGACGCGGCATCGAGCATCGCCCGTCCTTCGTCATCAACAGCTTATACGAATCCCAGCCATAAAGGCTATGCTAGTTCTAGAGGAGCCAGGAGTGAGCGCAGTTTCGCAACGTTCGGGCCTAACAGCACTAGCAGCGGCGGCGGCAGACTTGACGATAGCTCCAAGTGGAAGCAACCGCAGGGCTTGAGTATACGGCGGACAAAGCCGCCGGCGCCGCTAGACCTCAAGCTTGATGTCACGCGCATGGACGGATTTTTGGATGGCGGTCATAGTCCTCTTAGTGGAGGAGGTGCGCCGATTCTTAGTCCCAATAGCTCGGATGGACTAGGACCTGTGATCCGGGACTTTGATGAACTTGATTCCGTCGTAGAGGAGAGTACATGAGGAAGGAAGGAGTTCAAGGCACATTTTTGGAACACACGCCGGCTGGGAACTGTGCGCGCTGCTTCCTGCCGTTTCGAAAGTTGTCTAGGCGAATAAGTTCTATGAATGAGCCGACGGAGTGGTGTCGTCTGTTGAGGTGTTTAATAAGTAAGCGGTACCTGATGATTTTCGCGACGTTTGCGAGCGAGGGGTTTGTTCATGATTGGAGTAGAGTACCACGAAGCGCTTAATACCCAGCTAGAGGTCGTGAAGCTATCCAGCAGTATTACTCGGTGATCAGTCCCCGATCTTCATATGTACCTAATACTTATCGAAAGTTTTATTTCGCCAAAATACAATAACTACCTACTACTTAGGTACTTGATAATATAATAATAATAAACTAGCATATACCTTATTCCTACCTTCAATGTTGCTAAAATCGCCTCTAACTTCATGTGCTGTCTTTTTGTTGCCTTGAATGCCCCTTTTTACGTAAAATAAGGAAATCTGGAGAGGTACGTCGGGGTCAGAAATTTCATGCAGAGCTTCTCTGTGAACAGGTCTTAAATGTAAAGAGATGCTTCCTTAACTACGGACGGCTTATAACATATGATGAGTCTGGTGATAAGTTGTAGTTAAGCAAGAGGTAGGTTAAGCATTCACAGGCTAGTTTTTCTCCGGCCATAAATCAATAGGTACCGGTGTATATACATTTGACTTTAGGTACACATATCACTCATTATCAGAAAATATCAGTGCGTACTAGCTATGGATATCCATGAAATATAGTGAGATTATCTTGCTCTTTTACTGTCGCCTCCTCAGGAGTATCTGATCGATTTGCGTCAGGGTCGCTACCACATCGAGACGTTTGTCATTTTGTTGAATACGTCCTTGAGTGCTTCGTGGTATTCCCTTTTCTTGAAGTCATACTTGATCTCGTAAGGGAAATTCACCTTTGTGTATCGGAGCCTGATACGGGGCGGGCAGTGAAAGGTAATGCGCGGCATCGGGGCAAAGGCATAGGGGCACCAGGGAATCGCTTCTTCGAAGAATGGACCAAATGGATACCACTCACAGCCATCCACATTGTGTTTATAAGTCATTTTCACCGTTTCAGGGTTGCTGATCCACTGCGCCCAGAACTTTGAGAATTTCTCCATCGTGAACAACGGCCGAAGTTGCTTGGATGAGAGAAGAAGTCCATAAGATTCATGGCCCAATCCCGTAGTAGATGAGTCACCTTTCTGTGTCTCTATTTCAGCGAGCGCCTTCTCCGTAAACGAAATGAATGCCAGAATGTGATTCGGGTGAATGGGAGCCCCGTCGGCATGCACGATGTAGAGAGAGCCGCAATACGCATCTAGTGACTGGTGCTGCTCTCCATCCTTGCCCTGGATGGGAACATGCGTAAAAATGCGACCAGCATAGTTACGCTTTTGTTTGGGTGCCAACTCATCATCAGCAAGGAACTCCCCAATCCAGGGGAGTCCACAAAGCGAAGGCAAGTATAGATGCTCTGTCTTCGAGACTGGTGGGACAAAAATATCCTCTACCGTGGCCCATTTATTCCCTTCTGACAAGCACGAGAGGCGCTGGACATCCTCATGACAATTGACTTTGACAGCTGGCCACGGTCTGAATTTTTCCTTTGGGTTGGCGGTCGTGGGGAATGGGTACCTCTTCAGGTCCACAATAATAGGATTAGGATACGTGGTTGTCAGTTGTAAGTAGTCTATAATGGCCCTGAAGTCCTTCATGGTAATGTCTTCATAGACGATAGATTTGCCTGACTTGCTGAGTCTGAAGCCAGAATAGAGGATAGAACAGTAGCGAAATCTCATTAACCCGGGCCTGCTAAGCGTGGCGATGGACTTATTAAACTGAGTGATCTCTTGGCCTTCGCTTCGGGAGCATCGATGGGGATAGAACTCCTGGACGCCGTGATGCATACGGCGATGCGGAATATCGCTGTTGATGTCTGATGGCGGCTGAACTTCTTCAACTTTTACGCCGAGAGCCTGAGCAACCGAGAGTGGGAAATCAGTTGTATCGAGCCAAATGAAGGATGGTTTATGGGAGTTTATATCGAATAGAACTCCTCGGACGTGGCATTCTGGCCGCTTAGAGAGGTGGAACTGCCCCTGAGCGGACGCGCAGACTTTCCCATGCTGAAACCGGTTCTGATCTGAGCATTCTGCGGAGCAATACCGAGCCTCCCCACACTCGCGACACCAAAGCGCTGCCTTCTCATTGTCACAATAGTCGCAGCACTCCAGCGCGCCCTTGTCGATGATTCCCTTCTTGGTGTCGGTGGCATCTGTAACCGTAGGATGGAAGGTCCAACTGGTAGTTTCGAGGGCTGTCTGACGAGGTTTGTGTCGTATAGTCTGGCGGGTGGTCCTGCGGGTTGTGGATGGCATTGCGAACCGAGACGGCTGGCCGAATTAATAAGAGTACATAAGAAGTGGGATTATTCAATTCGTACAAGGCGAAGTAGTCTCGCTGGAAGAATATAGATATTGTCGTTCTGGTTGAGAGAGTGTAACTGGCAACATGAAGGTCAATACATAAAAGAGAAAGATGTGAGGTAGGTAGGTAGTAATTAAGCCAAGGCGGATGGGTTGGGACAAAGTGGTAGGTAATTCCAGCCCACCGCCAATCTGGGAAAGACCTGCCTCCTAGCTTGTGCTCCTTCTCGTCGTATTCTAAGTTCTAAAGCCACTAGAGCCAACTATTGAATTTCATTGCAAGATAGAGTTCATGGTTGAAGGCTACAGACATATAGTCAAAGTTAAATCGAAGTCGGCTCGGTGCCTACAAACAACCCTCAATAAGAACCTCCTCTTCTAATTATGCATCATAAATCATGACTTTTATTGACGCGTTACCACGTACCTATATCAGCTACATATGTTTATATAATTAAGAGCAGAACACACTGTAATGCCTCATCAACTCCAAGCTCGCCCGCTCACGCCACGCCACGCTTATACCCATGCCCACGCTCATGCCTCTAGGTTAACCCCCAACTCCTACCCCTTTGCCCCTTAACCATTATCTACTGTTCATATTGCTTACTTCCTAAGAAGCTTAGTGGCTTCCCTCATAAAGGAACTATCAGTCAGTAGCTCAATCCCAACTTGCGCCAGGGCTCTGGCGATGATTTCCGACTGTTGGTAGCTGAACTCTGTGCCTGCGGTTTGTGCAAACTCGGGCTCATGGTTGAATCCACATGGAGCGCCTGGCCTGTCCTCGCAGATGCCGTAGTTTGGATGGAACACGATCTTGCCCACACTCAGCAGCTCCTTCGTGTTTGGGTCTATTTGGGCGTCCTGCACAAAACCTGCGTCGGTGGCTGCCGGAGCTATCGTTGAAAAGTTCCAGTTGGCCTGACTGCCGTGGTCGGCGTCGTGCATCAGGTTGATGAAGCGTTCACCAAGAACCGTAATCACCTCGAGCGCCGGATACGGTCGATCCGTGGTGATTTGCGAAGCCTTGGACTTGATGGCGTCCTCTACGACTTGCAGAACCGGGTTGAGGTCTATAGTGTATCGTGACCGAACCGACGTTGTGATGTCCAATTCTGTTACGGTGGTGTTCCCAGGTAAGAAGAACGATACCCCGTCGTTGCCACTGCTAGTCAGCGTGCGGAAGGTCTCAATGCATAGCCTGAGCGGGCTCTTGGTCGTCTCCGACGTATGTCCTCCAGGCCCCAGGACTGTAAGCGCGACGCCGTCTTTGACCTCGTCGGTTTCCTCGATGGTGTAATTCACGTTGATGTACGTACTATCCAGCAGCCCACTCACAGTCGAGTTCACATCCTGCAAGCTCAGGCCCGCAACTCCGAACAATATCTTTTGCGCTACCACGTTGATGGCGAACATCCCTACATCCTCGACAGGTGCAGCCGTGGATGCCGTTCCAGGAAGCTTATCTGCGAGGTCGGTGATCAGCACGAGCGCCTCATACGCAGTCCGAACTGCATCAGCGTGCGTGGCTCCGATGAAGTGAGCTTCCGCATCAACGCGCCCGGACATAGGCTGCACGGCATTGGTGCTTGTAGGATGCGACATCATCCACACGTCCACGCCATCAAAAGCGCCAGCATCTCGGAGTCGTCCCTTGGCGCCAGTGTTCTCCTCGTCCGGAGTCCCCATAAATCTAATTCGCCCGGGAAGATCCAAGTCGATAAGCACTTGGCGTGCCTCGTTTGCAGCGGCGAGGCCGTTAAGTATGATGTGGTTGTGGCCACAGGCATGGCCGATGCCTATCAGAGCATCGTATTCCCCCATGAAGCCCACAACAGGTATGTCATCATCGGAGCCCGAGAATCCGGCGGGCTTGTGGACAAAGTCCAGCGCGAATGCTGTGGGCTCGCCATACGCATGCGGCGTCACATCCCAGAGGCCAGGGTTTTGGTTGGTATAATAATCCACGATCGTGTCATGGGCGTGGAACTCTTGGAGGGACGTTTCAGGGTGGGCATGGAAGTCCTCAGATATGGCCTTCAGACCGGGAAATACGTCCGCCGAAATAGTTTTCAAGAGGGCAGGAAGAGTACTTAGATCAGCTGCTGCGCTTGAGCCTACTAGAGCTAGGAGAAAAAGTTGAGGGCGAGCCATATCAGCCACTTTGAGCTCGATCGCGCTGCTCGGATGTCAGAATAGAGGCGCGTTTCCAAAAAGGTTGGACGTGATGGGACATTGAGCCGTATTTATTTCCAATGCTCCCCGGTCTGTTCCAAATTCTAGAATCTCGATGGACGATGTCTACAGGGGTATTATCTATGATATCCGCTTCACATCGGCTCGATTCCTAAAAGCTCTGAGCCTAGACCATACGGATCACTCATTGATCCCCACAAACAACTCATCCCAAGGGGGAGAATTCTCTTCGCGCGGTCCAAATTGTCAAGGTCGCCCATTTCTTACGTTATACGGGCCAACCCGCCGGGAACGCGAAGTCTCCAATGCAGCAACCATAGCCAAGCTAGGAGTCGAGACGACAGGCATCCCGGGACCCGGTACCAGTTTGCGCATCCGATACGAAGAGTATTGAATTACTACTCGACCATCGTCTTCGTGGAATCACTTCAAATCCAGGTAGGTCATCCATCCGGCCATCCTCAAAGAGTAGGATATGGACTTTCTTACGTTACAACCGTTGTCCACTTAACTCAGGGCTCGGGGCAATCACGGTGCCGCTGGCGTCATCATCGTCTGCCCCGATGTTCCGTCATTCTCATATTCTGAAAGAAAATGGTTCGTTACGTAAATATGCACATGATAATGTCTCGGTATTTGAGCAATAATCCATTACTGATCATCATCTTGCTATCGTAAGATTCCGCCACTTGGCAGCCCATACCTACCTGGGTACCGAATTGAGGTTGCGCCTAGCAAGATTCTTACCGAATGTGAGTAAGACCAACCGTATTTAAAGTAGAAAATTAGGAATGAGGATACTACGGCGATGAGTGGCATTCGAATCGGCAGGTTTAATCATTATGCCTTCTTTTCCCGCCTTTTACCCCTTTCCTCGATGTCGACCCGTAGGCCCACCCGGAGCTCATCCGGCCCCACAAGCATCGGCGACTGGGTTCGGAACCAGTCCATCTCGGCCTAGAAGATGTGGCTCATATTCTCTACTTCCAACTCACACAAAGAGAGCCAGAAGCGAAGACATAGTCATTATGTAGATAGGTAAATAGCTATAGTAATTAATGCCCAGCTTAAAGGAATGCTACGTTACCCACTAACGAGCCCATGTTTCTATCCCCGGGCTTGTAGGTCCACTTGAAGCTAGACAGGCCTCAGAGTCACCAACCTCCTAGCTAGTGATTATATGGGCCAGTTGAACGGGATTGATGTCTCTCAGGTTTCTATTGAATAATATACGAGTCCCGTTTAGATATCCCTTTTCAAGCACTTAACTTGTGAGTCAATTGTCGGCAACCTCCCATTCTCCGATCTACCTCCTAGCGCGAAAGCCATAATCACAGTATATTATGCGCTGATGACATCGAGGCGTACTGATGTTGGTCTCACATCACACACAAGTGAGATTTCGCGGAATTTCGGATTATACCAGTGGTGACGGTGCAGTCCTCTCTACTACAATCTCTTTATCCTTTACACTCACAACGAAATCCATCATCTTGGCATCCTCCAGGATTTCCTCATCCTCTTGAAGATAGCTCTCCAGCAACTTGGCCTCAACTTCATGTTTCACGGCCGTATGGAGACTGCGTGCTCCTAGGTTAGGATGATACTCCGATTCTGCCAGAGCTTGGCAGACGGCCCCATCGCGACGAGTTAGAAGCCTCACATTCCCGAGGAGCTGTTCGTCTTCTGCTCTAGAGAGTCGAATGGGCTGCCGCACTTTCTCGCGGAGCTCGAGAAGGAACTTGTGTGCCACGACTGCCTGCTCGTCTTTCGAAAATGGCAGGAAAGGAATGAAATCGGTTACGCGACCGGTTATTGGTGCCTAGCGATTATGTGAGTGATCTGTCTTCAACTTGCGAGCGGATGTCACCGGGCTTAAGGGGTGGCTCACATCAAATCTTGCTAGGAAAGCATCTTTTAGCAACTTGGATAATCGTTTCGCCTCTTTCTCTCTTGCAGCTTCATCATGACTATATATGTCTTTGTTATGCTCGCAAAACCCATTGATGGTATCGTCAAGGGCATTGGTTGCGAGTATCCATATTGTTTTCGAGCAATCCACTGTCGTGAGGTGTCGTCGATCCTGATATTCACCTAGACAGGTACATATTAGAATAGTGTTAGGATTTGTAGACGATTGCATTAGGTGCACGTACCATTGTCGAAGGGTATTAGCAATGCCTGATGAATTTCTCTGGTGGTCTTTTCGAACTCGTCGAGAAAGACGATACACCGCTCCCCTGAATTTCTCGCCAAGAAATTGTTTAGCGGTGTTCCCCTATCCGCTCCGGTATATGGATGTCGTGGGCCGAAGAGCTCTACTTCTCGGTGGACAATGGTGCAATCGACTATCTCAAGGTCAAGGGACAAGAGGTGTCCGAGCCGTCTAGCAAGTTCGGTTTTGCCATGACCACTTGGCCCAGCAAAGACGATGACCAGGGGTTTCTTGCTTGGAAGCATAAGGTATGCAAGAAGCTTCTGAAGCAAGCGGGCCGAAGCGATTATTTGTCCGATGAGAAAATATTGTATGCCCAGGAGTGGTTCGGCGCTCCTGAGCTTGGCAACTTGCTTGTGTCTCCTTGACGGTTTCTTTGTCGTTGCTGCCTTATGCAGATAATAGCGGTGAGTGAGGTTTATTGCCTTGGAAAGCGTCTTCCTCGCTTCGTCTGTGCACCATGCAGATTCCGTATCCGTCTCTAGTTTGATGGACTCTGCCTTTGGATCGGCCGTCGGCGGGTCTTTGATATACGACGAGTAGAGATCTGACGGGACCGCCGTGGGCGACGCTCCCAAACTGAGCAAGGTCGCAACCATTTGGCTTGTATCTTCTTGTGCAACTTCGCCATGGCATATAGCGAAAGCGATCAATGGAGTACGCGATATTTCATGGACGACGTTGACTTCAGCACCATGCGAAACCCAGATACGGACCACAGCTATATCATTCGTCTCCACGGCATAGAAAATGGATGGGAAACCTTCAACTGTGTCGTTAATATGCGCTCCGATTGTTGTATTATCGTAATAGTCCAAATAGTTCTTGAGGATGTTGACCGGTGCCCCATTCTGCATGGCGCCGACAAGGTCTTTTGAGCTGAAGCCTTCGGGTGAATCAGTAGTGGCCGGTCTGAGAACCGGTGGCTGATCCACACGCGGAAGAACGCAATCCCAAGCCATGACCTTCTCCTCAGCTGGTAGTGTTTCTTGTCGTTCCACGCAAGAACTTTCTGAAGATTTCGAGGGCATAGACAAATCGCGGGATTCATATGACTGACCAGGGAAGGTATCTGGTAATCCTTCGCCGACTTCACTCCCAGCAGGACTGGATGGCAACTGGTACTGTGCCCTCGATGGTATATTCCCAGCGGGACTTGATGGTAACTGGTACTGTATCCCCGATGGTATGCCCCCATGATCCGGAGATCTCGACTTATCACCTACTTCGTTGATAGAAGGAAGATTGGGAGAAGAGAAAGAGTTGGACCGTCCAGCTTTATCAGGGTAATATTTCGAGAATTGGATTTGATGCTGTTTTGCCTTATTTACGTCGCCATCAAATCGCTTTTTCTGTTAGTATAACACCATGTTGTATGTGTACGGGCTCACTCACAGTAAGTAAGTCGATTGCCCGCTGCTCGCTACAACTGCCGCTTTGCATAACCTCCAGAACGTCATCCTTATCATGGGTCATGGTTCTGATGCTGTAACTAGGTACCTGCTCTAGACGGTGGTAACGAATATGAGTAGCCACTGAAGAATTCAACCTTGCTGTGATCGAACAATGAAAGAGATTTCTATCCGGAAGTGTGCCGTTTCTTGGGACAGAGTGCGACACCAAATTCCAACTATTAAAATGAGATATGCCAATGATCACAACGACAACTTACAGCTGTCATACCCAATATATTTCTGGGACCTCTATCAACTTGCCGAGCCCGCAGCCTTACCATCAGGAGCTATTGCAAACCAATATGCCCGAAGTGAGGCAACAAGGCAGACTCAGCCTGGCAGCTGGGGCCTGATCTATACCCCTGACCTCAGGGATTGGCGGCTTAGAACATCTCATTTTACGGCACAACCTCATGCAGGCTGTGCATTATCCAATAGCTGCTGACAGCGCAAGAGCCCATACGCGGTTACCGTCACATTTACTCCAAATTCGCTTGTAATCAAGGCGGGCTTACAAAACCTCGAAGGGCCTCGTTTGTCGTTATTTACTCCTTTTATCATTGTGGTGTACACCTATCTATCTCTGGCAGTCAATTTTCCGAAGCCTCAAATTCTTCGCTCAACATCCCTTTTGCTATGGATCCTGCGGTTGAAGGAGAGCTCTTGGCGGACCCCCCGCGGCTTACCCAATCGAATACCAGCCCCTGGCCATCCACAGTTGCCGACGAAGTTCTGCCACTTGGTCCCCTAGCAAGTGAGGACAAGTATGAGGAGATAATTCTGTCTCTGAAGGCTGAGATATCCAGCCTTCAAGAGGATCTCCGCCTTGCTCATAGCGCCATAGACGACATATTGGCAGACTTGAGCTCAACACAGAATACATTGGAATTGCAGGAGCGATCTAACCGGACAAAAGATTTGGAGATTCAAGAATGGCAACGGAAGGTTGAAACTTTGGAAAAGTCTCTGGATGCAAGACCTAAACCTCAGTTACCCTCTACAATGGGTGAAGACCATATGTTAATGCGGGACTCCGCCGAGATTTTGGAATTGAATGACAAAATCAAGAAGCTTGAAGCTAGTCTGAAGGAACAAGTCAGCATCAATGAGGATCACCTCGAAAAGGAGAGAACTTTGCAGACTCAGTTAGACGATCAGAGGCGAGACCACAAGCTCCAGGTTGATCAACTCGAAGCAAACATTTTCGAGCAAGAGACACGGCGAAAAGAAGCGGAGACCAGAGCCACAGAGCTTCAAGGCAGCCAAACCACGCTAGAAAGGCGACTGTCGGCTCTGAAGGTGACCTCTCAGACGCCACAAGGAGATTCCAATGCGCACGTCGTCAATGAATTGCGTAGATTGGTTGATTTCTACAAGGCGAACAGCGAAAGGGCGTCACGGCAAGCACAGAAGGCTTTTGCGATGCGAGGCTCGAGCACCTTAGAGTAGTATCGAATAACCCGAGGGAGAATAAAGCTCGATCAGTCGCATACCTGATTCATCACATGCACTTAGAACGAACACGTAGGCGTCTTCCGATTCGCCTCACTTCAGGCATTATTCTATGAACAGTAGCTCATCAACGGAACTTATCAATCGCTGATTCATAGAGATGTACGGAATAGCCATATACAAATGTGATGCGCTGGTAGGGCCCACTCTGAAGCTGCACGATCCCCTGTTGGAGACAATAGTCCCTTGCCGGGTCTGGGTCTGGGTCCTTGAATCGCGCAGACAGAAGAGACATCCTGGAACGTCAATTCATGGCCTCACCACTCGCCATATGGATACGTCTCGATTAGGCTGCATACCTGATACCCACTGAAGGATTCGGCGATTAGGCTCACGGCTGCAAGAAGGCTTAGGAGATCGAGCCCTATTCGTTGCCTTCCCGATCTCGCCCCCAACCACCCCGGACCTCTTACTACCTTTCTACCCACTTATCCAGGTAGCCAAGTCGGCTAAACGATCATGAAATTCTTCATGCGGCGAAGCTTCAGGTGACCACAATAATGCGTTGGCACCGTGACCGTGTCTGTGGTTTGCTCCGCTGCGGCAGATATCTATAGGTAGCTAATCGCAGTCTACCTAGGTAGAAATGGCAGGTAAGGTGAGACCCTCCAGCCTCATTCTAATGCCAGCGAAGGTCTAATCGCGCATCCTTGCAGGAAATTCAATACATGGAGCTCAGCCTGCTTCTCTAGCGCCTAGGCGTGATTGTGCCGGCCTTATCCTCAAGGAACGGTCACAGCTGCATGACCGTCCTACACCACTATGTGTCAGCAATGTAAGCAAGGCTGTCTGTTACTCAACCGTCTACCTTCTTGGAGGGATTTGGCCCTTGTGTTGAGTTTCGGTAGATAGGAGGCCGATACCAGAAAGTGTATTTACCAACCAATGCAACTATTGGTCCAGCGTAGGTAGGTACAGGTAGATACTTTCAATAAGTATGTCGAATGGGAGACAACACCTCTATATCGAAAGACTCCTTACTCTCGGAAGAAGATACATTCTTGGTGTTTAGTTCTGTATTCCGCCATGGAGCTTCCTCGAAGGCCGTCTCTTGGCCAATGGGTCGGCATTGGAAATCTCTATGATGCGAGAAGCGACACATTCTTACCTACGACTCTCTTAAACGATGGCTTCTCAGACGACGCCATTACCAAAGTCGCGTTTTCCAACACTTCCCTAGAGGTCAGCTCCGGCGACTCATACGAGGAAAAGTTCAGATTGATGGGAGTGCCCCTAGAGCTTTGTACAAGCGTGCTTGCTGGACTAACCCAGCCAGAAGGATGCAGCAGATACTTAGTCGAAACACGCAGAGCTGGTAAAGCACGCTGTTACACATTCTACCACAAGGTTCTCGCCATTCAGGAGAACCTGAATATGACCAGCAGCGCATTTCACAGTAGTCTCGACCATGCTCGGCTTCAGGGGGCCGATGCTACCCACGTCGTCAGCGGCATTGAATGGGGTGCTCAAACCGTAATGTCCATAACAGCATCTGCGAACCCTGACTCCGACGAAAACACAGTCAACCAATATATTCGAAGTCAGGTTGAGAGGTTCCTAATGCTGACTGGAGCTATACCATCTAAGGATGTATCCCACCGTCCGGTACCACACAACCCATCCCTCGATCTCGAAATCGTGGCACATAGTGATGTGTTGTCTGACGATGGTATCGTCCTCTCAGATATTGATGAAGCCGCAAACTTCATCAACAAGATCGTGCCCCTTGACGTCAAGCACAAGCACCAAGGAAAAGGAAGGCCCGTGACGTACACTCTTCTTCCTCTGAGTGTCCTCTCGCTTTTGACCGGGTCTACTCGCATCGTTCCACCCGTCCCTCAGATTAGTGCTACGACATTGCAACAGTTCATCGCGCTCTATGATCAATTCGGTACTGCTCTTAAGGGGTTAGGCGAATATCATGCATTTTTATCTAGAAATCAGCGATACATTCCAGACGAGGACACACGGATGGTTGCCGATGTGTTACGCGAGCTCCAAACTACCAAGGAACAATTCAAGTCCCAGTATTCGTCTCTGATATCCAAGGTCCGTTGCGGTAAAGCAGACTCAGATATCTTAGACAAGCTGTACCATGACATGAAGGAAAATCTAGAGGTATCTCAGAGTGTCCTCCGCAATAGCGAGGTAGAAACGCAAAAGCTCGCTTTCATCGCCTCTGCGGTGCAGAAGGGAGCAGTGTACATTGGACACAACGGAGCAGATCTGGACACCCTTATGGATCGGCAGCCACGCAAGGATTTCTATGTCTTGTACTTCGGCGCAGAGGCCATGGAACACGACGTGAATTGGATATCGAATCAAAAGGTCCTCTCCGATGTCCTTCAGGACGATTCCGCCAACTCACTTGTCGCTATCGTCGACTGTGACGCGACTAAACAAGAGATAACCAAGACGAGGATCACAGTTCATCGTGGCGGCCAAGAAGTTGCACATGACTTGCTAGAACGGCACAAGTTCCTAGCAGAGAAATGTTTTGCCACGTACAGAGAAGATACCCTCGAGTCCGGTGATGGCATTCGGTCTCCTGTAAAGCGCGGTGTGGTCAGAGTGGCCTGCCCCTGCTCCAGTTGTGATGCCGAGAAGGTGTGCGAATGGATATGTCCCTATTGCGAAGCAAATCTTGAGTATGGATATGCGGACCGCTACATATACTGCGGTTGCGGCAGGAGTTTCTTCAGTAACTACAGTTTCAGGTGCAATAATCCTTCTCACGGGCGCGGCGCAGCGTACTATGACCCCAGACTTCTGCTCGCATTACTCATGAGCCTTGATCAGTCGGATTACCTCAACATTCTCATTCTGGGGGAGACGGGCGTCGGAAAGTCGACTTTCATCAACGCATTCATCAACTACTTGTCCTTTGATACGCTCGACGATGCGCTTAAAGAAAACCTCAACTATGTAGTTCCCTGCTCGTTCTCCGCACAGATCATGGATAGGTCAAATCCGGAAGGAGAGATTAAGGAGTTCAAAGTGCAGGTCGGGTCGCGGGACGATGAAAAGGATGGAAGCAAGGGAGAGTCTGCAACCCAGAAGACGTCAGTCTACGCCATACAAATTGGGAGTAAGACTATCCGACTCATCGACACTCCGGGCATGGGAGACACCCGCGGGTTGGAGTACGATCAGAAGAACATGGCAGACATACTCGCCACTATCAGCAGCTACGACAACCTACACGGAATCATCATCCTCTTGAAGTCCAACAACGCTCGCCTGACAGTCACCTTCAACTTCTGCGTTTCAGAGCTTCTGACCCACTTACACCGGAGCGCAGCCGCTAACATGGTCTTTGGCTTTACCAATACGAGGATCTCCAATTATACACCGGGCGATACGTTTGGTCCCCTGAGGACCATCCTGGAGAAGCACTCTAGAGTCGGGCTCTCTCTCAGCCAGCAAACGACGTACTGTTTTGACTCTGAGAGTTTCCGGTATCTGGCGGCTTTCAAGGCGGGACATAACATGGGAAACATAGACGACTTCCGGCGTAGCTGGGAGCAGTCCAGAGATGAAGCGCGTCGCCTCGTTCAACACTTTCAGACGAAACCACCTCACTCCGTACAGAATACAGTCAGTCTAAACAGAGCTCGGAAGATTATATCCGAGTTGACGCGGCCCATGGCCGAGGTCTCACAGCTCGTCCGAACTAATCTGTCTCTGTGCGAAGACAAAAGAAAGGAACTGGATGACACGCAGCTCTCAGGGGCTGCTCTTAGAAAGCGTCTCCAAGTCGAAAAAGTCCACTACGAATCCGTTGGGGGCCTAAGACCACGGACGGTCTGCAAGAATAGTCTGTGTGTCGAGTATAGGGATAACGGGGAATCGACCAATACACAGGTGGCCATATACAAGACCATCTGCCACAAGAATTGCACTCGACCAAACGTGACGCCGGACCAACAAGGCCATCCTAATTTGTACGGCTGCCACGCTTTTGATGGAGACACGTGCAAAAGATGCGGACATAACTGGCAGGACCACATGCATGTGACGTACGAGCTAAGGGAGCGCAAAGTGATGGTGACTGACACTGCGGTGAGCCAGCAACTGAAGGCCCATGCTGACGACGTCTCTCTGAGAGAAGCGGCGATACAAGACCTGGACAGGAGAATCAACGAATACCAAGACGAGCACGACGAGATCCAGAAGGCGGCAGCCATGTTTGGCCTTTTCCTCAAGAAATACTCCATCACACCTTATAACGATGCAACGCTGGAGTACTTGGACATGCTCATCAAAGACGAAAAAGGGAAGATTCATGCTGCTAGGCAACAAGACATTTCCGCGTCAGGCAACCGGAAAAGGCTCCAGGCAATAGAGGCCGACCGCCAACGCCACGTGGAATTGGTGGAAGCGCTCACGACGACCATGAATAATAGCAACAGCACCAAGCAGCCAGTTCTGGATCCAGCTAGCGTTGATCATTGGGTGAAGAAGCTGTACGGCCTCAAGCACTTTGGGCAGAACCTCGAGGCGGTCAAGAACACTATCACATTAGCCCAGGAGTCAACTTACAGAGAGATGCCTTACCGTGTGAGGAGGGTAGTACGGCAGAGGGCCACGAGAGCAGGTCGAGGGAAGAGTCAGAGGTCGATCACGTCCTCGTTCAAGTTATGGTAGGGGAACTTCTTGTAGTTTTGGCCTAGTTGCAACGCGCCAATGTAAGAAGTGATGACCGTCTTGATGTCTCCGGTGTCGTGCTCCTTCATTCTTTGTTGCTCGGTGTTCTTGCTGTGACTATATATCTCTCTTACTATCAGTAGGTGGAAAGATGTTTCCTTCAGATGTGCTTGTTATGATTTTCGCGGATGCGTTTGCGTTTGTTTGTTGCTGGCAGGGGACGAGTTCGGGAAGCAGAGGGAGGAGTCAAGGGAAAGGTTCGTTTCTTAGCGCACCGACCGCCGACCCTCCCAACCCCCGCTCATTTTCGTAAAGTTAGGTAGGTAGGTACATGTACGTAAGGTATGTAGATTGTCCAAGGCTGATCCTAGTAGGATACGAAATATCTACATGGACGGGCGAGTTTGAATCAACCCGCAAATTTGGTACATTTTTGCAGTATAACCCATACATGAGATATACTTCCATGTTTCGCGTTCCTCTTCCTTTCTCGACGTCGTATTGTTATAAACGTACCTACGTACATCCATACCTGTCAAGCAGAGTAGTTAGGTAGGTATAGGTACCTAGGTACTCAGCCCGGCTGCAAGCTCCGATTACACCGACCCCTAGTCTCGGAACCTCTAAAACGAACTATTACAATCCTCCGGGGTATGAAACGTTAAATTTATACAAAAGCCCCACTGATACAATCGTAATAACTTTCTTCCTTAAGGTATTTGCTTATATATTATTATATAATGCTATACTTATTAAAGATATCGATGGCCTTATTTAAAATACCCTAAATTATTTTAACTAATATAGATCTTATAATCTGCCCAAATCCGTTGAGCTGGCGATGTATACGATTTAACGTTTCATACCCCGGAGGATTGTAAGAACCTTAAGATCCACCACGGCTAAATTCCCTGTCCCTACCCGTTCCTTGCGACGTCATACAGATCCAGTTAAAGCCTCTACTGGAAGACAAGGCGTTGCCCTGCCGCTCGCCTTTTTGTTTACCAGGCAGCCGGGCGAACCCCAACCCCTCATCTGCTCTTCGGCGAATTCGTCCATCTTCAATTGCGGCACACTGCATATAGCGCCGCCAACGTACATATTGGAATCGGAATTGAACATATGGATATATTACTATAGTCTGATTCTTGTGTCTTTATTGCAATTCTGTCCAGTACCATTGGAAGACTTGGTTAGCAGGACTTCCCACGAATCACCTTCCGAGCACCGAGTAACGAGTAACGAACACGACATATCAGATCAGCCAACCAGGCACTACACTACACTACAGTATGTTTGTATCCTGGCTAGGTATATCATAAAAAGACGCATAAAAAATCCCGAGAGGGTGGGACCCTGGCCGACCTTACCAGCCGCCCGCCTTACCTTGCAGCTCTTGGCTCGCAGCTCATCCCAGGAGCTTCAGCTCTCCCCACCTTCTGTTATTCTCCGTCGTCCTGATTCTTCTCCGCTCTCACCTTTCCTCACCACCATCGTCCATCAAGCTTCCCAGTTGGTCGCAAACCTCCCTCCAACGTAGATTTCACCACCAAAGCTTGCCCCGAGCAAAGGCGTAGGCAAAATGCTATTCGCCATCTTCTTCGCCTTTTGGCGATTCATGCAGATCATCACATTGGTGAGTCCCTACCTATCTTACCTCAGTCCATCCGTCTGCGCCGAACGAATCCGGCGCATATCCGTTACTTGCGCCGCTGACCAGCTAACGTCCACAACACAGATCCCGACGATGGGCATGCTTGCCTACTTCGTCAACGGCTACGTACAGCTGAACCAGCTGACACCCAACTACATCTTGGTTCTGTTCATCGTCTCCGTGCTCGCGCTCGCCTGGTCCATCTACACGCTCTTCAGCTACCACCGATCGTCCGCGAACGCGACCTTCGTCGCCGTCTTCGACCTGCTCTTCGTCGGGGCCTTCATCGGCGCCGTGTGGTCTCTGCGCATGATCGCCAACGCCGACTGCACGCACATCACGCGCGGCGACCCCTACGACGTCAGCTTCGGGCCCTTCGGCACCGCCTCGGTCACCACCTGGGACGCCGACACGGACAAGACCTGCGCCATGCTCAAGGCCTCGTTCGCCTTCGGCATCATGAACTGCGTCTTCTTCTTCATCACCAGCATCCTCGCGTGCCTGCATGGCGACCGCTCGAGTACCGCCGACGGGAACACGTACTACCGCGAGACGCACAGCCATCGTCACTCCCACCGCGGCAGTCGTAGCCCGCATAGCAGGCACAGCACGCATTCGCACCGCCGTGTCTATGTCTAGTGAGGAAGTCAGCCGCGTTTTTCGTACTGGGCGTGTACAGAGGGACTAGTTGAAACTAGTCGGAATGAAAATGAAAATATGTAAAGAGGAATCGGCGTTTATTGAAACTTGGCCGGACACCCGGAAGGACGGGATGATTGACCCCATGTTGCATCTGAGTTGGAATGAGACAGAACGGGTCGGATTTTGGAACGAGGTAGCTTTTGCTTAACTTGCACGAGGTACTTGTCTGACGAAATGAGACGGAATGAGATATGCTTCAATTAAGTACAGTGCAGCACGGCGGGGTAGTTTCGTTCGCAGCGATTACGACCCTTACGACTATTATGCTTCCGGTTCCTACGATTATAGAATAGCTACGTGTCGAGACGCTTCATGAGCGAGGCTGGTTCGTCATTTCTTGCTCTAAAACTTAGGTACGCATTGGAAACAACTAAGCTGGCGGCGAGTAGCCGAGAGCAAAGGTTGGAAGAAAGATGCCAGATAAGCTTTCTCCAATGCTCTGATCTGTAGTAATATCCGCTATGAGTGCGCTCTATATCAACTGGATGGGGTCTTAGTCTGATGTACGTAGATAGAGATATCAAGGGCGAGGATGCGTTCCTAACTACCTACCTAAGGTAAGGGGCATTGCCTGTCCTCGGTGATAGCTGGCTTAATTCCTTGTCATGCTTACTCGTATATTGCGGTGAAATTGACATGTGGTATATATGCGACGACATAACCCAGGCTGTGTGATATGTAGGCCTCGTTGCATTCAACCGATCACTACCATCTCCATAAGCCGCTCCAACGGGCATCTTGCCCCCGGGATCCCATCTTAGGACGGCAGCGCATATGTGGAAGATTGAGCTAGCAGACCGGCGCATACGCCATAAGCCCTCAGGCTCAGGCCAGAGACGTGAGCTGAATAGCAAAGTTGATCCAATGCCAGCGTATCGGGAACCGACCAGCTCTAGCTGTTACTCCCTTATGATGAAGGACTGTAACTTTCATCTGCAACTTCCTAGGTATTGGGACCTGAAGTTGCATTCAGCGAGCAGTTTCGACCGGCGTCAACCGCCTGGCCTATTAGTATCAGGTAGGTTAGGTAGCCAGGGTTCATCACGTTCTTATCTGATCCTGCCCGACGGTATACCCTCTCGCAACACCACTCCGTCCCTCCTCCACAACGGTGCTCGCTTCTTCGTCGTCCTCGGCACCAAACTCCGTACCTAGGCCCTGCCAAGTTCTTTGGGACCTCAAGAACTCTGCTCCGGGACTCGCTATGCCATTGACGAGGGCTACGTCTCCTGTGGCTCTTTTGACGACTGCTGAGGATCCCAGGCTCTGACCTGAGTCCAGACCTGCAACATTGGTTTCTGGTCCACTCCGCGGCGCACTTCGTATGGCAACTCTCATTGGTCGGCTATGACTGACGAGTTTACCGGTCCGGAGGTCGAATTCAGGTGCTTCCGACTCTTCGTCGTCAATGCCGTCTTCGATATCTTCCGCTTTAGGTCCGTTCGCCTCTTCCTGCTTAGGTAAAGTCCCTTCACTTCCATCCGCAGCCGGCGGAGCCTTCACACCCTCAATACCGCCCCACCATTCACCAGTCCAGACCCTGCTCTCGTCCCCTTGCAGCGCAAGCCCCAGCTCAAAAGGCGTGACGACGGGCTTCCACAATCCCTCCTGCTCAACGAGTCCGCTTTCCCAGCACCCCACAACGACCCAGCCGTCCACTTCAGCAAAATTGGCCAGCTTTGCGGCGTTTAGCTTGCCGACCACAATCGTGTAACTCTTTTTGCCGGCGGCCGCGATCTGGTCCTTCAGGGTGGAGATGGTGGACATATAGTTCTTGACGGAAAGTGTATTCACCAGAATCCCAATGATGGACGCTGTGGCGAGTCGGATGACGAGCGCGTAGCGGCGACGGAGCATACCCGGGGTTGCACTCGGGTCGAGGGATTCGGATGCAGCTGTGTAGGGTGAAGAGGGAGTAGAGTAGATGCGTAGGGAGGCAAGGCGGGAAGAGAGCGTTAGGAGGAGCGAAGTTGGAGGCGTAGAAATATGGAAAAGGTGATATTCACTCAAGTTGGGTTCGACACTTTCGCCGGCTGGGGTGTCGCCTAGTACGAGCCTGCGGTTTGGTATTGCTCCTGTTGGATCTCGCACGATTTCTGTTGCGACCACATTGTTGTACCCCTTCTCCCTTAGCAGCTCGGATATTGGCGCAACATGTTCCTGAAACATGACATCCGCCATGACCACCACCTTCTCCGTTTTCTCAGGGAACTCTTTCTGGAATTCCTCAGCTACTACACCGTAGTCAAGCTTTTGCCTCGTGAAGATATGGAGTACGGGTAGCCTCGACGTCGGACTCAGGCACGCGCGGCCATAATGCACAACACCGTCCGCATTCGCATGTTCCGCCGCGATCTCGTCAACGCAGCATGCGCTATACGAAGTATCTGCTAGGATATATAGCCGCTGCCTCTGCTTCTGTTCCTGTTCTCGCGCCTCTTTCCAGCTCTTCTCCAGCTGGGCGCTCAGCGCGTCAACGACCCAAGGCGCGTCTGGCAACATGGCGTCGGGGAACTGTAACGCGATGCGCTTCCATCCATTTTCTTGAATCTCAGCAGCCGTTCGTACAATCTCGTAGACTTCATATAGCTCATGGTCGGACCTATTGGGTCGCTTGGCATGTGCGATCGCGGAGGGTGGCGTTGGGTCTTCGAAGAAGATATGTTCGGCTGGTGTCGAGAGGACCGGCGGCGCGCTCAAGTCGGATGTCATCGTAGGCGGATTGAAAATATCTAGCAGCATTAATTGAGAAAGGAGGTTTTCGCGACCTAGAAATTTTATTTTCCCATGCCTGCTTTGGGCTATGGAGGGGTTAGGAGGGGCTAGGAGGGGCTACGGGCCCAGTGATTTCTGCGGCGGGGCTGCGGGTAGGCATGGATCTCCTAGGTGAATATTTGCAGGCATTAGTGCGGTAGGGAGTTTAACTAGGTACCTAGCGGTTAGGTACATGTACAGGGTGACGACTGATCCCCTGTTCCGGTAAACCCATGTAAGGGCCAGTTCAGCGTCGATAATAGGTTTTGAGTTAAGGCTCGTCCGTGACATGACAGCTCTTGAGTGGGTAGAAAAAGCATATATGTGACGTTATCAAGGTCAACAGATGTGGTACAGAGATAACAGGTACCTATATATAATATTAATGATAATTATAGGATAAAGTAGAGGGAAAACAGTCTTCTAGCACTTACATGTCCGGGTATATTGCTGGTTCAAGTATGCAAGACAGAAATCCGCGTCCAAGGATGAAGCTCATGAACATAAACCCCTTTGAAGACTCCACTACAGCAATGACCCATTCCGAGGCTGAGGAGGGTGTTCCATCCCAATATGTGCCACACATGAATGCGCTGTATAAATACCCATGAAAGACCTGTACACTAAATCCCTATATCCTGATAAATGATCAGTATGAGATCTAGACCAGAAAACTAGAGCTTCACTTGACCAGCATTCAGCCGGTCCCAATCGCTCTTCCTAAACTTGACGTAGGTCCCATCCTTAAGCCAGTATATCTCGTCATCGCCAACCAACGCAGGGTCCACGCCCTGGTTCCGTAGTTCGGTTTTTTTCTGCTTATTCGTCTCCGTGACGGCTGTGGCAAGCCCCTTGCCCACCCTTAGGAAGATCGGTACAGCATATTTAGGCAGTTGACTCCGTGCGTGTTCGGCGAGGGACCTCAACAGAGCTTCGTCAATCTCGTCCTGCGCCAATTTGAGAGCGGCGCAACCAGCCCTTCCGTCATGATTTGGCAGTTTAACACCATACACGTTGGCCTCGTGCACGGCCGGGTGTTTACATAGCGCCTCGCTAACCTCCGTGGTGGCCACGTTTTCGCTTTTCCATCGGAACGTGTCGCCGATGCGGTCATGGAAATGCATCAGGCCTTGGCGGTCCCAGCTCACCAGGTCGCCGGACCGGAAGTAAACATCGCCCTTCTTGAGCACGTCGCGCATAATCTTTTTCTCCGTCGCAGCTGGGTTGTTGTAATACCCTTGGAAATTTGATTCTGGCTCCCCCGGCAAATGGAAGAGCATCTCTCCAACGTCACCGCGCTTGACCTTTCGACAGAAGCCTGTCTTTGGATCCCGTAGAGGTGCGTCCGTCTCCGGGTCTACCTCTACAATGGCCGAAGACACGATGGCGAAGATAGAGTAGAGGAGTCCGACGCGTCCGATGGCACCACTCGCGATTTCGTTTCGAGTATAATTAAATAATGCCAGGGAGCCTTCCGTCGCTCCGTAGAATTCTGCGATACCATCGATCCCGAACCGTTCTCTGAACTTATTCCATATGTCTGGACGTAGACCGTTGCCAAATGCCGTGTGGATTCGATGTTTCTTATCCAGGTTCTCGCCCGTAGTCGGGTCGATTTGAGGGGGGGCTGCAAGCAAATACCGGCATGTCTCCCCCACATACTGAATCATAGTAGCATTATGCTGGCGGGCTTCTTTCCAAAACGTCTTAGTCGAGAACTTCTTGCCCAATGCCAGTGTGGCACGACTTTCTAGGCAGTGGGACATCCCCATAATCGTAGCCGAGCTGTGATAAAGTGGCATGCACTATTAAGACTCTATTAGAACGACTAGGTACCGCGTGTAGATAGATGCAGGGCGTGGCTTACCGTGTAGAACACATCCGAAGTCTTCGTACCTAGCCAGCCGCGGCAGAATGTACCGACCACAGTGAGCTTCTTCCACGAGACAATAGCGGCTTTTGGCAACCCGGTTGTACCAGAGGTGTAAATGAGAATCCCCATGTCCTTGGATAGCTGACCTCCACGGAGAGAGTCCGGCGGCCGCACAGGATCAGTAGCAAAAACCTCAGCCTTCAGTTCATCTGATAGGAACTCTATTCGTAATGCCCCCAGTCTCTCACGAGCGTATTCGTCGATCTTGGGCGCGGCTTCAGGATCCGCTAGCAACAGGACGGATTCGGCGGTTTTGACACAGTGGACCAATGCTTGACCGGTCAAATTGTAGTTTATAAACGCCGGCTTAGCTCCGATCGACCATAGACCGAAGCAGATGAAGATGAAGTCATCCGAGTTTTGGAAATCAATAGCGACTATATCCTTGGGCTTGACACCAAACTTCTTCTGGAACCAGTTCCCATACCTCAACGCCGTTTCATAAACCTGGGCGAATGTCCAGGATTTATCCTCAAAAAGAATAAACGGCCTATCCTTAGACGACCTACTTGTCGCCGCTTCTTCTAGCGAATAGAAGGTACTGCAGCGATCTTTTCGTTCGCGACTAGAGTTGCGGTGAAGAGCTGGGAGTGAGCCGCGCAGCAGCAGTTTGTCGTACCAGAACCCCGTCTTCACATTCAGATACGCAAGCCCGGCCGCCGCCGCCGGCACGGCCAGAGCCAAAGGAACTGATTCCATGTTAGCGAAAGTGGGAAGGCAAATTGATTGGGATAAAGCGCCATGTTCCAGTGGGCTGAACCTGGCCATCATTGGAAAGTAGGGCAACTTACTTGGCATATTATAGCTTTGCGTGATTGAACTTTTGAGATAGAGTGAGAGAGTTGAATGGATATAGCAACGAAGCCAGAGAAGCAACAGATATAATTATGTGATCTTATAGGGCCCTTCAACTACGTAACAATTAAATATTCCACATAAGATCGGCCAAAGACGGCCAAAATCGTTAAAATACAATTAGGGGATGAAAACGTCGAAAACAGGAGAAACGCAATGCGCTAGATCAAGGGGAGATAGTAAATAAATAGCACGGTACATGGCGTGTTTTAGATGGGTTGTAAATCTACTATATACCGCAGTGGGCCGCGTGGGCTCTGTTCGAGACGAGACGGCTCCCGCAGAGCACTGACCCTTGGTCCGCATCGTAACGCCTACCGGATCCCAAAGTCCGGGAACGGGAATATTAAGAGAATAATCCTATGGAAGCGGCTGGTATCATGCCTATTGGTGTCCCGGGGATCCGAGGGTTGCGTACATACGATGGAGGCTCGTGGACATTGGTCGAACTGTGAGCTAACCCCCGTCTTTTTGTTGTGGATTTTCCTGTCTGGTTTCCTAATTGCGTCTCTGAGCCTCGGCTTGCAACGTAGACTACGTTACACGCAGAGCAGCAAACGCTAGGTAGGCTGAAGTCGTGATGGCCAACGCTAGGGGCCAATGATGTATCTGAATACCATGCATATGTGCCTTATCAGATGATGTATTGTTGTCCTAGTAAAGGCGTGCGAAGACCAACACAAGCCATTGTCGCATTCGCATTCTGAAGGCGCCTAAGCCTCCCCCCCACAGCGATGTCAACGAGGCTCCATGTAAAAGCCACAGTCTGATGCCGAGGCGACCTGTAACAGCCTCGTGGTAGTACCAATCAATTTGCCGAGCGGCTCGGATATCCAAGAGTTAGTTGTTAGATGGATAGTCATGATCGGTCACCCAGCCATCATAGAAATCGTGTATCGGAATTGAACCCGGCAACATCCGCAACGGTGGAATGGGAATGGTATGTGAATGATAGGTTAATCGAGAAGTGTTATGCATGCACGGCTGTACTACATAAGAGACACATATTATACATATATACATAACGCAAGGTTTAGATAACGTCCTACCCCCATGCAACCTGCACGTTCCCTAATGCACGGTCGTACCTAGAGCAGCGATGGTTAGGCAGGTGCTTCGTGCTAGGTTAAATGTTCAATGTTGACCTGACCTCTTTCAGCCCGAAGCAAGATGCCCCTAAGCAGGTACATACATGTAGGTACCTAGCCAATAGAAAAGCGAGATCGCTAAACTTAGCGCATCGACGCTACTGGCTAGTTGTGCTGTCACACCTTGCGGGTTACGGGCGTTTGGCAACAGCAGGTGGAGACCGTCGGAGCCAAATCGAAGCATTTGGGGGGGAAGTGTAACACCGAAAGTCTCCGGTCTAATGTTCACTGCACGCACATCGCACATGACACTTTGCGACAAACGACGCACTCCCAAGACGCGATCGATCACGAGCCATGCTTTTGAATAGGTAGTGCCGCCCAATTCAGTCATGTCTTCCGTTTCTCAGAACCGACATGACGGCATTGCAACCGAAACCAAATCGCCTGCAGCCATTGATACCGCTGTCAATGGCAGCTCAAGTACAAACGACCACAAAAGCTTACCGTTGAAACGAAAAGAGCCGCCTCCAGAGAAACCAGCAGATATCCAGAGAAGATCCTACATCGTCGCGTCCTTCTGGTTCATTGTACTCTTTCTCGGATTGCCAATATGGTGGAAGACAACTACCATATACCGGGCAGATCTGCCCCTGAACCAGATGATGGACTGGGCTGACGGCAGGGTTAGAGTGCTCTTCCATCTCAAAATGCGCCTATCACATCTTTTGCTAACATGTTGCTACTACCAAGGCCTGCGATCCAGTGTTTCCAATCAAAGTGGCCGTCGATGCGCCGACTCTTCAACAACACGAAATCGAGAGCTTAGTGCGCATTACTCAACAAACCCTAGACACTACAAATGACTTCAAAGGACACCGTATACAACTCGAGGTATCACGTTCAGCTAGCGAAGACCATACGAATGGTCTAGCGCACGACTCGAGCACTGCTCTTACTATATACCTAAGCCCAGGCGACGTCGCTACGTCCTCCCTCGATTCTCGATCACCCGTCCTAGAGATCACTTATCCTCCGAACTCGATTCCGACCCCTGATGCTGCCTCCTCTGGCTTCGCGACGTACTTGGCAACACAGCTCCGAGATGCCTTTGCAGAAGAACGAGATGTCATGTCGTATCTGCTAGCAACCTCTTCCATGCCCTTTGAGCAACGAGCGCTTGGTAACCCCCAGGGCTTAACCGACACTCTGTCAAAGCGAATGACAAGGTCGCTAAAGTATTCGCGAACCTATCATCTCACCTTTTCGTTGTTCACAAGTGGACCAGTCCCGAGCAGCTGGGATATCGAGTCTGCCATAGAGGAGTATATGAAGCCAATACTAGATATGCTTGGACCTATCCACAACTTCACCATCGATACCCAAGTTCAACTCTATGCCTCCCCAGGCGTGCAATCCCAAGTGCTAAGCAAGGAGGATCTGTCTTCCTTCATCAATGCCGCGGAATGGCCTCTGTCGCCATCTATAGGAGGCGCGCCCACGGTCAATTTCGTCGTGTTCATTGGTAACCAGACTATTGGCGCCGCCTCGGAAACGGGCACTTCTCATTCCTGGCTTATACCGCAATGGGGATCTGTGTATCTCTTGCCACCCCCTTCGACGGACTACGTTCCTTCAGAACTGCTAAAACAGCCTGTCCTAACCTTCACGTCACACCTCCTCTCGCTCTTAGGAACCCCGCAATCGGGGTCTCTGCCGATGCGGCTCTCGACGCTTACACGGATTCGATCTGCTGATCTGCTCTTGCGGGCTTCCTCTTCACTTGGATCTCTAGCTCGACTGTCGCTCGCACTACCCAGCATATCCATTCCGTCTAGCGTCGCTGATGGAGTGGCTAAATCTATGCACCACCTCCAATTGGCCTGTTCCAACCTTGGTGGAAGTGACGGTCTCGAACACGCGCGGATCGCCGATGTGGAGGCGGAACGGGCCTTTTTTGAAAAGAGTATGGTTGGGCAGCTCTATTTCCCTGAGGAGCATAAAATTGCTGTTTATCTGCCACTTCTAGGACCTGTCGGAGTTCCCCTGCTTATTGGTCTCTTGAACCAGATTAAAGCTTGGAAGAAGGCACGAAAGGAGAAGACGAAGGAGGCCTGAACAATTACCACGGCGACAAGTAAAGCCTACTACAACCTAGACATGCCCGGATCCTGATCCCGAGGCCTTGTCGGCGTACCATTATTACTTATGGGTGGATTGTAATGGTAGTCGACTGACATGGATCAGTAAGCAACAAGCAGGCTTATGGCACCAGTAACTAGACACCTGGCCTTATGCTTTCCTGCAATCATCAACTTGTCCTAAGAATGGCGCTGTTGTTTTAGAAGACTACATGGGAACGTCGAAGCCATAGCGTAGGGGCCGGGCGAGGCAGCCACGCCGCGCGAGGCACTGGATAGGATGTATGACTAACTAACTCCCTAGGTAGGCTAGGACAAGTAATGATACCAGAGTTAGTATTGACGATGAAATTCGCCAAATCTGCTCTGTTCCTTAAAGATGATATTGTGCTCTGCTGTTGTAACCTCCTTTACACATTTGTTCAGGTAGATATCGATTCTTCAGCTACACCCTCGACGCTTCCACCTACTTATCAATTTCCATTTGGATCACAACTTTAGAGGAGATTGCCAGATTACAGGAAGGTAGGGCTGATAGGGGTACGTTATGTAGCCTGTGTAGGTATGTACCTAGGTGGTATGCTGGCATGTTGGCATGTAGGTACAAGTAGGTGTGATTTTTTTGCTTTTCGGACCAACATTGAACTCCACCCCGGCAGCCCGGACATGTCGGCTTCTGATTACTGCGAACCAAACACTTTATGGGTTTATTACCAGTCGGATGCGCTGTCAATCTACCAACATGAAAGCATCATACGGTTACCTTGTATATTAGCACAGAGAGCGATGATCAGCTGTAGCTGTGCGAACAGAAGCTCGAAGTAGTATTGGGCCAATAAGCTCGCACCATATTTACCAGAGCGAAGGTTACGTTCGTCGGCTTACTTGCCATATTTCTTAAGTCATCATCAAAGGACGGGAGCCCCCAAGTCGCACGCGTCCTGCAATGAATATCTCACTGCCCGATATCCACACGGCGGCGGCGGGAATCATTCCGCCGCAGCAATTCTCGGATATACTGTCGTCGATATCTTGGAAACAGCTCATTATTCCCGCCGGCCTCCTCTACATCGGACTATGCCGGGCTCTGCGCTTCCGCCGCGAACATGGCCTACGCAAGAGACTGGGCTATCTAGACCGCGCGTCGCTTGCACGCATGACTGCCGTCGATGCGCAGCAGATCATCAAATTCATAACCTCATGGGAAATGCCGCAGTTCCAGTTCCTGGCTCTAGAATTCGGGCTCTTCAAGGTGCGTCGAGTTGCGAGGCTCGTCCCGTGCAATGCCGCATTCGAGTTTGAGAATCCTTGGTGGTTGTAGGTTCCAGTTTACTGACGCCAGCATGGCTGGTTGCTAGACGTACGGTGTAGAGAGCATAAGTCGCCTGCTCCTGGCTACAGGAAATTTGACGGATCCGGTCAAAAGTCTGAAGAGGTGAGGATGATTTGCTTGCGTTTTGTCTAACCTACTCCTTTTCACTGCGAGAGGGAGGCCTCTATCTAGATGTCGCGAGAGTTTGCAGGAAACTATTCGGGGACAGCCAAGATGACTAGCCGTCGAATTTGCTCGGGAAATTCAATGAGACAAACGTTCCCAGTGACCATTCAGATTACTAAACAACCGGCAGGTTTGAAGACACGGCCGCGCTAATTGGCGAGTTCATGATGAACCCGCCAACCACCGAGCGTGCTGCGAACGGTATAGCACGGATGAACTTTTTGCACAGCAAGTACATCAAAGACGGCGCCATTTCGAATGCGGACCTGCTATACACGCTATCTGTGTTCGTAACGGAGCCCCCGCGCTTCGCCCGCATGTACGATTTCCGGGCCATGAACGAGATGGAGTACTGCGCGTACGGCGTCTTTTGGAAGAGCGTCGGCGACGCCATGGGCATCGAGTACAAGGGGTATCTTTCCCGCGCCGAGTCCGGTTGGCGCGACGGCGTAGAGTTCGCCGACGACATCGCAGCCTGGGCCAAATCCTACGAAGTCATCGCCATGAAGCCTAGCACCGTATGTGCCAAACCGGCCAAGGCGCTCTTGCCCATGATAACGTACTGGGCGCCGTGGTTCGCGAAGCCGTTCGTGACCGAGGCCGTAATTAGCTTGCTGGGCGAGAGAGTGCGTGACGCTTTTATGTAAGTTTGCATCCCTTACTGAGCCCCTATCTTGCTTACCGTCCTGCGGGGTCCCCGTTCCGTCGATTTGGTGACACCGGATCGACGGTTACACTGGCCGGATCGTTTTCCGCTTCCCTTACATTCTCGTATGACAACGACTATTTTCAGCTACCTACCTGTATTTAGTGGGCTAATCCATCAGGCTTCACGAACCGGACGTCGCGGCGGTGGCCGTGACCTACTCCCTCATTGCGATACGACGCTTCGTAGTGCGGCACCTTACGCTGCCGCGCTTCTTTGAATTCAAGCGGCTGCGCGACCCGGATCCGAAGACGGGCCGAATGATGCAGCATGTTCCTTACGGGAACTTCCCCTTCTACGTCCAGCCGACGCTGTGGAATCGCTGGGGCCCGGTAGCTTGGGCCATCTGGCTGTATGGTGGCAAGGTGCCAGGAGACGAACCCGAGAAGTACATGCCTCAGGGATACCTAATCTCGGATATAGGCCCCCAGAACCGTATGGGCCAAGGCACGGAGGAGGTAGAGGCCGGTGCCAGGAAGATTAGAAACAGCGGATGGGCAGGCTGTCCCTTCTAGGCTAGAGAATAGTGATGGTAGAGGCACCTGGGGGGTTCCAGAAAAAGGTGGTCACTCACTCAGGTACCTGCTCGAAGACGCTCGATTTTCAGCCTCAAATATCTTTAGGTACCTATCTATCTAGTCCTCTAAGCTTACGATGGGCCGTCTCGACTTTGGACGGCTAATGCGGTTTTCACCCACGTCGATGCCCAATTCATCGTCACACACTCTCGAGTCACTCTATCTCAAAGTAACCTCTATTCGACGAGTTCAGAATTTTATGGTAGGGACGCAATACTAAGGCGAGAAAGGTGTGGTAACACTGCGTTGGCCTATTGTCTTCCTAGGGGCGATTCGGAGGTTGCTACACCAGGTAGACGGGTAGACGCGTGTATTTGAAGCATGGACTTGGAATCAGAATTACGATTGCCACATCCATGATAGTAATTGCATATTGGTTTATTGCTCCGTACAGTTACGAGGAATACGACGGGTCTGAGGGACCATCTTGCTCAATATTGTTTAGATGAGAAAGAGCAACAGTTTTGACTTTATCGCCTGAACTAGCTTTGTGTCACTTACCGTCATTCTCACGTCGTGATGACGGCGAGATGGTCGTTAATAACATACGAGTTCCTATGTATGTACCTATGTATGGATGGATGTATGTATCCTCTTGACTTACACGACATTGAAGTAATTACCTACCCATATCCCGATCAGATATATTAGGTAAACAAGGTTAAGGTTGTTTGCATTGGATCTGTGAGTGGGCCCCAAGTCACCGTACTGGGTGTAATAAAACACGGCGCGGTATCCCGGGATTTCTCCATTAGTCCAATACATTAGCCCCAGCGAGTGGAAGGAATCCGTCGTTTCCAACTGGACACATCTTCTCTGGGATTGGGTAATATCAGTCGCTTCATCCGCTCCAAGGAACATCACAACTGGCCCGCTTGGCACAGCGGTAATGCGCCTCACTAGTACTTCGTATCATTATGTATTCATGTGGTTGCACATGTGCTTAATGGTATCCTACTGAGGAAGCTATGAGGAGATGACTGGTTCGACTCCAGTAGTGGGCAACGCCTTGTTTTTTTTCTATCCTTCTTTCCTCATTATTATTCAATTTCACACCACCCCACATCTGCTTCGCGCGCGCCCCTAGGGTGGTTCTTCTTTTCATTGCTCAGAGAAAGGTCACTTCGACTTATTCCTTCCAACTCGACTCGTCAATTGTGTCATCATGTGCGCTTGATGTTTATACGATGCCGGGATTACCGCCGCAATAATACCTGCATACACGCATTAGGTACCTAAGAGATACGTCTGTCGCACCGGTACGATTGATTCATGGTTGATTGTGCAGATTCGTGCCGTTTCTGCAGCCAAAACCTTCTAGATGCAGGAAAATGAAAGATCAGGACATTCGGCAGAACCGTCTCGGCCGCATGCTGGCCCACGGCGAAAAGAAAAGAAAAAGAAAACTGTGGCAATACGCTCTCGACATTCTATGACGGGTTAGCATCTCTGCACCTTAAAGAGGGGTCTCCCAGTGCCAACAGGAGAAAAAGTGGTTCGACCGCATATTCGGGATCGGGTACTTGTCGTCGCAGATGGAATTGTTCTCTTCTTGAGACGCCACTATCTGTAAGGATAACCGTCCGGACCAACCTCCCTTTGGAGATGCAGTGGGGTGGCGCCGCGATGTACCGGGCCGTCCCATGCGACAGGAGGACCCATGTGCGCTATATCTCAAGATCGCTTTCCGGAGTGCAAGTTGTCGCAGCGTTGTTCTTTTGCGAGTGGGCTCCACTCTGATATGCAGTTGAGATGAGAACGAGCGAACCTTTCTCGATGTCCCCCCCGTGGGCGGTGTGTGTTTGCGCACCAGATATTCGTGGGGAGATTTTGCTACTGCGGATGTGATATGTGACAGCGTCAAGGCGCCATATCTACCCTTGCTTGGGCTAAGGGCGGCCAGGCCGGTGTGAGATGATTTAATAAACAAGTCAAACGCCACTGGCATCTCCTCTTATCCATTCTCCGGTCACAAGACAGGTCTATGCGAGTCAGCGGAAGCCGCAGACGAGAAAGGATAGGGTTACGAGGCTTGGGTGTTTGGCCGCTCCCCAAGCACGCGGACGAAGATTTGGCGCTCTTTACCAGATGGTCTTAAGAGGCTCCGTTGTCAAAGATCTCGTGTAACATCGAGTGTAGTTTTCCGGCGAAAGACAACCAGGGGTACTCGGTATGAAAACGCGGAAACAGGTATTGGGGCGCCTGGGTTTCACAGGCTGCTGATAATGGACACGAGTCATACATACTCCAATGGCACAGCAGACATCAAGAGACAAGTAACAAAGGGCTCGAAGACTACCCAGGTACCTAGGTAGCAAGCAGGACGGATGACCCTTGTAAAATTTCCAATGGGGATGGGAGAAAATCACCATTGGCAACAATCATGGTCCGCCATCTTGTCGAATTCAATACATCTCGGTGACCTGGCCGCCCATAAAATGTTACTTCCCCCACATCATCAATGTAACTAACACCTACAACCTACACGTAAGTTACATAATTCTCATACTTGTCACCTCAGAAGAAGAGTATGAATCCTCGCATGCTTACGTCTACCATGCACATCTATGGTACGGTTGTTTAACCATTGCTCTACTATTGCTACTGGCATCAGTGTCATCTACGAAGTCGAATACGTACCAGAAGGCCCAGCCCAGAAACGGGGTGTGCGTTGAATAAGAGCTGCAGCGCACTCTCTCCCATATTAGTTTCTACGGGAGATCTAGCCGATCTACATCGGTGTTAATACAGTCAGTACATTAGCATTCGCATATATTCCCGGGAGACTCCCCACTCCCCTCCCACCACCCAAGACCGGACACCAGACACACCTAGTTGGTTAGGTAAGCTGTCCCGTTCATTTCTAGGAAGTCTAAATAGTTTTCGCCGCCTTCACGGATCTGACTGTGTGCTGCGGGCTCTAGGACTAAACTGGACACAACATAAGAGTTCGAGGCTAAAGCGTCGTACTTTCACCAAGTGAGCAGGTACCCGAGGGATAACAAAGAATGGACATGTCCGATCCTCCCGCCAAGACGGCTTCGGCAGTGCCAGCTGAGGCGGGTACCGCCGCGGAGAGGTCGACAGCTGCACAACCTGCAACATTCTCAGCTCCAGCTGTCTCACCAGGTACCTTACTACCACCAGAATTATCGCCAAATACCGGCTCCAAAACTGACAGCGACAGAGACAGCTGCTCCTGCGCCAGTGACCACTAATCCAGCTATTCTCCCTGCATCGCATTGGGCCCAAGTACCGGTACGCCAGAACCCGTTCTGACAAGGCGTTTCGAACTCCCTCAAATCATTCCCAGGGCAAGGCGATTGATTGATCACAATTCTAGCACCTCGAGACCGACGACGATGATTCCGCCTACGGTGACGACAATGCTAGCTCAACCGCATCATTGACTGCCAGCATCCTGGAGTACCGAACAGTGAATGGTCGTACATATCATAGTGAACGTGGCAACGCACAATCCTGGTAAGACCCTCCTCAGCTTTGATTATGACACTATTATATAGAATCTGCCAATGCTAACTCTCACCTCAAAGGAACCCAAATGACGCTTTACATGATGAGTCGATGGATATCCTGTAAGCGGCAGCTTCTCCTAGCATGATTATATGTCCAAGTGACTGAGCTAAACCGTTTATTATAGCCATCATGTGTCAACGTTGATGCAAGACGGCAGGATCTATTTAGCTCCACTTGGTGACGATGTTCAAGTAAGGAGACCCTCTTCGGAGAATGGTCCACTCCTCAAGGTATTCTAACCATGTTGTAGAAAGTACTAGACGTGGCCTGTGGTACTGGTGAGTTTCGCATTGCAACCTCTGCTTGCCAACTTTGTCTGGGTTTGCTAACGACTCTCTCAGGGACATGGGCAATGTAATCCCATCGTGCTGTTTGAGCCATGCTCATAACGAACTGACTCACTCTAGTGATTTTGCCGACCTATTCCCCTCTGCGGAGGTAATTGGTGTCGACATCTCGCCGCAGCAACCTCAATGGATCCCGCCCAACTTGAAGTTCGAAGTAGACGACGTGACACAACCGTGGACGTACGCACCCAACAGCTTCGACTATATCCACCTGCGTTGGCTTACAGGATCTGTCCCGGATTGGTATGCCTTATACCGAGAAGTCTTCAAGGCGCTGAAACCAGGTGGATATTTCGAGCATAAAGAATCTTCATGCTTGCTTGTCAGTGACGACGGCACTGTTGCTGAGGGGTCAGCTATAGATCAGTGGGGCAAAGTATTCACCGAGGCCGGCAAGAAGTTCGGCCGCACATTCAGCGTCGTGGAAGAAGGCCTCCAGAGAAAAGCTATGGAGGCGGCAGGTTTCGAGATTATCGAAGAGGTGGACATGAAGGTTTGTTCTAGGATCTACAGTATGGACAGTGCGACAATGTCCCGCTGATTTGAACGTCTACAGACACCACTGGGACCCTGGCCAGCCGATGAGGCCCAGAAACAGATCGGTCTATACAACAGGCTGGCCATCGAGCAAGACGTTGAAGGTACGATATCATTCACCGTCAAGTTGTCAGGTCTCACAGCACTCACCTTATATTGCAGGCTTTTTAATGTACATGTGGACCATGGTAATGGGGTGGACCAAGGAAGAAATACAAATCTACGCTGCACATCTGCGGCGTGAGCTGCGGTCACCGAATATCCACGCCTACTATCCCCAGAAGTTGATGATTGGCCGGAAGCCCGAGGATGCTCTATCGATGCATAGTTAAAATCCGTGTTATGCCTCTCAGTTATCCGCCTCTGTTCCCCCTTCGGGGCTTCTCTATCGCCTTGCTATCCCAGCAGGGGAAATGAAGCTAGAGGCCAAAGGAACCCAATCCAGCAAAAAAAAAAAGCCGGCCGACGACATATCAATGTTCCAAAGAACAAACAGTACGCAAGCATCTTATACCCATAACATATGATTGCCGTATATTGAGAGTTCACCCGACATAATTGGAGTACGGCAGCTGCTGGCATATCGAGAGCTTATTTGTCTTCTCTGGAAATATGAACTTTCGGGCCAGCTAGGCTTTTGACTTCAAAATTGTTATGAACCATTCCCGCCCTGCTTTGAATGAAGTTGGCGGGAGGCCACCAAATCCCTAAAGATTGGCCCTGGAGTTACCTATGAAACTGTATAAACTGGCAGTCATTGTTGCCCTAGTCAAAGTAGCTTAAGCGTCTCTCACAAGGCTCCGTAACGTCTGACCTGCGCACCCAGCAGGTGGATCGCATTCATATGCTACAGTAAAGCAAGCCATGTATTGCAGAAACATGTGCCGTTAGTGGTGATCGCAGCTTTTTAGACGTTGAAAAATACACCATCAGAGCCTTGTTGACTCGTGCGTCACATGCTGGTCGCGTCTAGGCTTTAACATCTCTTTGAAGCTCGTCGCGCAAAAGGTGGCGGGTAGAGCCAGACAATCCATGTCGAAGTTAACACAGGTCATAGAAAATATGGAAGGTCCTTTGGAAGCGTTATATTGTTTATCTTGGTATGGGGTAAGAGCGTATGTACGTGTAGGGGAAGACTCGTTACTAAGGCAAGCATTTGCTACTATGGTAACAACCTACCTTACAAACGTTTCGGAAACTGCGGTGACTCAGGATATGTGAAATTGCATGTACTGGTAAGAGAGAAGATTCAAGACCACGTTAATAAAATATCAATCTGATTGATAAAGTGGTTTGAATGGTTTTCCCTCCTTCCACGTTAAAGAAGTGGCGCACAGTACTGTAAGAGCTTCCCCATCTGCATGATTCCATGTTGTACCCCTCATAATAAACACATGCATTTCTTAGAGCACTCACAATTACATGCGAAGGCCGAATTCTTTCCAAATTCCAATTCTTCGTGGAAAACGCGTTTACGGTTCGATACAACAACATATTCCTTATACAACTTTTCTGTTCGAAATTAAGCCGCCAGCAAAGCCAGACCGGCCACCATGGAGCAACCGCAGCACCCTGTTGTTGACCAGCCTATCAATCAAGCTCAACCACCCCAGCTTACGATCATCCTGCAAAATATCGATGAGCTCATGAACAATGCCGTCCTAAACCAACGTGCTGCCAGTGGCGATGAGATCTCGCTTCGTTCTCAGCAATCAGCTCTCGAAAGATTCAGGGAGATGATGGTCGCAATCCAGAGAAAGGCATCCAAAGCAACTCACGAGGTCGAGACGAAGCTAGGACACAGTCTCATCACCGACACGCCCTTAGAAGACTTAATTGGAGTTAATCCAGCAAGCGAACTGAACCGGGTCCTGGGCTGCATGCATTCAAGCGGCAAGAAAAGCTACAAGCTTCGCAATTTTCCAACCACCACCCCGAGTCCCCAATTGGTCGCCGACGATGACACAGTCGCGTCATTGCCACCAAGTCCCGGGGACTCTATCGTGGTTCTACAGCCCACGCTGCGGAACGTCTGGGTCGTTCAGCATGCCTACGCGAAACTGATCAATCACAAGGAACATCTCATCAAGCAGTACCTCGACGTTGCGGATTCCAGCATTGTGCTGAGCCGTAAGTTCGCTCGTGAGTACTACGAGGAACTCGGCCTGGCCAATCTGCCATCCAAGAACAAGCTTGGCAACCTGCTCGATATCAAGCACTCTTCGTACACAAACGACAGCCAAGACATGATGCTTGTTCTTGCCTTCACCGACCAGAATGGTGGCTCTCAGTACGTTGAAGCGGTTAGCGGCGACTCTGTTGATATCAGCGCCGACGAAGTGAATAACCCCTATCTCGTCCTGCCCGTCTCCGAAGCCAGCATCAAGAAGCTGTACGACGTGTATCGGTCGCTCAGAAAGGCAACTTCCCAGGAACGCCGAGCCATCAAGGACAGGGAACTCGGGGCTAATCGACCGGTGGACGCCATGGACGAGCTGCAAAAGAAATTCAACTTCGGCAGCAGAGGCGAAGCTGACCAGACGGATGGTGGCGGTAGCAGGAAGCGTCGCCGGATGTTGGAGGATGATGAGTAAACGTCACTAGAATGACCGGAGCTCCTGAAACTGTCGAAGGGCTGCAATCAGTTGATGCATTGTAAAGTGAATAGCTGGAACCGTAGAAGGATTGAATGTGTTCATTGCCCCTGACGTGAACGTGGCGGAGATATCGACGATGCCACAGCCTCATGTATCAAACTAGAATCGCCATTAATGATATAAAGCTTAACCACTATGATGATTCCAGTGTCTGCGACTGCTCCTGTGCCGGCGGAGGTACGCAGCATCACAGCCCCTGAGCCCCCAAATCAAAGAACCAATCAATGATGTGCCGATTTTGACCGCCTGTCCTGTTACTTAAGCCGCGCTTTCAGCTTTCGACTTGAGCTCCCAACCTAGCCTTATGAACCAAACAGATTCTTAATAACTGGCCGTCGCAGATCATCGGACATCATGGCTGAAGCGGCTGCAACTGCTATCGGCATCGCAGGTGTTTTGAGCGTCCTCCAAAGTGTGCTCCAATGCTACAAAGACTTCCTGACAGCTCGAGACTTCGCACACGACTATGCGACCTTGCAATTACGCGCAGCATTGCTAGAGAACTCCATAACGTCATGGGCCGTCGCTGTGGGACTCATCGACGATTCGGGGGTCCCGTGTGGCAAATTCCTCGTCGCTCGACCAACAGAGAATAACGCCAAGCTTGTTGAGATGACTTTGGAGCTTATCCGTGAGCGACTCGATGCCGCGAACAACGAGCTAGCAAATTACACAAGCAATGCGCCGACTTCTCAAGACGTTTCAAATGCTGAAGAGTCGCCCGCTGTGAGCCAGAACGACAAGCCCTCTAGATTGAAGAGAGCGGCAAACAAACTCCATCGCATGGCTCATCGACAACATGATGAGCAGCATCCCGGAGTTCTGAAGCGTACGCAATGGGCACTTGTCAACAAGGCCCACCTCGAAGATACCCTGAACAAGGTTACAGCATTGGTGGACCGACTGAACACCGATTTTGCCCCTGTCAATCAGAAGAATCAGCTTGACAAATACTGCCAAGACATCAAAGATCTGAAGCTGAGCGAGGAAGATCTTAGGGAGATTGGCGCGACCGCTGGCGATCGAGTATTTCGGACAGTTTTGAAGATGCTGGAGTGTGAACGTGTGACCGGCAACAGGTTTGTCGGGATGAATATCACTAAGGATGGCACTGTGAATATCGGGGATCACTATGATAAAGACTGGGATGGCACAAACATGGTAAGGCAGCAAGGCCGCAATGATACCTTTGAGAACCTTTCTGTTACCGATATGGCATTCGTCAATATTGGGGACAACTTTGGTGGGAAGAGCGCTGTTCAGATACGACTTGAGCAGCAGCAAGCGGCTAGACAAGCCAAGAGCGGGACTTGACCTGATTGAAACCCCTTTTTGTTCACGCCTGCTCTGAATTTAAGCCCATAGCAGAACAGATGGTTGGTCTTTCCTACTATTTAGGTATTCACTGAGACCGGAGATCATTCATTCAGAAGCTTCAGATTTCTCTTAGGTATCAAGTTCTCCAAGAGATAGGTGGTCGAACCATCAGCTCTGGAGACATCTAGACTATTTCCACCTTAACAAAGAGAAAACAGAGTCGCCGCAATCTTCCGTAGCACCCTGTGTCCGTTCACCCAGATTCCATCTCGCATATCAATATTGAACTCGTTATTCTCCAAAAGCCGTACAATCGCCGCGTGGCCTTGTGAGGCTGCGATTTGCCGCGCCGTTCGTCCGTTGTGGTCCTTGATACCAACATCAGCCTTCTTCTCTAGTAGCAGCTGAACTATGGCCTCGTTGCCCTCATGGGCCGCTACATGGAGAGGCGTCCACCCACCGCACTCGCAGTCTTTATCTCTGTTTCCAAATTCAAAAAACGCCTTGTCAGGCCGATACATAGCATTGGGGTTGGCCCTCTTCTCTAATAGTAGCCTCACTATGGCCCCATGCTCGCATGATGCAGCAAGATACAGCGCTGTCGCTCCGGTAGCAGCCAGCACACCTCCCTCACCGCAGTTGAAGCAACCTATGTCGACTTTTGCGGAGAAATGAAAGAGGCCGCTACCTATTTCTAGATTCTCGATTCGTGTTGCATTTTTGGGACTCTGTTCCGTTTCGATAACCATCGTCTCTCCCCGAAAGAGTCTCATCATTTCTTGGTGGATTTCATAGGTGAAATTCATTCTGCCCTTATGTATGGTGGCTTCCTTGATCTGCGCTGGTGACAGAAAGTTGGCGGACCCTTTATGTATATTCAGATCTCTGATCTGTGCTGATGCCGAGAAGATGGCGGAGGCTTTATGAATATTCATAACCTCGACCTGGGCTGGTGCTGAGAAGATGATGGAGCCTTTAGATACATTTAGAGTCCCGACCTGGGCCGATGCCAAGAAGATAAAGGTGCCTTTCGAAATATTCAGAATCTCGACCTGGGGTGGTGCCGAGAAGACGACGGTGCCTTTTGACATATTTAGAACTTTGATTCGGGCCGATGCAGAGAAGATGACAGTGTCTTTCGATATATTTACAGTTTCCGTCTGAGCTGATGCGAAAGTGAGAAAGCATCTGTTCACCAACCACATGCCAAGTGGTATTACAGGCTCGAATGCGACGACAACTCTGTTAACGAGAAAGTTTTCAATTAGGGACCTCCCAATCTGTGTGAATCCTCCAAGAAGTTGGAATGATCTAACAAAATCGACCTGTCCTTTTTCGCATGCCTCGTCTGGCGTTTCCGGATCGCCGATGATCTCAGGATTGGATGCCCTTTCCAAGAGTAAGCGGAGCGTACGCGCAACTGTTTCGTTGTTGCTCCGAAATAACTGAGGCGTCTCTCCTCCGGCGCTGTAGTCGATATCGACGTGAAAATCTTCTGGTCTGAAGCCCATTATCACTTTCTGTACTGCGAAGTCCAGTGCTGTCCATCCAAGTATGTCTGGCACGCCGATGTCAGCCCCCCTTTCCAACAGCAACTGTGCTGCCGCATCATGACCCTGAGATGATGCGATATGTAGCGCTGTGCGTCCGCTACAGTCTCTGGTATTGATATCAGCCCCAACATCAGCCAACACCTTCAGTATAATCTCATGTCCTCGAGAGGCCGCCGTATGCACCGCCGTCCGTCCCCGATAATCCACCCGAGCGACATTCAGTCCACGCTCCAGTAGGAATCGGATTATCGTGTCGTAAGATTCATGGGAAAGCTCATAGCTCTTCGCCGTCGAATCACTTGTTTCAGACCATGGGGTTTCATCTTCCGGCTCTCCTCCGGTTTCATTGCCAAGGAACAGATGAACCATTTCCTTGCAATTCCCAGCTAACGTCGCCGAGAAGACATCTTGGCTGCGGTCTTTGTAAGGGACAGCAGTACGTGCCGCAACCCTATCTAGCAAAAGTGCTACGAACCAGTCGTATCCTTTGCCTGCAAGAGCTTTTAGTGTGCTGTGATTTGGGACATACTCGATACGCTTCATCTGGTCAAGCCATGACTTTACAGAAGCAGCCCATTCGAGCAGGGATTGCGTGGCAAATTTAGGCTCTGAAGAATAATTCATCCCATCACATCGACTTCCTTGCCGTGGTTTGTTTATGTGGTCTCCTACTAAACTTGCTTCCGAAGATGAATGTCTTGGCTGCGCTGTCGTATCTACCTTGGCAGCATGCTCATACCAGTTGTTGAAGGCGTATTCGAGCAGCTTATACTCTTCCGGACAGCACGACACGGAACAGTGCCCGGATCTGCATTTCAAATCAGACTCTTCGCAAAATTGCATATATGATAGACAGCATTTCGCAACAAATACTTGAGAATCCGCTTTCCTTGCGTAGAAGCCTCTTTCTGTTGTGTCCAAGAGAAGATAGTCCTTGACGGTTTGGTGTGCAAAATGCACCAATTTCTCTTCAGATATAGTAACCAAACTGGACAGCGTTAGAGAGACGTAACTTTCGTCTTCAGCACCACTTTCAGCGTCAAAAGTAGTCTCTTGGCCGTCTGCCATAGTCAGTTCTGTTAGCTCCTCAAGGCTCAGCGGACGTTCGGAGTAAAGTAACCACCGGAGGAGAACTGATGTCGTTTTCATTTGGCCTTGATCTTTGATGTCGTCAAATATTCGGTCATATACTTGTGGCAGTTCCGGCGGCAGATCGTTCAGCGCAAGCTGAACATCGGCCCAGCTGTCTTTTCTCCACAGTAAGTCGAGGAGGCAAGCTGCTAAACGAAACCTGTGGTGGACCGTGAGACACGAGCGAACTTCATCTGAGCGTGGTAGAAAGTATGCCACCTTACATTCCATATGCTCTGTCTTTGACAGATTCGGAAATTAGATCCGACTTGGCCTTGTCCAGAGGAAGCCAACGTCGACCTTTACGCTTGTTCCAGTGCCTCAGTTGGGATTCGACTAGTTCTGCAATGTCCTCGTCCATCTTTCGCTTCGTTGTTATCGACTGCAAGTTGAGTTGGTGGCGATAGAGGCCACTGTTCCCCTCTTTCCCAACTATGCGTTTTAGTTCTCGATCCAATGGGCCTGCTAGCCCGCCCTCTCGGCTGGTGACCAGGAGATGAAGATTAGGAGCGTTGAGACTGGCAAGGAAGCGAATGAACTCGACGAGTCTTTCGACCTCTTTACTTTCGATGGATGCGTCGCATTCATCCAGAGCATCGATGACTATGTATGTGCTCATTTTCCTTTTAACCAAAGCCTCCAAGATCTCCAATAGGTCGTCATTCGAGACATCGTGTAGAAGAGATTTATTTCGCAACTCCTCTAATTTAGGCGGTAAGTCTTCTTCGGTGCGACAGAGCTGCAACACAAGAGACCGGAGCAATCTGGAGACGTTTCGCTTTTCATCTTCCCGGGCGTTGAAGTAATACCCTGCCGTGTAGTTATCTCCGGTCAGAGGGCCCCTCAAGTAATCAATGACGGTGGAGCTATTCAGGTCAGCCTCACTTTCTTTTCCGCAATTTTCAAGGCCGCGCTCATACCTCAGGACTGTCTTTCCACAGCCCGCAATGCCATGTAGCCATAGGAAACTATTCTGCCCTTCCAGCCAGGACTTAAAGCAGTCAAAGCTAAGTAACCACTCGCCAGTCTTGCCGACGCGCTTCTGTCTCGCCTGGTGGTGATCCCAGTACAGCTCAAGGCTCCCACTAGATCGCCAATTTGGCAGTAAAAGATTGAGTAGTTGATTAGGTCCTTTGCTCTCTGTTAACTAGGAAGTTAGCAATGGAACCGTCGGGGAAAAGGAGATGGACAATCGAGCCAGACACAAAATGGGCACTAGGTATAGGTCCTCACCTAATTGATAAGTGTGCCCAGTATTGACGAATGCGTTGCCACTTGCTGTAATGCGATAAGTGTCGCCTGGCATGTTGGGATGATTCCTAGCCTTAGGGTGCTCTTAACAGAGAAGCTGATTTCGTCTTGATTCCTAGGAGATAAGTAATATGTGGCTCCTCTGTCGTATGTCATGATTTGAAGTAAGAAACCTCTGGGGGCGGACTTGGGGGGCAATAACCCCTCGCAGGAAAGCCATCGTTTAGGTAGCCCGTACTTTTCAGCTGCCATGATGGATGCAGGCTCACGTAATACTACCTGACCTCTCAGAGGTAGACATAAGAGCAACTGCACTTGAATGATCAAGAACTTCAACTGATATATTGGAGTACACTCGCGGGGAAATTATTATAACCTGGGTACCTAGGTAGGGAGCCTCAAGCATGCATTAGAATTCACTAGTGAGTAATCCCATATCACTCATTTTCACAGACGTACAACTTGATCTTCTTGATACGCCCTAGGCCCCAAGTTACTACATTGGGCCTCTTCATATTGGCGCTAGACTCTGAAGATTAGATCTACTTGGCCAATGTGAATTGTCAGCTTTATGATTGGGCGATTCCAATGCTCGTCCTGTAGAACGACGTGGCGCTCAATTGCGTTAATAGGTTATTGGTAGCCCAGAATCCAAATCTAGGTAGTCTGATTTCCAGATAGGAAGGAGATGAGCTACGTGTAGCACTATGTAACAAGATGGCTGATACGGCCGATCGAAGGGAAACGGCGACGTCATTCACACAATCTAGGATCAACAAAGGATTCGGGAAAAGACTGTGACCCCTCACGCCGCTCACCTCTCATTGTACCCAAGTGGACGAACAGCAAACAGTACCTAATGAAGCACTCCCGGGATAGTTGCTACACAGATACGCGAGAGATCTGATATAGACATACAGTGTATGAGAGCTGGAAGGGAAGGGAAGCATGTTGCCAAGAGTAAAGGATCAAAATGTCATCCACGTATATCATGGAACCGGGGGAGATGCGGGGTATTTGGCAAAGATCTTTCTCGTAAGGCCAGTCTTAAAAGACTTCAGCTCGCGAACTACAGCCTCAAATCCCGGGCTCATTATCTCTCGGTCGAAGGGTCACGCTTAATGCAATCTGAGCGACTGTGTACTAACCGTTAATCCCTGAGTGCGTCCCGACGCCCAACGCACCGTACCATGTACAGTTACAAAAACCCCCAATGGCTGCTGTCCGAGCATTGTCTTTGTTCTTCTTCCTACGAGTCCGCCCGGCAACTCATCTACTGCATCAAGTCTTGACACGGCTAGCGCCATGCCGTCCCTCACGCATATTGGAGCCGCTGCTCTGCAGCTAAGTCTCTGGATCTGTTCCGGGCTTTCTGCACCAACCCAAGAGGAACCTAGGCTAGGTGCCGTCGCTTCTGAAAATGCCGTTTGCTCCAAGATCGGTACCAATCTGCTCCAAGCTGGCGGAAACGCTGCCGATGCTCTCGTTGGTACAGTATTCTGCATAGGTGTAACTGCCATGTACCATAGCGGCATTGGCGGTGGCGGTTTCATGCTCGTTCGCGGTAGCGATGGGAAATACGAATTCATCGACTTTCGAGAGACGGCCCCCGCGGCCGCGTTCCAAGACATGTATAACAATAATACAGATCTCAGCTTATACGGCGGTCTGGCAAGGTAATGCAACCCACAGGGACGTGTAATCGAAGATAAATTGCACGGCTAATGGCGATGTAGCGGCGTTCCAGGGGAGCTTCGTGGGTTGGAGTATCTCCATAGGAATTATGGAAAGCTGTCGTGGGCCTCCGTGATGGCTCCGGCCATCAAACTTGCTAGAGAGGGCTTCGAAGTGACGGAGGATCTCGTCCACTACATGAACTCCGTGACTCCGAACGGTAATTTCCTCATCGACGACCCGGCATGGGCAATCGACTTCGCGCCGAAGGGCTACCTGGTCAGGAGGGGCGAAACTCTGACGCGGAAACGGTACGCCGACACGTTAGAGGCCATTGCTCGAGAGGGCCCAGATGTCTTTTACACTGGCCCTATTGCCGAAGCGACAATTGCGGCAGTGCAGAAGGCCAATGGCACGATGACTCTGGGTGACCTGAGAGACTACTCTGTTGCGATCCGACGGCCTGCGGAGATCCAGTATCGAGGGTACAAGCTCACGAGCGTCAGTGCGCCAGCAAGTGGTGCCGTAGCACTTAGCACGCTGAAGACCGTCGACGGTTATAGTGACTTCGGCAATCCAGCTGCGGTGAATCTGACCACTCATAGGCTGGATGAAGCGATGAAATTCGCCTACGGACAGCGAGCCAAACTGGGCGACCCATTCTTCGTTGAGGGCCTCGAAGAATACCAGGACTCGATGCTCACCGATGAGACTGCTGCCAAAACCCGTTCCAAGATCTCCGACTTTAGCACTCAAAATGTATCATATTACGACGCTGACGGCCTTGAGAGTCTTGAAACGCCTGGCACAAGTCATGTTGTCACTGCTGATAAGACTGGGCTGGCTGTCAGCATAACGACAACCATCAACTTGCTGTTCGGCTCCCAAGTTATCGTCCCGGAGACAGGCGTCATCATGAATAACGAAATGAATGACTTCTCGGTTCCAGGTTCCTCAAATGCCTTCGGCTACATACCAAGCCCGGAGAACTTCATCCGTCCAGGCAAACGGCCGTTATCCTCCATCTCAGGAACCATAGTTGAAACCCCTGATGGGAAGTTGTATTTCGTGATAGGGTCCGCCGGTGGCAGCCGCATCATTACGACGACGGTCCAGAACATCCACCATGTCATCGATCAGAACTTCACGACCGCCGAGGCCCTAGCAGCGCCTAGGCTACATGATCAACTCGTCCCTGCTCAGGTCTCTTTTGAGTATGCGTACGACAACAGCACTGTCGCGTATATGAAATCTCTGGGATGTAACGTGACTTGGGTAGCGCCGGGACAGAGCACCGCACAAGGCCTGCGGCTACTGCCGAATGGAACATTTGAAGCGGCCGGAGAACCCCGGCAGATAAATTCGGGCGGTTTTGCTGTGTGAGTTGGAAACCGCTGTTTAATGGCCACCACCTGGTGATGTTCCTTTAGCAAGCATATTGGTATGCTTCCTAATATCAAAGTCTACCTACTCAATTTATCCTAACGACGACATTTGTATGTTAGTCCTCTATTTACGATCTAATCTTATTTAATTCCGTCAACTCAACGCGATAATCCCTGTGCTCTTGGCTGTTTCTCTTCGTGGGATCAGGAATACTGCCTCCTAAAATCTTACCCTTGGCTTCTTTCATGATAGAATCTCGCATGCTTGCGAAAACGATCGGATTGTACGAATGTGTCGAGTTTCAACATCATCGCGAACTCGTCAGACGCTCAATCTTGACTGCTCATTGGGGAGTCTAGGTAGGTACCGCTTACGTTCCAGCGTTCTAAGGGCGCGTGCCAGGGCCCTGTCAACATCGCAAAGACCGCCGTGTGGCCATAGCTCTTGACTGGGCCCCCTACTTACTCTAGTCCGTATAACGCAGCAAACGGGTCATCAGTTTGGTTCAACATGACCCACTCCATGAGAATCCGAATCCTTTCGCTCTCATTTCTTCCGTAGAGCTGCTCGACCCAGCCCAGCGTCATATCCGTGCCGGCACTAACTCCCGAGCTTGTCCAAACGTTGCCGTCGACCACCCACCGAGCCTTCGCAATCCAGTTCACCTCGTCGGCGTGCTCGACAGACTTAACCCAGTTGAAAGCCGCCTTATTAGTCGTCGCGTTGCGGCCCGCAAGCTTGCCCGTACGTGCCAGCAGCGACGCCCCCGTGCACACCGTCATCATGTAATCGAGCTCCGGGTCGTCGAATCGTTCGCGTAACCAGTCTACGATTGGCTCTGTGCTGTTGAGATCGCGGGTGCCGGGGCCGCCAGGCACGATGATGACGTCGAAAGTAGGGGCTGTGTCGAAGGTGTGCGTCGGCAACACGAACTCGGTGAAGTTTGGCGACGCGGATGAGGCCAGCCCGCCACTCGGCACACCGTCTATAATAGTGCGGTCTACGCTGATTGGCGAGAGGTCCATAGATACGAGTGACAGCGTCATATTGTGCGTGATGGACACCAGATTCAGCACGTTAAGCGGCCCGAAGACGTCCAGGGCTGTGAAGGCTGGGAAGAGGACATAGCCCACGCGGAGAGGTGCTGTCACATTGATAATCAGTCAGGCTGAAGTGCGTCTATGGGTAGATCACTGTCTTAACCAGAGGGGCGATCTACCTGTTAGGTTGACCATGTTGGTTGAGATGAATTTGACTGCAATGTCACACCCTGCTTAGGAGGAGGTAGAAACCATCTCGGTTACGCCTTGTGAACTCGTGGTAATTCGTATATATGCAGTATGGGCGTACACAAGTTCAATCCCATCGCGTTACTCGAGTTCACGTGCGTCGTGAGACCTCCCATTACTTATTCGAGAGAACGAGGAGAGCGTGTTTGTGCTGGCACATTATGCAGGGATCGCACATAGGCCCACGCGTTGATCATCAGTTCTCTTTTTGCTGCGTTAGCTGACGTCTAGATTGGTTTTGGTGTTTTGTAAGTGTCGTAGGATGTGATCTATACGCTCTATCAGAAACATCGACCGCTTTTAGCTATCTATTATGTACGGATGGACCTAGCAATGCCGTACGGCGTTTAGGCGCCTGTATGAATCTGTTTGATATTTGTTGAGCTGTGCGACTACTTAGGTAAGCTAATCATCTTCGCCTCGTCTTCATTGGACTATAGCCATAGACGAATCTCTTAAAAGCTGCATTGCTGCTTTAACTTTGGCATCGCCTCAAATCTTGTTGGGCCTTTGAAGCACCACACTGCTTTTGCCAGCTTTTGAGATAAACACAATTCGATAAATAATATGGTATCATACATGAGAATGCACTTTATTTATTGGTTTGGCAGATCTTGCCGCACAAGAGATCTAGCACGAGATACCACTTATCCAGAGTAGTATTAATGCCTCGTGGAGTGACTGATAGGTAGAATACCGAGTCCCATGGAATCGAATTATATCTATAAATTACTGGGATCTATGCCTAAATGATCAGACTCCCACTTGAAGGTCGCAGTTAAAGAAAAGTCATCACATACTTTAACCAGGATCTACACACGCAGAGAACAAGCTATTTGAAGCAGGATTTCGCTGCTGGTACTAAAGAACTTTCATAGTGTGACGTTGACTTGGTTTATCTTAACCTTTTCCGCTTTATTGTCCTGTAGTTGCGAAAGGAATTCTTGCCTGAGCACTTCTAAATTTATCTGCATTAGAGATAGCTAACGCATCCACAAGTCGCTCCTTTCGGCTCCAGTATACTTGGGCAACCCAGACCAATTACTTGATTCATCTCCGAGTCGTCCTTTTCATATACCTACGATCTCCCCTAATGTGTTCGAGTTACCTAAGAGTTCAAAGCTACCAGTTTCACTTGTCGAAAATCGCGCAGTGATTCGCAATCATGTCCCGCAATTTCCAGTTGTGCTGCACAAAGTCACAATGACCAACAAGGAACAGGGACTATAACGATCCTTCTTCCAACAAAGTGAAAGTATTCTCTCAATTTGCAATGGCGTCGCATTGACGCGGAGCACAATTATATCCACCTGCAATATGATGCCAATTGCTACTGCACATCGTTTTCCTTTGGATAGTAGGTATATTATCGAATACAAAATGCAAGAAGTTCTCCGTAACATTTAAATTTGTTGAGTAAGTCGGGTATTCTATATAATTACTAGTCGTTGTCTTACGTTCTGCCCTATCGAGCTTCATACCAAGATTGATCGGTGGTCCTCGAAGAACCCATCCGAGCAGTTATATCGCTAGTTCACCCAAGATTTTCCAGGACTAATTGTTAGTATGTTTCTCTGTTTCAGTCTGCTCGAAAACATTATGAATTAAATACATACATGAAGCCAAATTTCTTGCGTCTTATCGAGGGTCCATCTAACTCTTTGAACCATTCTTTAGTATACTCGAATTTCTATAGTACTCGAACATGCTATGCCAAACCTGGAGGTTAGTAGCCGTATGGTTATGGGCCCTCGCGGCAATTACCAGATCAGCTATACTCAGTTGCGAGACTACCGATGGAAGTCCAAAAGCATCGGACTGTCAGCGAGCTCTGGATGATATAAGTCATCCAGACAAGGTTGAAGGGGGAATACCTAAATGTTTTTCGACAAACTCCAAGGGCAGCGGATGCGAAGAGGTGCTTTATCATGGAACTTGCGCCGTTACTCTCTGCAGAAAGGATGGCTCGCTGGGTCTCACACTCAAAAAGGAGGCAGTACAGCTGGGAGGAAACATTCTCCACAATCTGTGCACGAAGGGTGACAGAGTTGGGGGGTATTTATCTTTTGACAGCATGGGATCGCTAAACAAGGGGTCCTCCTGCTCTCCAAAGCAAGGCAGCGACGATGATCGTTCAGTTAATATTGAATTTGTCATGAAAAAGTGAGTCTCAGAGAAAGTGGAATGGTCACCCTTCCATACGTACGATTCTATACTTTAAATAAGTTTATATGATACAACCCCGCCTCTAGCCAAGGTGATATATTAGTATCGAAGACTCTTTAGCCTGCGTTTGGACTTAGTAACTTCATTTGGGAATGTACTCCTAACCTCCGAAAGAACTATAACCAGGTAGTACTTTAGTTCATGATTTGATATGCTTTCAGAGAGATCATGTAACGTCTTACATGCGTCTAGAGGCATTTAGGACTTTACTGCCGTGTCGCTAAAGGTGATATATTTATACTCTTAGGGCTGAATCATATATTAAGGGGCTAACCTTTCCCATCAGCTGAGTACCTAGGTATACAGTGCTTAAATAATCAATACTACCTACGTAACATCTCCCTGCCTGGCTAGTTAAGGTAAAGTTGGGGACTCGAGGTTCGGCTTAGGACGTCCTTGCTATTAACCCCTAGTTTAGAGTTAAGGGTTGTATTCAACTTGCGTTTATCGCTCAACTACAGCTATGATTAAATTATCTTTTAAGAATCTATCAATTTCCAAGGCTAGAGAGCATTGTCCGGGTGGCAGGCCGTCGTACTCGTCATTCACTGCGAGGATCAGCCCCTCACTACGCCGGCTTCCCCTCACCGAGATACACTGCGCCCTCGAAGATAAGAAGCTTTTACGATTTCAATCCCAGAGACGTCCAACCCTGTATTTAATAGAACGGAAGATTTATACGGAGAGGAGAACATGTAATGTAACCTATGTAGAATCCTCTCGGCTCTAAATCGCACTAATCTCGACCTCAGTGGTGGATGACATTCCTCCCAGGCCATCGAGGTCCCTCGCGGGGAAAGTTGCCATCGTCACAGGGGCAGGTTGTGAAGGCGATGGCCTGGGTAATGGTCGAGCAATATCGATCTTGTTAGCCGAAGATGGGGCATCGGTTGCTTGTGCTGATCTGAATCCTGAATGGGCTGAGAAGACCAGTGCCATGATACGCTCTGAGGGCAAAGGAGAGGCTATAAGCTGTCAAGGAGATGTTACGAAGCCTAGTGACTGCCAACGTATCGTGGATACGGTCCTCTCTAGGTTCGGACGAATCGACATACTCGTCAACAACGTGGGTGTCATGGGAGCCAAGGGCACCGCAACGGAATTTGACTTGGATCAATGGCGTCGCGGGCTCGACATCAATGTCACGAGCATGGCCAATATGGCCAAGGTAGTCGTACCCGAGATGCGTAAAAACAGCGAGTCATTAGGACGAATTCGAGGAAGTATAGTCAATATGTGTTCGGTTGCAGGATTAGTAGGAGGTACTCCGCATCTACTCTATCCCACGAGCAAAGGCGCTGTTTTAAATATGACACGGGCTATGGCAGCGCATCATGCTTCAGATGGGATTCGCGTGAACTGCGTCTGTCCAGGTAAGCGAGTGGCAGTTGTTAGAGTGCTAACTCTATGTCCAGCACGAAGGCCATAAGCTGATCTCGATATCGTACCTAGGCATGCTTTACACTCCCATGATGTACACAAAGGGCATGTCTCCGGAGACCCGAGAAGCGCGGAGGAACCGGAGCCTCTTACGGACAGAAGGGAATGCGTGGGATTGTGCGACAGCGGTCAGGTTCCTAGCGAGCGAGCAGGCTCGCTGGATCACGGGCAGCAATTTGACTGTCGACGCGGGAGCTACCGCAGTGTCAGCTATTGAACTCGTGTGAAGAAATACCCTAAGGAATCCCATGGGCATCCAGGCTGCCTTGTTATGGTAGTTTGAACTTTTGGTCTTTGTACTTACACGCCCCCTTTCCATTGAGAATAGGGGTAAATACGAGCGACTGAATAATTCCTGTCATAAAGCCGAGGTCGGATTCGGTGTACCTGTAATGACTAGGTACCTGATACCTACAACTGCCTCCTTATAATAAAGGGACCCCGCCTTATGGCTCTACAACGACAAGATCGGCTTAACGAATCGTCAGCGATCCATAACAACCAGATATCGTACTGGAAGCCTCGAAAGTGCCCTCAACATTCTTTCTGCGAAAAGTCTTGAGAAGTAATGATAGTCCCTGAATAGATATCAGCGACCTATAGTTCTATGCTTAACAATAATCGAAATGTCGTTGCATTCTCTACTTCGTCATGAGCTAACCCTAGGGACTGGCTCTCCTGCAGGGCCACCTACGATCACGCCTACGAATGTAGCCTCCGGGACATCGCAGCAGGAACTTAATCGCCCACCTAATAGCGACGAGCCTCAACCACCTCAAGTTGCGACTCCATCACCAGAGGAAATCCAGCGGGTATTCGATGTGGCTCCCTTGAATGTGACGAACAAACGCCGCCGATTAGCCATCACAACGTTGATTGTCGCTTGTAATCTCATGCAAATGATCTGCAACCTTATAGGTATAGCCGGCGGATTGGAGAAACTCGGCGTCTCGGGTGTCCATGCTAACTGGGTGGGCGCATCCTATCCGTATGCAATTCTCTATTTGGTTGCAGTTAGGTACCTGAATGTTGTGAAATTAGCAAGACTTTCTGACATGGTCAAGCCTCACTTAAGGGACCTTCGTTCTCGTCAGTGGTAGCTTCGGCGCCGTATACGGTCATACGAATATGCTGCTACTGGGCAGTCTCTTTCTTATCGTCTTTACTTTCGTGTGCGGCTTCTATGGCAACTTCATAACCTTCAACCTCATGCGTGCGATTTCCGGCATTGGCGGATCCTTCATGATGCCGAACGCCGTAGCAATGATCGGGATAACGAATCCGCCCGGCTTTGTGAGAAATCTAAGTCTTGCCTTTTTCGGAGCATCTGCTCCAATCGGCGGTTATCTCGGTGCTCTTATCACTGGTGGTTTCATCCAAATTGCACCTTTGGTCTGGATGTTCGTCTAGCCGATGTAGTCATCCCACCTGTGGTAACTGGAACCGAGCTAGGAGAGCTACAACAGCAACCATAACGGCGTTGAAATGGGTACCAAGCCATCGCCTAATCATAAACGCATTCAGACGTAGGGACTTCTGATCAAACAGGACAATCTTTTCTCCGACCATTCAAGTCCCAGAATGTCGATAGCATGAGATTGCACTTTATTGATGCGATACGGGGAGATCTAGGAGCCTGTAAAAATCAGAATGTTGGATCATAAATAACAGCTACATTATTAGTGTTATAGTTTACAGCCGCTGTCTCTCCCAGAGTCTAAAGTTATAATAAGGGGGCTTCGAAGCTGTAATAGCTGAAGAAAAGTGGCGAAATGCACGACGCCTAATATACGACAGTATCTTCTAAATATTTGAGAATAAGCAATATAAATAAGGTACATTATTTCTCGTTGCGATAGTTACATGTAAGTTCTTCTCAACAGGCGTTGGATCTGACTCGTCGCTCCGTCCCTTTTTAAAGGGGAGAAAAAGCTTGTGTTCAGCAATTCCAACCGCATCCCATACAGTCAATATGAACACTGCAATCCATTCTTCGCGATCAACGGTAGCCGTAAGGGCAATGGATATCACCGCGTTTCTCCACCTTGCCGGGTGACTCGGGAAAATGTTGAGAATTGATGATCTTAAGTGACAGATCCTCAAGGTCATCTTGCGTAAAGGGGTCATTGGGTCTCTTGAAACCTAGTTCGTAAGGTAGGCGCTCATTTTCTGTTTTCACTCTTCGTTAACTTTTAGACTTCCCAAATCAGTGTCAGGTTATCACTTACCGAATAGGTACTCCACCCAAGTCTTAGGTACTGTGGCGGATGTCTTGTCTCCTAGTATGCCAATATAGGCCGCTGATTCGCCGATGCTGAAGGCCGAACCCAAGTCGGATAGCGAGTACTCGGGATTCGTGAGATTTGAAGTCAGGAGACGGACCACACGGGCATTGGCGGCCATCTGTATGTCGATTATGTCACCAGTCCAGAACGACTTCGTCTGGTTGAAGACAGCCTCATTGAAGACATCTGCAGGTCCAAAGTAGGCGTCTTGGCGGCTAGAAAAACCATCGCATTAGTGAACCGATTGATGGCTCAACGCAAATAGATGCAGGACTGGAGACGCACCTCAAGCTGGCATCGTGCTCTAGGATATTATGACGACTGAGATGGTCCAGGTCGAAGAACGTCGCATTTGGCTGCGGGTTGGTGGTGGCCGCGAAGCCAAATAGAAGTGTAGAGAGGTTTGCATCTATATTGAGAGCCGAGCCTAGAGCATCTATCGTCTTATTCACGGTTATTCCCTTGCCGTCATGCGGCAAAAAGCCGTGATTTGCCAAGGTATTGAGCATAGGGCATGGTGCGCGGACTGCTGAGCATTAGCTTGAATGTAATCGGGCAAGTCCTGTTAAGAGCTACCAGCATACCATCATTAGGGCCTGGAGCTACCCATCCAGAAGATGAAGGTGCTGAGTAGACGGTTGTTGAACCGAAAACTGCCGCAAGGGAAAGATACACAAGCTTCATTTTGACCTAATATCGAAGTTCGAGTTGTGCGCCGACCTGGATAGGAGCGTGTAACACTGCAGCTGGTCATGTTTATACCCTTATATATTCCCGAAATTCGAACAGATTCATCCTGGCCGAATAAACGGCTCTACAATTGAGCCGGCGGGCACAAGGCCGTGTACGGGATAGGACTTCGGTCAACTTGAAGTGGCGTGCCGCGTCATTCTCATATCACAGGCATTAGAGTATCCCACATAGAATACAACTTATCAACGCTGTATAGCAGGACCCATGTGCATGATCGTGGACCAGTCACCAGGGAACCCCAGGAGGCGAAGCCTGGCGAGATTCTGTTCGAGGGCCCAAGTCTCCAGCTCTCCACAAAAGTCCGAACGCGCTGACGATGCGGAAGAATAGGGTTTGTGGGGACTGGGGCATCCGACGTTGCTGAGTATGTGGCGGAGCAATCAGAGCGAGGTTGGCAAGCTACCAGGATGTACATAATGCTCGACAATTACCGAATATGGCACTGCTCCGATTGGGTCAGAATACCGTCCGATGTGTTCCCTGCAGATTTCGACGAATGAGCATTTAATTATTATAAATACGAGGTGAAGACTGTTACATTACATACGTCTTGGCTCATAGGTTCTTTCAGCACCGGGGGTCCACGGGGAGTAGCTAAGCATCCGAGACGTCCGCCGGCATTGTTAGGCAGCAGCTTAAGTGCGGCTGAATGCCGTACTTCGGTTGATGGGCGTTAACCGCTACGGCTCCGAGCATGCGGCATACCTGACGAGCACCTCGATTTTCTCTTGGGATATTCTCCAGTCCATTTCAATGAAGTTAAGACTGAACTATCATGGTAACGTCGACACAATCATATGCAACAAGCCTTTGATACATACATTAGGCAGCAAGAGCTCTTAATTCAAGTTCTTGATTTGTCTTCGCAAGCACTTCAGCGCTGTCTGAACATGGCTGAGTTCTCATAAACATCCTCGTTAAACTGTGCCACAATCCTGAGATCCATGATGTAATTCGCGACGGTTTCCTAGCTACCTATGTAGGAAGAATTCGAGAGACCCTCATGCTACCAAGTTACCCGAGTGCTTGAAATTGATCTTATTCCGATGCATTCCCTGCATCCAGGTGAGCAGGGACTGTAAGATTTGAGATTATCAGACGCGTAAACGGGGACCACCCTTAACTCAGCTCTCCAGCGGGATACTCTACAGTATCTCTAATTGTCGGCCTGAAATTATCAACTACGTGGGTTAAAACGACCTACGAGTATCTACGAGGTGATTTTGTACGACCCCGCGATTGGTTCCTGTTCTGTGTTCCAGTGCTAATCAAATCGGCATTTCCTTGCCGGTCAGGCTCTACCTGCATTGGGCACTCGAAGCAAGTTGTTCTCCTGCAATGCAACATTTTACCTACCTAGGTAGTTAAAACACCTCGAAATCTTTATTCCCGTATAGGATGGATATAAAAGCATAATTGACCAAGGTTAAGCAGCTAGGTAGGTACTTAGGTAGATGCCTGCATAATGTACTATAGAGAAGAGTTCCGGAATTCAGTGTTATGGAGCTCGAATTCCCGAATAGGCCGGAAGAATCAGCTGGCTCCTACAATAGAAATTATAGCTAAGCCATGTCTCAGGATAAAAGACTCAGCTCCTACACACGATATGGTATGACGATTTTCTACGTCCTGCTCCCTACCTTACGTACTTGAGCAACCCTGCAGGACTGCTGTGCCACAGGCTCATGTAATTGACGCTGGTTGTCTTCGGTGTAAGCTCTGACTGAGATCTCGCGAAAGCTTACATCTCTGAGTCTTTTTACCTATTCCGGCATGCTAAGTCAATCAGTGGGAGCTACCCGTGTGGTCTTGTTTCCAGCACAGCCAGGTAAGCCTGGCCTATTTGACCCTAGGTTATCCATGAATCGTTTCTACTTTAATACGGAACCGGGCTTCTCAATTAGGCGGTCTCTGATATCATGTACCTAGCCGTGAGCTCTATCAGGGCATATCACTGGTCCCGGCAGACTCGGCCCATTCTCTGAAAGGGGTCCCATCAGGCTTCGAACTATTCAGTTGCTCCTCGATCCTCCTGCGTTCAATTCCAGAACTGTTATTTGCAGTACCCATTACCAGCCACTTCTCCGACCTGGAATATGCAAGGTGAGAAGCCACCGGGAAGTATAGGTATGCTCCGTCCACTATAACTTGCTCAGGTACGTAGGTAAGCTTGGATTTCTAACAAGTCGCATGTGGAACTGATAAATTGGATAAGTGGACTTCAGGAAGCGTTACTATTAAATGCCAATTTGCTCAGCCCGCTTTGGTAGCTACCTAGCAGCAGCAAGAGCATAGCAGGACGAAGCTAGAATCCACGAACTTATGTTCCCCCAAGGCCATACTAGGCGACTGTTATCGTCTTTGATCGACCTTTCGTGAAAGGGTTTTTACATCGCTTGATGCGGTGCCATATCCTCCAGGAGACTCTGCCATCTTAAATTGTCAGATCCGAGCGTGCATCTGTTCTAGTATGTCCCATTACCATATATCATCGTTGTTCTATCCAAGATTCCTGTCACGAGTAACCATGAACCTAGCTAAAGGGGGGAGCCCTCCGAACATGTGGACGAGGTGCTCTTTGTCCTGCTGTCTCAGCTCCCGCAGGGACAACTCCTGGCACTTCCACCATAGCCAAGCCGAATTCTCAGCAGGACCTAACCCCGAACGGGGTAACCAGACTGCATAGGATGCATCAAGGACATGATGAGGGCCTACATTAGGTGCCGAGACACACTACCTACAACGGATATGTTGCGTACAAAGATGCTGCTAAGGCAGCCGGTGAGGCGAGCAAGATTATAAGGGCACAGGAGAAAACTTGAATGTGTAGAAGCCCTATAAGCCCGATAATCAGCCCCTTGGTGATATCATCTATGGGAGGAATTACACTCAAGCCAGCCCTCAGGCCCCTAGCACCGCTGGCTCTTGATGGTGCGAGGTCTGCTAGGTTGTGAGTTTTGGTAGCCCTTTCATATAATCATGCGTGTTAAAGGGGATATCCATCTCCTGGGGACACTATTATTTACATGCCAATAGCCATGCCGAACGCCGAGACTCGTTCAATGGGATATACGCTGACGTATGAAGGCCACAGTTGATTACAGTGGCTGCATTGATGAGGCGAAGGAAGCTCACAGCGGCCCTGCGAAACACGTCGCCCAAGAGCAGAAGCATCGGGAGTGGTGCTGGGCAAAAGCCAACTATCTGGTTAGAGTCCGCAGTTGGAATGCTAGTATTGCATTCGTGGCGAACTGATCTCAGGTAAACGCTTCAAAGGTACTCTAAGGTTATGGCAGGTCATCTCGAACGTAGGGAAAGAATGAATGAATACCTAGGTGTTTAAGACCAGAATACCAACACACTCTTTCGGTCCTCAATATATACCTATAGCGACTTTTGACATCAATCCGTCATCTCTGCGAGACCCTTTAGCGGATACATGTTATTGTGAGTCAAGATAGAATAACCTGAGTTGGAGTAGAAGTCTCATTGCCTAACATGTGTAGTTTTTTCCTACATAGTTCCGTTTACTTTGGTACTTGCACTCAATAGTACCTTAGGTACTTATTTTAGATATCTACACGTGGTTTGCATGCATTCACTTAGGTACCTAAGGTATGTTTGCAAGGTAGTCGTCACAGTGGCAGCTCCCATTTGCCTGGCAGGTGTTTGGCTGCTCTGGCCACCCTTTGATCTCCATTCACCAATGCAACTGATTAGGTACGCAACTCTTCTACATGTCACTCAGTCTTCATCGCCTCTTGGAAAGCCCTAACAGTTCTGCCTAGCACATATTTCATCATCTAAAGCAAAGATAACCCGCGCCAACGATCCATCGGAGACCATCAACAAGTAGGAGCCATTACAGAAGTGCTGTTCACATCAATATCCGCACCACCCAGTTCAACGGTTGTCTTTCTCACGTCTTTACATCACAGGTCCAAATCGCCGTTGACCTCTGAGCGCCAGATCTTCTTCCTATTCATTAGCATCTACGATTCCCCTCTGCACTGCCCCGGATTGAAATCGCAGGTTGCTAATTACACATGGACGACACCGAACTCAAGAAGGAGGATCTACCGTTCATTTCAGCGACAGAGTCCTCCTCTATTAACTCATCCGACATTTCAATTTATGCATTCAGTGATCCACTGTGTTCGGCAACGAGTAATGATTCAGGAGCCTTGACAACTTTCGCCTTGATAGAATCACCGGAATCAGAGGCGTCCGTCTCCATCCGTTCAGAAGAAACGATACTCCAAGACAGTTCCAGAATCGGCGAGAAGCAAGCTTCTTCCACTCAAGAAGGCGAACCCATGCAACTCGCCACTAGTCCTCAGAAGGAGAAAACACCATACGACCAGGAGTGGCCTCAGCTAGAACCAAATATTCGTAACCTATGCCTACAGCTCTGGCCCTCAGCTCAACATGGAAAAACTAGCGTTGAATTCCTAGCTGAGGGAGGATACAACAAAGTCTTCGCAATCTCGATCTCAAACGAAGACGGAGTATTCAACTACGTCCTTCGCCTCCCAGGATCGAAAGAAGACATACGAGATAGTGTTGCCTCCTTCAAGTATGTAGAGAAGGCAACTGACCTACCTGCGCCTAGAGTCATTTTCTACGATCTCACCGCCGACAACCCGTTACAATACCCTTATATGATATTGAACAGAATACCGGGCATCACGCTACTCCAGGCATTAAGGGACGGTATCACTCACGAGCAACGACTGTCTATCGCAAAAGACCTGGGCCGATTCTATAAGAAAATGCTGTCCACCAAGAATAATCACGCCGGGACCATTCGAGCCGTTGAGAACGGTTCCCTAGACGCGAACATCTTCGCTCGAATCCAGCCTCTCAGCGTACATGAAGGAGACCCCGACATAGATTACCAAGTGCCTTGGAACGATGATTCCGCCTGTACATTGATGACATGCGAGGCTAGCGGGCAATCTTGTAGTGAGATCATGCTTGGCGCAATTATGGCGTGCTATGCTCGTGGTGGCGGGGAGAAAGGTGACCACGCAGATAGATGGATGGAGACATTCCGAATTTTCTACGAGATGGATCAAATGGGCCTCTTCTCCAATAATGACATTTGTCTCGATCACCGCGATTTTGCTCCGCGAAACATCATGGTCGACCTTTCCAGCTCTGTCGATTCGCCCGGGAACGCTGCCACTGTGACCGGTATCCTTGACTGGGATTCGGTGATGTTTATACCACAGTTCTTGGCTAATCAGCCCCCAACTTTCCTTTGGTTCCCACACAATATGTCCATAGGGTCGAATTCATGTACTCATCTATGCAGGTCTGACATTGATCTTTTCGGCGACCTGTTCACAGCACCGCCTACGCCGGAGATGGCTGAGGTCAAGAGAGTGTTCGAGGAATGCGCAGGCGAGGAGTACACATCCAAGCCGTTCACACAGGCACATTGCTTAGCCGACAGATTATTAGGTGCTGTTTTCCACGAGAAAAGCTTTCCTGACTTCGTCCCCAGGAGTTGGAAGCAATATTTCGACAAGTGGGAAGAACTACATGGCGATGAGGGCGAACTCGCTGAAGGTGGTCAGCGCACCGACCAGGCATTGCTGAAGGGTACCAATTTCATAGTCGGACTTAGCATTGAATCTACAGCCACAAGAATCGATCGCCGTCGACGGAGGAGCGCCCATTGGTGATAAACGACTTCTCCACGAGTCGGCCCTGAGAATTACTAAGGCACGCAAGAGCGTGGATAACCTTGTTGATCACGATAAACCAAGCCACGAGGGTGCTGAGCAGATAAGTGAGGAGTCACCTGTAGATGCGCCCCTGAAGCCTAATAACCCAGCAGGACGGCCAACTTCAGGTGGGGGGGAACGCCCTAAAATGGAGGGCGAACTTGCCGGTGGTAACGAACCAAATGGCCAGACTACACTACATGTTACAAGGGCATCTTATGACGAGAACGGCCTATACGGTAATGATCCAGCCAGCTTCTCAACCCAAGAAACTCCCCTCTCACAGGATGTCAAATCTCTTATCCCGCATGCTCAGTCTAAGATCGCCGAACATGAGAAAGCTCGAGTCAAAGAGTGTGAGACACTTACCAGTTCTCCCGTCCTTCCCACACAATCAGACAGTGATGAAAGCGGCACTGGTGTTGAGGAATGCGAATAGTGAGAAGGGCGTGAGAGGCCAAACTAGCATGAGTAGTATGGACCTCATAAGCAGAGAATAGGTGGCGGCAAAATGAGGCGTCTGGAGGAAGCAGAGGTCTCTAACTGTATCATAGCAAAATTCGGTAACCACAGAAAGAAGAATACAATGGTATTCCTTGAATTGCCAAGTTACTTGCATGCGATCTGGTTGGCTCCATGTTGGCCTAAGTAGTAGATCTTGGCACAACGCTCGTGGGGAGGCCAATTAGGTATTATAGGGGTTTGTTGCAAGTCAACAATGCTCCAATCGATATCATACGAGACAGAAGCAGGGTGCAAAGGATTGACCCGGGGTTCGGGGATACGCGAATACAATGAATTTAATATGCCTGAGCATGTGAGAACGAGGTGAATTCGTGACATTATGAAGGCACCTATCATATATAAATTCGTAATGTCGCTCCGTTGATAGCCCGCAATGGGTTTCATCCTCGTCGGCAAACATTGACTTTCCAGCCATTCACATCGCGACTTGCGACCAGAGAAGCGGAACCCTCCACCGTAACCATAACTTCTAATGCAAGGTGAACGATAGCATGTCCGGCTGGTCTCCGATGCCAGTTAAAACCTTACTCCACCGAACATCCGATCGCCATGTGAAGGGAAAAGCATATAATAACCCCCGGGATTGCAACTGAGAAAGAAAATGTAACTTCTACCCCAATGCCCAGGTTAGCAATCCAAGGAACTTTGCTGGTTCTTGTTGTCGACAATGGAGCACGATCCTGCGCGGACACTACCAGATGCGAGTTACTATCATGATGTAGGCCCAGAAACCCCTTACCTGGGATTAGACACGAGTACATTCCCCTCCGGCCTCGCATCGCCCGATCCGCTTCTAGGGCCCTCAAACCATGACTATTTCGCCCTCGACCGCAGGGCCCTCGCACAAGCCCTCGGGCAGACCCAGGGTGGCAGCCAGAGCCAGATTGAGATCCAGATGCAGACCCGCGACATCACGGACCATGGCCACGATAACGACGGAACTCTACCCGATCCTATGCTCGAGCTCGGTGCCATAAGGAGCCGAAGCGCCGCAGCAGGTATCCCGGACGAAGAGTCCGCCGGGGGTACTCCCGAGCCCACCGTCGGCCGCTCGCAGGGTATACCCCCTGAACTCCCGAGCTTTGCCGCCGAGGTCGTCTTCGTACTTGTGTGCACGGCGGGTCAGGTCATATTCGCCCTGACGTACGGCCACGCCAACGTCGCGCAGCTGCAACTACGCGAAGCATTAGGCCTGCCCGCAACGCAGACCCCGTGGGTGCTTGGCTCCGGCCTCTTAGCTAGCGGTCTATCCGTCATAGTCGCTGGGTCCCTTGCGGACCTAGCGCCGCCGAAACCCCTGATGGTTTGGGCCTTTGTGTGGAATGCCGTGTGGCAAGCTGTTGCAGCAGGCGCCGTCTCGCCTCGATTGAAGGTGTTGTTTTTCATTGCAAGAGCTATGCAGGGGCTTTCGCTCGGCGTGCTTGTGTCTGCGTCCATGAGTATCCTGGGCCGCGTGTACAAGCCCGGCGTTCGTAAGACGAGGGTCTTCTCGCTGAGTATGTAATTTCTTCTTTCACTCTTCTCCTCTCTAGGCCGTCTTGAGGACTTTGATTTTCTGCCTACTTATTCAGCCTCGTGAGGGTGATTACTCCCTAGATCTTAGAGGCCCCGTTACCCACCTGAGGAGAACATACTGATTCTCGTAAACAGTGGCAGCAGGTGCTCCTTTTGGATTCTGGTTAGGCTGCTTACACGCCGGCGCGCTTAGCGCCCACTTATCATGGCTTTTCGGCAGCACAGCTATCTTCTTGGGGCTGGTTGCAATTGCTGCATATATGACACTGCCGGATCTAAGTCCGGCAAAGGATAGCAATGACGCGGATGCGCCCTCCCTTCGGCAATTCGACTACATTGGTGCACTGCTTTCGTCTGCCGGCTGCGGCCTTGTGCTCTTCGGGCTGACACAAGGGTCATCAGCTCACTGGAGTCCATATACATACTCTCTCATCGCCGTGGGTCTCCTAATGTTCGTCGCGTTCGCATTTGTCGAGCGTGGTGTTAAGCGGCCCTTGGTCCCAACTGGCCTGTGGAAAACGCCGGGATTTGCTGCCCTCCTGGTAGCGTATTTCCTTGGATTCGGGGGATTTAGTAAGTCGCCTTTGTTCATATATTGCCTTTAGCTAACGACATGCCTATTTCTTAGCCGGCGCATGGCAGTTTTATGCCGTACAATTCTGGCAGCGATACCAAGGAGCCACTCCGCTCACCGTGGCCCTGTACATATTGCCCAACGGTATCGTCGGGGTGCTAGCGGCATGGATCGTTTCCAAGACCCTGCACGTTTTCCCCGGCCACTGGATCTTCACAGCTAGCATGATAGCGTTCGGCATGGGGCCCGTCTTCTTTCTGCCGCAAACACCGAACACTTCCTACTGGACGCTGTCATTGCCCGGAGTCGCATTGGCAACATTCGGTCCCGATATGTCTTTTGCTGCTGCGGCCATCTTTATCACATCTAGCGTCCCACGGTCATATCAGGGGTCGGCGGGAGCTTTGCTTGTCACGGTACAGAATCTGACGTCGGCCATCATGACATCAATATCGGACTCAATCGGAGTCAAGGTCGACCAGCTACCGTCGGGAGAGATAGGACTACGGGGGCTGAAGGCCATCTGGTGGTTTGGACTCGGGTCTACGATGGCGGGTGCGCTCATCACGGTTACTATGGTAAGGATTCCGAAGGCGGAAGAAAAGGAGCATGTGCAATGAGGGCCGAGAAATTGTGCTGGGTAGTCATTACAATATCTATGGAGGCGTACTTACGACTATACAAGTGGATAGGCTGGATTTTGGAATAAAAAGACGAGAGGTAAAATGACCTAGATTGAAGTTAATCGCAATTTAATGAGATGGTATGCAACATGAATTAAAAGTCACCCATTACTTTAAAGGACAATGGTATTCAGCTCGTCATTCTTGGTGTTCCTTCTCAGCTTTCAGCTTTGTGAGACCGTTTCCAAGTCGTTATCAATCGATAGAGGAAACATTTGACATGGCGTGTTCTCTGGATAGAGGCATCCTGCTGGCTAATCCAACTGCTGGTGATATCCAACATTGGATAAGTAACGAGGATCTGCATGTAAATTGGGGCAAACTCCCATAGCCCAGTCTTGCTGGTAGGCGATGGCAGCATCACAACCAGGATAACTTGCCCGGAAGAGTCGGGGTTGAAAGGGAGGAATTCTTGGCGAGACCTGACCTGTTATTTCAGATTGACGGTTGATTGTAAGAGTTCTACTATACCTATGACAGCATACGGCCCTTCAGCATTAGAACATAATATAGGATGGAAGTAACTGTCACAATCCTTTACTATACATTCGATACGATTGGATCGGAGAATGCCTTACGATGCAAGTGATTGGTTGGGAGTAGAAAACTAAGTTGGGCTATGAAATCCTTCAGTGGCACACAAGGCGTATAGCGGTGAGTCTAATCGTACCTGGCTATACCATAGGCGTTGTAAGTTCATAGAGGCGGATGTCACGACTGGCTTTACCTACGTCTCATTCATTTAAAAGAACTTCGCCGCACGCTGCGGACGTCGAACTTGAGGTGTCTTTGAATGCTTGGGGTATAGACCCGCATCAGGCTGGCGTCGGCTAGGCACTCTCCTACTTGTCTCGATCGTGTTTGCTCAAGACCCTTATATGGGCTGTCTTAATTCATATGTTGCGGCTGAATTAGTTTATTATCTTAGTTACCTAATTGTTTCCTAGTATCCTGCTCGGCGCAGTGCACGTGCACCAGGATCGCGACGGTACCATTCCCAGCCATATAGAATCAAGGTAGCTTATATAGAGGCACGCCATGGCCTCGATAGTGTGGCTGGAGCGTGAGTGAGATTTATGAATACAGTCTTCATTCGGTACAGAATAATGAGCTTGGAAACTTTCAAAATAAGTGGCTAAAATATAAGCGAAGCTCACCTGAATTAGACGAAGTGTGTTCTCTGAAAGGGAGACATGGGACACATATAGTGGGACAGATATCAATACGCGATCCAGTGAGAAGCGTTAGTCTGCAACACAAGCGCTTTTGAAAGGGGGCCGACGCCTGGCTACCAGAGTGAACGCCACGATGCTTGCCTGGACCTCATTGCTGCTGCTGTATACACTAGTCTCTGTGTTAGTCAAGAGTCCTACTATCACCTACCTAATGTGTCGCAAGTCCCAGCCAAATCTCCGTTCTGTCAGGCGATTCCATAATGGAAACTCAATCGCGTGGCTGGGATGACAGCGTCTGGGCGTATCGAGCGTTTCAGCTGCCAAGGCTCTAGACTTGTGTCGTTTCAACTTTCCGCTGCGGCTGGGAGTATCTTGTTGGAGGAGAATGCCGATACCAAGGGGGAAGTCTGAAGGGCGTAATGTTTCATAGACCCGAGAAAAGGAAGAAAACTGTAAGCAAGAGTACATAGTATGCCTATTCGTCGTAGGTCATGGTTTACTATCCGCCAAGTCTAGAATGTAGCCGCATACCAGTTACAATACCGGTAAGGCAGCGCTAATAATCTGCTAGGTTGTATTCCGTGCTGCAGGAGGCCTCTTCGTGGTGCGGCTTATGAAGTCTGTTGGTCACGTCTTGTATTCACCGGAGCCAATCAATGTCATCGGCATGCCTTAACTCCGTATGTATAGAAGGACATTGTCGTACCCGAGGTGCATCGGCAGGAAACCTTGAACTGCATGTGTTCCTTCGCGGGATGCCATTTCTAGGCTCGTGAATTGCGAAGTAGGTAGGCATCCGGAAGTCTCATGATATCATCTGCCAAGATAAACCATGGTGAAAACCGGAGAGAGAGGCAAGCTACGTGAGTTCAATGTGGCTGTAGAGAATTCATGAAAGCTAAGTCTGCAGAAGGTACAACTATGTGCCTGCCTAGTGTAGACAGCCTAGGTAGCCTTATTTGAATGGTCGAACTTTGCCGCTTGTCCTTTCCCTCAAGTGACGCCGTAGACTTGATGTTCTTTCCATTCATTAGGTACATACCATATACAGTCACCATCGCGTATGTATTGAATCTGGCAGTCTGTTTAGCACACGACTTCTAACGACTATGCCTGGGCACCTTGTAAATTGACCAACTGCACCTGTGGATGGATGGATGGATGTACACCTGCATGGATAGCTGCTGAAAATAGCGCGAGGTGCCACTGGCGGTCCACTGATAAACGCCCTACAAAACGGCACAGCTGAGTTTGGCCTACGCTATCTCCTTATTGCGACTGCCCTCTTGACAACTTGTTTCCACTTCTTTGCTGCGCCTCTTTCCACTCCCTTGAAACCCCTTTCCCATGATGGCTCCTACCCTTCTGCAATAATCGCCCCCAGCTGCCGATCTTTCCGAGCGTCACACTACACCTCAGCTAGTACACACACAGCCGGGGAATAATGCATCCATAGTGTAATTTATGTAGGTACCTAAGACATGTAGAAAATTATGTGTTAGCGAGGACCACGCAATGCAAATGTAGATCTGATTCAGAGCGCTTCGTCATCACCTAACAATTCCTCGGACCGAGACGCATGCGCCTTCACCCCCCTCGTCTTACACGCATGCACTACGTCTCTCTCCGTCTCCTATCGCATTCTCTTTCACCTACCACCACCTACCTCCATACCTACCTACATAACCTACATACTTGTAGTCACTTACAAACGTAATAGGACACACTCTCTCTTCTTGGCAACTTGGCATCTGGGCTTGGCTAGCTGGGAAGTCCACCAGTTGATCGCCCGACTGTTGAAGTTTATTTTTTCCATTCAAGATCATAATTATCTTGGCATCTGGGCTGGTCCTAGAAATCTGGGGGTTGTTGCTGGTCCAAAAGCTTACTTGTGTCGCATATTATTCATACTTACAACATAGCCCTCTTTGTTCCTCTCCTGCCACTTGCCTCGGCGTTCAGCTTAGTGCCTTTATTATTTGGTCCATCCTCACCTGACATTGCCTCTGTCTTTCCCTCTTGTTCTCTTTTCCTTGCAAATTTCCCTCTTCATTGTCGATAATACCCTACCTCAAAAGCACTAAATCAAGCCGCGTCATCATACCGCGATCTCGAACAGTTGACTTCCCCCGGTGGCCCCACGAAATTTCTTGGCTACCTACGGGTACCTACATTGTCTCGGCAACGGATTTCGACATCAAACTCCAACTTCCATTTTTCAGCGATTCTAATACCTAATACTCTGTACTATTCCAGGTCTAAAAAAATGAGAACTGCCGCAACGCTGGCGACGGGCGCCTTAGTTGCCTCTGTCGCCCATGCGCAGGTTGTCCAGTGGGACATTGTGAGGAGACAGACAGGGCCCAAGTTGACGAGGCGAGCAAGCACATTCACGGAGGTTATCACGAACGAGGTGCTCAGAGGAGGCTACTTCGCAACTTGCCAAGTTGGAACTCCCGGTCAGAATCTTACTCTACAGCTGGATACGGGTTCGAGTGATATATGGGTGCCTTCGAGCGACTCAACCGTATGCGACCAAACTTCCGAAAATGAGGGCTGTACTCTGGGATCCTGTGAGTGATCGCTATACAAGCTGCCAAGCAAAATCGCATCGCCGCTGCCGTTTACTAACGGATTTCATGTTTTAGTCGACCCAAACGCATCCAGTACCACTACAATCGTAGGCGAGAATGAGTTCAGCATCTCGTACGTCGATGGCAGCCATTCGAAAGGCGACTATATCACAGAGACTTTCGAAATCGCTGGTGCTACCCTGAAAAACATGACTATGGGTCTTGGTATCTCCACAGACATCCCGTACGGCCTTGTCGGCGTTGGATACACCTTGAACGAAGCTATCATTGGCACCACGCACTCTAGCTCGTCGCAATACGATAACCTTCCGCTATTGATGCAGAAGCAGGGTCTCATTGCCACAAATGCGTACAGCTTGTGGTTGAACGATCTTGATGCGAGCACCGGTAGTATCCTTTTTGGCGGGATTGATACGGAAAAATACCATGGTGACCTCACCCGCATTGACATACAGAAGGACTCTCAGTCAAACGCATTTACGTCCTTCATCGTCTCCTTAACGTCCTTACAGGCCGTCTCCTCATCAGGCACCGATACGCTGTCTTCGACATACCCTATTCCCGTCGTTCTCGATTCTGGCACGACCTTCAGTTACCTGCCGACCAACTTAGCGGAGCAGCTTTGGAATGAAGTAGGCGCCGAGTACTACAGCCAGGTTGGCCTCGCGCTCCTCCCTTGCAGTATGGAAAATAGCCAGGGCCACTTCTCGTTTGGATTTGGGGGTTCCGGTGGCCCCGTCATCAACGTTACGATGGACGAGCTTGTCCTGCCGCTTACCACTGGCCAAGCCATAACTTTCCCAAGTGGTCCGTATAGAGGCCAAGAGGCCTGCCAGTTCGGTGTACAGAATTTCAGCAGCGACAGCGTCACATACCTCCTAGGTGACACCTTTATGAGGTCCGCCTACGTTGTCTACGATCTAGTCAACAATCAGGTTGCAATGGCACCTACGGACTTCAACGCAACCGCGTCGCACGTCGTCGCGTTCCCGAGCCAAGGCGCCCAAATTCCCTCTGCCACCGCCGCGCCCAACCAGGCCCAAGCTACCCAGTCGACTACAGTTTCGGGATCACTGGGCGCCAGCGGCGGTTTCCAGAACGATCGGGAGAATGCTGCTTCGCTGCCGCCAGCTTTCGATCGGGCTAGGATAGCCGTCGTGGGTGCAAGCATGGCTTTTGTGATGGTTGGCAGTGGTTTCTTCCTCCTTTTCTAGAGACATGTAAAATGAACCTGGCGTTTGGGTTGATCTGTGCATTATTCAATTTGGCCTATATGTTTATATCAGGTCGGTGCATTTCAAGAAAGCATTGGAGGTAAATGGCTTAGCATCTTGCGTTTGGCGGTGAACAGTGGCATAGACGATTTGGATATAGCAAGCAAGGGAACAAGTAAACTTTCCACGAAAGCCAAGAGAGGCGGGCTCCAGCAGTTGGTAGTCTGACGAGCTCTCATAGGCAAGGTAGCATTAGCGGACAAACAAGCTCACTATCATGTTCATAAGGAAAAGCATGCCTACCTACTTAAGAACGGGTTTTCTATTCAACCAAGGCCATATGGATTGAATTGAACAGCTTTGTCTTGAGAATAATATAAATCATATAAATCTGGTGACCGAGAATGAGTAGATGTACATAGCTGAAAGAATTGACCCTTGCATGCAATATTCCTAGAGAGTGATTTGTGTACACATCCAATTTGAATTCATCTCCGTAATCTGGAGGATGCTTCCCGCTGCAGCTGGGCTGGCTGGTAATCGATTAGCGGTTAGTGTAACCGCTGTGGGATAGGGGGCAGAGGGGATCCATGGATGTGGAAATTGGCGCGCTGTGAGTGGTAGGAGCGGTTCAATTTGGGGGAGGGACGAGGGGCGCCATTTAATTCCCCGATAAGCCGTTATCGCCCAAAAATTTGTTTGGTGTGGTTCGAGTTTCGAGTTTCGAAGGGAAGCTTGAACAAAAACACCACGGTTCGGGCCATATTTTGCCATTCGTTCTCTATTCGGGCGTTTTGATTCTTTTTCAATACGTTCTCCCGTGTTTCTTCCACGATGAGGGTCCAGCGGGCTGTGGCTGTCCTCAATGACAGTCGCATCGTGGGCTCGAGATGCAGCGCCCGTTTCCTCTGTGTGGGCTCCAGGGCTGCAGGCTCACGTTCGCCTGCACCGTTGATTGCCGCTCCTTTGCGTGTCGAAGGAAGAAGATACTTCAACTTGACGAAGCCGAGATATGCCGCTGTCAGCGCTGCCGCCACCGCTGCGTAAGATTCACCTACTTCGATATTTCGAGAGCGTAGTGGTGGGCTGACATTTGGTCGACAGGTTGAAACGTGCAGCGGAGGAGGCCGCGAACCTTACCCCCGAAGCCGTCCTCGCTAAGATGAGCCCGGAAGAGAAGAAGCGGTTGTCGAGAGTGCGCAACATTGGTATTGCTGTATGTCGCAATTGGTCTTGCAACGGAAGGCGGGAAGAGGGCAGTACTAAACCCGGGGATAGGCACATATCGACAGCGGAAAGACGACTGCTACCGAACGAGTCCTGTTCTACACGGGCCGAATCAAGGCCATACACGAAGTCCGAGGCAGGGATGGCGCAGGCGCAAAGATGGACTCTATGGAACTCGAGCGAGAGAAGGGAATCACCATCCAGTCCGCAGCCACGTTCTGTGACTGGAAGAAGGTAGAGAACGGTCAGGAAGAGACGTACCATATCAACTTGATCGATACACCCGGCCACATTGATTTCACCATCGAGGTCGAGCGCGCTCTAAGAGTGCTGGACGGTGCCGTCATGATTCTCTGCGCCGTGAGCGGCGTCCAGTCCCAAACCATCACGGTCGACAGGCAGATGAAGCGATACAACATTCCGCGCATAAGCTTCGTGAACAAGATGGACCGGATGGGCGCCAACCCTTGGAAGGCCGTCGAACAGATCAACTCCAAGTTAAAAATTCCCGCCGCGGCGATCCAAGTACCGATTGGTACCGAGGACCAATTCAAGGGCGTAGTGGATTTGATAGAGATGAAGGCCATCTACAGCGAGGGACCCAAAGGCACGATTGTTCGGATCGGCCCCGTACCTGAAGACTTAAAGGACTTCGCGGAACAGAAACGCCAGGAACTCATTGAAAAGCTCGCAGACGTTGACGACGAGATTGCCGAGATTTTCTTGGAAGAGGGCACCCCGTCTAACAAGCAAATTCAGGATGCAATTCGAAGAGCGACAATCGCCTTGAAGTTCACGCCTGTCATGATGGGATCTGCCCTGGCCGACAAGTCTATCCAACCCTTGCTCGATGCCGTCTGTGACTACCTGCCCAATCCTGCTGACGTAGAGAACGTGGCGTTGGATCGCTCCAAGAACGAATCGGAAACTAAGCTTGTTCCGTACAACTCTCTACCATTCGTTGGTTTGGCCTTCAAACTCGAAGAGAACAACTACGGCCAGCTCACTTACATTCGAGTCTATCAAGGCTCACTGAAGAAGGGCACCTACTTGTTCAACTCGCGAACCGACAAGAAGGTCCGAATTCCCCGCATCGTGCGAATGCACTCTAACGAGATGGAGGATGTCAGCGAAGTTGGGGCTGGTGAGATTTGCGCCGTGTTCGGTGTCGAATGTGCCTCCGGTGACACGTTCACGGATGGAAACTTGCCCTACACCATGTCTTCCATGTTTGTGCCCGACGCCGTCATGTCGCTCTCCATCAAGCCTAAGCGAAGCACGGACGCCGATAACTTCAGTAAGGCTATGAATCGATTCCAGCGCGAGGACCCTACCTTCAGATTATACGTCGACGAGGAGAGCGAAGAGACTATCATCTCGGGTATGGGTGAACTGCACTTGGAAATCTACATCGAGCGTCTACGACGTGAGTACAAGGTTGAGTGTATCACCGGTCAGCCCCGAGTCGCATACCGCGAGACTATTAGCCAGAGGGCCGACTTTGACTACCTGCTGAAGAGGCAAACCGGTGGACCTGGTGATTTCGCCCGCGTGGGCGGTTGGATCGAGCCAAACGCGGAGCCGGAGAAGAACAGCTTCGAGAACCAGGTGGTAGGTGGCGCCATCCCAGACAAGTTCATCTCAGCCTGCGGCAAGGGCTTCGAGATCGCCTGCGAGAAAGGCCCGCTACTGGGTCACAAGGTGATTGGAGCGAGAATGGTGGTCAACGACGGTGCGACACACGTCACCGATTCCTCAGATTTCGCATTTAGCTTGGCGGCACAGATGGCTTTCCGCAAGGCGTTCCCTGAGGCCGGAGGACAGGTTCTTGAGCCCCTAATGAAGACGACTATCATGGCCCCCAACGAGTTCCAGGGCAACATCTTGATGTTGATGAACAAGAGGAATGCCACGATTATCGACACGGAGATTGGGACTGAGGACTTTACACTCATTGCGGATTGCAGCTTGAATGCTATGTTTGGATTCAGCACGCAGTTGAGAGCGGCTACTCAAGGAAAAGGCGAATTTAGCATGGAGTTCAGCCATTATGCGCCTGCGGCGCCGCATTTGCAGTATGTTCTTGTCCTCTTTTTTATTTTTCCGTGAGTAGATTTCGCTAATGGTTACCTACAGGAAGGAGTTGATCGCCAAGTATCAGAAGGAGCTCGAGGCCAAGAGGACGAAGTAAAGAGCTTCATTCTCTCATATAATTCTGAGGCTGGTTGGTAGGGGCAGGCTTCAAACCGCGGCGCTGTGTCAGGACGACTGGACAAGCGATTCCAATGCCAGGAATACTGTCAGTACACTGGGAAACCTCCATTCATCCAAAGACTGCAATGGTTCGTATCGACACGACAGGATCTCAACGACTATTACGGAATGTATAATATAATGTGACGAGACCATGGTACGGAGATAGAATCTGTATATAAAACGTTTATACGTGACGACGGATCTGGAGTGCGCCATATGGATATGTGCTCGACTCGATACCTACTGAGGTAGATGCGCAATGGGCGGGACAGACATAATGGCGTCGGTGGCTACCCAAAAGGCGCTTATTATCTACCTATCTACACGGATAGAATTGGATGCAAGATAGAAATCAAGAAACTCTTCACTCTGCTTTCACAGAATCTCTGCTCGTTCCAATCCTCTTCTCGAATTCTTCGGTTGGTATCATCAAGTCTAGATAACTTTTGGTCTCGCCTTGTTTGGATTTTATATTCTTTTCCCTTCCCGAGCCGACATCCGAAAGAGGACCATTGAGGCGACTAGGGGCAAAACATTCAGACTAGAGCCCTCTATAACCTCTTAAGGATATCCTGCACAACCTCCTCCGTCGTCGCCTTACCACCCAAGTCAGGCGTAAGCAGCCGGCCCTCCTCCAGATTCGCATCGACAGCCTCATAGATTTTGGCCGCCGCTTCCTCCTCATTCAAGAACTCGAGCATGAGCGCCGTGCTGCGCAGGGTGGCAATCGGGTTCGCGATGCCTTTTCCCTCGATGTCAGGGGCGCTGCCGTGGCACGGCTCGCCGATGGCGAATTTCTCGCCCACGTTGGCGGACGGCACGAGCCCTAGGGAGCCGACGAGCGCTGCTGCGCCGTCGGAAAGAATGTCACCGTAGAGGTTGGGCGCAACGATGACGTCGTAGGCTTCGGGCTGCCGGAAGAGCTTATACACCATGCTATCGACTATCTGCTCCTCCACCTCGACGCTAGAAAATTTGGGGTCGGACAGGGCAGCGCGGGAGGCGGTGCGGAAGAGCCCGTCGGTTTGCGAGAGTACGTTGGATTTGTGGGTTATCGTGACGAGGGGGCGGGAGTGGATAGAGCTGGAGGAAGAAGACGAGTCCCGGATCTTCTGCCGGCGCAGCGCAATCTCGCCGGCCATTGTCGCGATGCGGCTGGATGCGCGCTCGGAAATGCGCTTGATGGCCTCGGCGTACTTTCCGCCTTCGCTGTCGGGCCGCTCGATCGTCTTCTCTTCCTTGACGTACAGGTCCTCTGTGTTCTCGCGCACGATGACCATGTCGATGGGTTTAGCAGCCCTGCGCACGGTCTTGACGGGTCGGACGTTAGCGTAGAGGTCGAGCTTCTTGCGCAGGGCGACGATGGGCGAGGAGTAGCCCTTCACGGCCTTGGTGGGCGAGCTCACGGCGCCGAAGAGCGCGCCGTCGCATTCTTGCCGCAGGACGTCGACGGTGCGGTCGGGGAGCGCGGCGCCGGTCTTCTCAAAGGTCTCGAAGCCGGCGTACAGGTCGGAGAACTCGAATTTGAGGCCCAGGGAGGAGGGCAGCGCTTCGAGGATGCGACGCCCGGCTGGGATGACCTCGCGGCCGATACCGTCGCCGGGGATGAGGCCTGGGTTGAAGCCATTGTTAGAGATTTACGGACGGTAAGTGGCGCGAAATGGTATACGAATGGATTTTAGAGTAGGACGAATATACTAACCTATCCTGAGAACTCGAGAAGCCATGTTGGGCGTTCAATTGGGTTTGTCCGGCGTCGTGCGGTGTTTCCCTTGAAGCTTGACGGAGCTTTCGAGATAAAATTTGTGGAAGTTACACCGCAGCTACAGTTAGTGGGGTCTTTACATTGCGGGATCGGAGGGGCATTAGTGGTGCATAGGTACCTTATGTAGGTTGCTAAGCTACAAGGGTTCCAGGGCTAATCGCTAAATTGGTATGGGGACATCCATGGATCCTTACAATTCAATGCACCACCCTGCCATCCATCCATCCATCCATCTACGATAGCTTCCAAGGCACCTACCTACCTAGGCTGCCTAGGTGTTCATTCCATTTTCTTTCTCTTGCAGCAAAGCATCATGTTCGTATGCAGTTATCATACTTCAAAATGCGGTACAACAGTTTAAATATTGGCACACGCGTTCTGCATGCCAGACATTCCTCCCAAGGGGCTACCTTGTAATACTCTGCTGCAGCTATGACACTCGAAGATCTCGGGCTTCAGTTGTGTTTGCTGCCAATGAGAGCCAACCTGAAACATCCAATTCATATACAATTTTATTGAGTTGTGGTTTTTATGTGTCCTCGAGGTATGCAAGTCAGAGCAATGTACTCCTGTCACCCGCACAATTGGGTGCTTCCGTCTTGTTGTATTGGGCTGGAATTTTTCATACTGATGCCTTGAGGGTTGCATTCACCGTTGTCGAGTTTTATGATTTGCTCCGGTAATGCGGCTCTTTTACAGAGATATACATATTTGAGTCAAATCCAGCTGGAGTCTATCGTTCGTAATTCTAGACTGACACTCTGCGCGAGCATTTGTTCGAGTAGCCAATAAGTCAGTCATACGAGCAACAGTGCTGCTACCAGTTGTTATTTACATCTGGGAGTATATTTACTTGGCAACTCTCTTAGAGAAATAGGGGTAAAGGTTCTGTGCTATGACTCCTGTAAGTACCTGCTTAACCTTACATAATACCTAGCTAAATAACGGGCAACAAAGAGAAACTGGAAGTTTCTCTTCTTGACTTTGTCAGCCGCAAATCATCCTCATCCAACTACACAGCTACACGTCTACGGAAAGTGGGAGTAATAAATAGATCTCATTTCATGCTCAGAGTCGCCTCGGTAAGTCGTTAGACACGTTTTGGGTGTTCATGCAAGCCCCTGAGCCCACTTTATCCAACATTGAGCTCACATTTGTACTGTACCTACCTTACTACAAGGCATGTATGAGGTATGCACGCTAGAGACCCAGAGAACCCCCTGCCTAACTGGGCAATTTATTAAAGGAACCGCACTTTAGGCCGGCCTTATTAGGCCACATGCCACTAAACAATTCCATCCATGGGTGTTCCACTTCCACGTCCACGTTTGAACACTCAACTTCCCTTTAATAAGCTTTTCCTCCCGGCGACATCACAGAGTATAGTTCCTTTCTTCCCATCTAATCCCGCCCTGCGCAGTTCGACCGCACTCCTTTTGCCTCGCTGCATGTAGTATTTACTCATTTCTTACACGTCGTGGCTTGTGTTTGTTGAAGGGTCTGCGTTGCCCGAGTACATACTTGTATACCTACTTTTGGTACTTCTACTTACCGGCACATGCAGTCTTCTGTCTCGGGAACCCCTTTAACTGCGACCTAACCCTCACTAAATACCAGCTCTGACTCAAACCCCTGGACTGCGGGCGAGCTAGCTCATTCTTCTCGTCCGTCCCTCTCACGCTCGACCTGTCCTCAATTCTCCAAGACACGGGACGAACAAATATCGAGCAAACGAACACATACACAACCCGACCAACGAGAATAAACTTAGGGGCATGCCATCCATCATTCCAAACAGCAGCTGCACTTTCCCGCGGTGACAATTGTTGATGCATGATCAGTAGCACCTGGTCACTACGTCTCTGCGCTTCCTTCCTACCAATTCCAGAGTCGATTAGTAGGTACCAAAGCCATGTCGGGCGTCAGGAACCTTCGCGCCATGTTCGAGCAGAAGGGCGAGAACAACCCCCCAGATAGAGGAAGATCTCCCGGTCCCGGGAGTATCTCAGTCGGTATGGCGCTCCCTTGTCTTGAACATCTACCTGAACTGCACTTATACATATCCCTCTCCTGATTCCTCCCTATATATTTACAAACAAGAGCCAATGCTACTAATTATTTGCTCGACTCCACAATTCCATCTCTATTCCCATTCTCATCCCCAATCCCTAATTCCATCGCCTACGTCATATATCTGTCACTTTAATAGACGCCGACGAGTTCGTGGGCCGCCCGTAACTAACATTGAGCTTTCTCTCTCCGCTAGGGTCTCCTTCTCCTTCCCATTCGCCTCGCCCACTCTCCAAAGTTCGAACTACTTTCGTAGCAGTCGAGAAGGACGGCCGTGTAGGACTCAGAAGAGAACACAGCGGAGACTCTATTTCAGTATCAAGCCGGAGATTCAGCAACGAAACAGACGCTACTACACCACAGCCGACATCTGAGAAAGCAGAGGACGCAGCTGAGAACATGGCTAAGAACGCTTCCGCCTTTAAGACTAACTTGGCCCAAGAAGCTATTCCTGAGTCGCCAGTCCAGAGCGCGCCCTCCAAGTCTTTCCCGAAGAAAGAGAGTCGGAGTCCTAACATCGCTCCGAACCCAAACCCCGACAAAATCACGGATGAGGAAGAACCCAAGACCAGACTGCTACCAGGAAACCCAACAGAGAAGGCGGCAACAAGAGGGAATAGCGTGACACCCACTCCGGCCACCAGCGGTGCAACCAATGGCAAGCCGAAGACTACTGCTACCACGAAATCTGCTCCTAAGGCGGCACCGGTATCTACATCCGCCAAATCTGTGTCTAAGGCACCCAAATCGCCCAATACTCTCAGGCCTACTACCAGCACTACGAAGCCTCAAGCCCGGGCCACGAGTCTTCCCCCACAGAAGAAGCCTGCGCCTACCAAAGACCATGATGCCCCAAAGAAGGCAACTACTTCTGCCGCGACGAAGTCGACTGTGACTTCTGGTAAGAAACCAGCATCAATTGACCTCCCTCCTTCGGGAACTGGGTTTGTGAAGCCGAAGCCGAAGTCGCCCACGCGGCCCATAAAGTTGCCTTCCTCCCTCACGGCGCCCACTACCGCTTTCGCTTCCAAGCTTGGGACCGGCAGTACAGCTCATCCTCCTAGGCAGTCTCTTTCGCGGGCTTCTGGCAATGCTCAGCATCTCAATGTAGGCTCTACAACGCATAGGTCTCCTAGTAGAGCGAGCATCACCACCACTGGTACCTCGTCGCAAACAAAAGGCTTAAAGCGCCAGAGTTCGACTATTAGCCGGCCACGCCCAAGTCTCGGGCCTCCCCCGAAGCCAGCGTCCAAGGACCACCCAGTAGCTAAGAAGGATGCACAGGTTGACGAGGGCTTCCTAGCACGCATGATGCGACCGACTCAGGCCAGCTCCAGCAAGACTTCAGAGAAAGCCCCTTTGACTCCGCCTCGGAAACAGAGTGCACCAGCGACGGCTCATAAGAAGCCTGTTGCGAAGGAAGCTGAGGCAAGCGCGAAAAAGGCTGCAGCTAAAATCCAGGCGGCGACCAACAAGGGCAAAGCGGCTGTGGAGACCGCAAAGCCAACCTCTAAGGCAGCCCCGACGGCGAAAGAAGTAGCCCCGGTTGTGGCACAGACCGAGACGGCCGAGGCAGCTATTGAGACGGCCAAGGTTTCAACAGATACTGCTGCTACCCCCGTCGTGGAGGCTGTTGCCGAAGCAGCAAGCGCTGGGGAAAGCACAACAGTCCCTGCTGTCACTGAGGACGCGCAGAAGGTGGAAGACATTGAAGATTTGGTTCAAGAGGCCATTGAAGAGCCTGTCAGCCAGAGTCCTGCGGAACCTGCTGTTGAGGTGTCCACCACCGGGACCGAAGAGCGTCAGGAGGCGGAAGTGCCAGCCGCATCTGGTGAGGCCGCTGGTGCAGTTGGACAAGCTGAAGGTCAGAGCTCCGAGGCTGAAGAGCCCAAGGCGCTGGAAGCAGAAGAGACAAAGGCAGAAGCACCCGAGGTTGAAGATGTCCAGGTTCACGAGGCAAAGTCGGAGATTCCCCCGAATGATGTTTAGTTAGCCTTCCAGCAGCGGGAGCCATAGAAAGCTTTCGACGCGTTTGAAAGGGTTAAACGAAAAAGCAAGTCTCCAGCTAAATTTGTTTGTATTCGGCGAGGCGCAGATGATACCTTTTTCCCCTTGAAAAAAAACCATTGGAGCACAGGGGATCCAGTTCAGTTTTTGTTCCTCTCTTGGTGCCGGGCATTGCTGTGGAGTTAGGTGATAGTGATAATACCATTAGTATACCTCATGCCAACTTCTCCCACAACTCTCTTGCCCTTTGTCATAGAATTGGAAGAAGAGGAGTAGGTTAAGTAGGATTTGAAGTGGGAAAAAAGCAATTTCCCATCTACTGTGTAAGACTTTTGCAATCAATGACTGAAGTGAGCAAAATGTGTACACTTTCGAGCTATGCTGAGGTGTGCATGTGTGAGATTTGTATTGGATTCTCATGATGTGTAAATCGATATAGTACATTTGAGTACACAGGCAACCGTAAACTTCGAAGACCTGGATGTCCTGCATATACATGAAGCCTCTGCGTCTTCCCATCTGCTGCTCATCCGTTCTATACTGTGTAAAGTAAGTATTGAGTCGAACAGAGCATTGCTCTACGTAGCACTTTGCACGTAGAACTCTGCAGAACTTCGAAAACGAGAGTTGGTTCATAAAGCCTTCGTACCGAGACTTTCTCATCCAGTCTTAACTCGTATGGCACCCTCATCATGCAGTCACGCAGTCTCCTTTTGCTCCCAACGGCTTCATGACAGGCTTGGGAAGTTTTGTATCAGCCCGGGGATCACGGGCCAACCCTGCACAGGAGGATACCGCCGACTTTGCGCTCGATGGCCTCGCGAACCTCAAGGGTACCTAGACTCGTACCCACAATAAGGGACTCCCCCAGATTCAACCCCCGATGAGGGTGCGCATCGAACCCGCGGGCCAGTCTCTCGAGTGCGTTTAGCTTGGCAGTAATCGGTCGTTTGGGCGTCGTGATAGGCGTTATGTACCTCATGACGGGCTCTCCGCCGTTCCCCGGATTGTACTTCAGGCCGACCCACAGGCGTTGCTTGGCTACGTTGGCCGTCGTCAAGGGTTCGGGCTCGAAGGTAGATATCGTTGCTGGGTCCGGAGGATACCGGCCGCCTCGCGTGACGAAGGAGAGGAAACCGGCACGATGCAGGGCCAAGGCGACGCTGAGGTTGTATTTCGTGTGCGGCACCGACGTCAGGCCTAGGCGCGCGCGCGAGGCGTTCTGCAGGTGCGAGCACATGTTTACTACGTTTGAGAGCCCCATCTTGAGGAATGTATGCCCTGGCGGGCGAATCGGTTGAGAGTCGAGGGACAAGTGGTTGGGCGAGGTCTGTCCGGCCGGGAGGAGCTGGTCGGGGAAGGATGAAAGGCGGGTTTTCCTTGTCTACCGAATTATCGACTCAATCCGTCCGTCGGTGCTTTGGGATTTAGTCGCGGCATGGAACTTGTAAAATTCGTCGAGATGTCAGTGAAGCTATCGCGAAACCTTCAACGGGCGAAATTGGAAGCGAGTGGGTCTCGATTGGATGAATTGAAAATTCGGTGGGAAATTGTAAGGCCGAAAGCATTTCTTATCGATTAGGTACATTCCGGGTTGATCCATACCATCCAAATTGTGGGGTTTCACGGGTAGAGCTGCCGTTGTGCAACAGCGAGTTACCTATCATCCAGATCACCTTATTGGTTATCAGAATTACCCCACCATGGCAGCGTCGCAGCACAAGAGTGGGCAGCTAAGCGCCGAGCATCTCTTTTCCTTCATCTGCAACGTCCAGGGCTGCCCTCACCCCCCCTCATGCAGGTAGTCTGGGTAGTACATAAGGATGAGTGGTGCCATTTGCAGATAAGTGGTTTTTATTTTTATCTGAGAAATGGCCTTCGGGGCGGAGTGAACGTCACGGTGTCAGGGTTTTGAAAGCTCGTTTCATAGCTAGTAATTTATTCTTCACCTCCAACACTCTCCTTCCTCTCCCATCGTGAGCCTTCTGAACTTGTCGTCGGCTAGTAAGCGACTACTGTTGAGGAGAGACAATTGGGTCGAAGCTGGCCTCGACTTTCATCCTTGCTGTTGGTTCCATCATACATCTGCTTTACCTAGATCGTTGAAGGGCAATTCGGTTGCTGAGGCCGAGTCGTGATCAAGATGGCTGTTCGGCCTGGTGAGGAGAACGTTGCGACACTGTAAGCACCCAAATACCAGAAGGGCCCTAGAAAGCGCAGGACTCTGGCAGCCGCTAATTATATATGCCCCTTTCCTACAGCTTCGGGGATATTCATTACTTCTACGGTCCACCCGAGGCGAAGCCGCCGCACCATCGCTTCGATAAGGGTTCTTACGTGTATTTGTTCGAAAATGCGAATGACCGGAGAGCACGCATTGAGGTCGCAAACCAGCCAGGCACGGAGGATCAGGACGCCTTCGATGGATGTAAGAACACATGAACCAGTGCATCCTTTGGTTCACCAAGTGTGCTTGGCCTAATTCCCATGCGATTTAGTTCTAGATAGGACGCGCGTACGGTATTCCTACAAGCATCAATGTCTCGTAAATATCTTAGTCGAGGGTGTCCCGGGTGCGCCCATAGACCCAAGCCAATGGCATCTTCCAACGTACGATCCGCGGAACGAGAACAAGTATCATTATAAACTCCATTCGCTCGATATCTATTTCTGGACTCATGCCGATGCCCTACAGTTTGTCAACGGCGTGCGGCGAGTTCTACCCCCGGCCCAAGTAGAGGTCGCGGATGAGCCCGGTCCGCCACCGCACCCATATGGCCAGCCCCAAGATGCGAATTCTTTGGTCCAGAAGCTAGAAAATGTGGCCATCTCAGATCCCAAGTATTCGAGCCCTAAACCAGCATCCCAAGGTGTACCTACCTTTGCACCTCCACCAACCTCAGCAGCAACAGCCGATAGTAAGGGAAGCTCACCCCAAAGCTTCGCGCCGATGGCGTACAACCCAGCTGCGCCAGCTGCTGCAGAACAGAGGATACACCGGGAAAAGACACCTCCACCCGAGGACGATGGACATGACCCCCTTGCGGCAGCTGTTGCTCGGGACCAAGCTCCGCCATATACGCCCGGGTACGGTGCTACGGCCTTCTCAGCGCCGCCGGGTACTCATGGCCTCCCTGGCCCTCCACCACAGGCGCATCCAGGACTCGTAAGTCCTGGTCTCGCAAGCCCCGGTCTGGTCAGCCCAGGTCTACCAACACCGGGTATTGCCAGCCCGGGGTTCCCACCCTCACAATTCGGGCATCTTCAGCGCTCATCTACGGTGCCAGTCTCCGGCATGGCGTCGCCTGGTCTCGTAAGTCCGTATGGTACCAACTTCCCCGGGTCGCCCGGCTTCGCACCTCCCCCGGCGCACATTACGCAACACCAGCCGACACCTCCTCCCGTCCAGAGTCCCGGCTTACCTCCACCACCTCCTGGGGGTTATTCGCAGTTCAACTACAGCAGTCCCCAAGTGCCCGCGAACACAGACTATGGCATCCACCAGCAACTATACCGGCCTACAGAGCAGGAACACGCGTCCAAATACGGCGTCTACAAACCCAAAGTGGAGAGCCAGAGCAAGTTGGGTCAGAACGCGGAACGCATAGAGAAGGGTGTTACAGGCATGCTCAAGAAGTTTGAGAAGAGGTTCGGCTAAATACATCGTACAGGATGCTGTTTTGGATAATGGCAGGCTTTTGGATACCATCTTTAGGTACTTCATGCTTTCTGATACATGGGAAAGTCAGATTCACGGGCGCTTTAGTGTCAAGCGTGACTTGGACACCATCTACCTACCTAAGTGGTTATCAAAGGAGAAGAGGCTGAATCGATAGTACGTTTTTTCTTCTTTCAATAAGAAATTGCTTTTGCCCCCTCACGAGCCTAGGTATTAGCAGCAGCCGTATCTATATATAGTCCGCCATAACGAGCGGAATACAACGGCATGGTGTTGACATGTAGAGTAACCTACCTACATGTTACAGTAAAGAGGTAAATAAATACTTATGGTCGGCCACTGTTGAGACCAAGCAATTATCACTACATCAAATCCCCAATTCTTCTCAAGTTACTATAATAACAAGTTGAAGTGAGAATCCCATCTTCAATACGGCGAGCCTATAGGACGCGAAAACAGAAATGTCTCAAGACGAAATGGGATAGTCAATCATTGAGGATGCGTAATACTAGCTAATGTAGGTCTCACCTTTCAGCTGAACTGCATTAAGTAAGCCGTTCATTGGATGCTTCGCTTTTTCCCGTTTTTGCCGGCTGATGGAATGATTTTAGATCGAAGACATGTCTGACATTTACAGATTGGTCTTGTCTTAGGTATGCATGTCTTAATATAATGCGACCTACGGATCCGATACCCTGAGCTTGAAAATAATGGAATAAAACCAAGAGATTCTGATAGAATCGTATCTGCCGTGTTGATGGCATCTCATCTCATCTCACGCTGCCGCTGCACTTGGCAGCATCCAATTTCTTCCGCCAACAAATGCGACTTGGTAGGGATAAAGGCATTTAAGCGCTCGCGATGTCGGCAGGGTGTGCCATGGCGTTAACACGATGCTACCTTAGCGCAGAAGATGTCCCAGGGACCCGGCAGCCCTTGCACGATGGAGCCGGGGATGGAAATCGCTAAGGGCATAGGTAGGTAATCAACCAACAAGGCGCAGTCGTAACCATGAATCCCAGCCACATATAGCAAGGGAATATCGAGGCATGACTGGTCTCATTGACGACATAGACTTGTGTGTATCGACGGGGAATACGGTAACTGCGAGGCAGAGCTACAAGATGACATTATGTGGCTGCCAAGAAAGCAAGAGAAATAACGGTTGCGTTTTGACGTTGTAATGCCCTACGTTGTGCAAGGTAAGGAGGTTTAGTTGAGGCAGCCTGCATAAACGAAGGCAACGCACCAGTAACAACAGGCGGCATCGTATGGCTACGGAGCTTTTGTAGCATAGATACCTCCTTATGTCAATAAGTAAGCTTATTATCGCCGAAGCTTCATCAAAAGGTTAGCTAAACCCTGGTCTTCGTCTCCTGATTTCATGTTGTCAATTATCTTCTACGTATTTTCTTTTACCGCTGCTGAAGACGTCTTTTTTACTAGCTCTCTCTTTTCGTTCCCTCTCCTTTTCTTAAGAGAACTGGGACTGACTATTGGACTGATTGTAGAGATGGTAGCGGATAGCTTGCGGACCGGGGGACCTAGCACAGTTACCTAGGACTTCTGCTGAGGGATTGCAGAAAGGACCGGGCGCAATGGGGCTGAACAAGTCACGACCCCGGCCGGCATCTTGCCTAACTTGGTGAAATGTCCAGCGTACGTCCTGCTGACCTCATCGTAAAATCCCTACTACGGTATGCGAGTGATATAGGTATTTCAAATGATGGAATATGAGGCTGTGATAGAATCAATAGGGACTCGAAAATGCGTATATCCAACCAGTTGAATCAAATTAAAGCTACGGGGATGTAAAAAGGACAACCAAAAAGCTGGGAACGTCAATTGAATCAGTTGACCAAATGTACTTAAGGTACGTACCTGGAAACGCAGTGAAAGAAATCTGACATCAATCGGCAATCCTCAAATGGAAGTGGTCGAGGCTGCCGTCGACACAACCCCCCTGTCCACTTGTCCAACTGTGCCTGCCCTATGCCTGTCTGTATTTCTTACCCGTTTGCGCGTCCTTCCCGCAGCCAGCGACCTGTGCCGGTCTTCGACTTCCAGCTCGTTTTCTCCCCCCAGCCTGCTTCTTACAACTGTCCAATGCCTACAACTCTCCCGCCCTCCTTCTATTTCCACATTCACCTTCGTCACGGCCTAATATTACTGTTTCCAGTCCGTCTTCACTGACGATTTGGAATTGCATAGGATACTTAACTGCCTCATATTACTTTCAATCCAATACTGCACCCGATACATACCTTTCCTGATATCCTACCCCACTAGACAGCTCCACCATTTTACCCTGCCCACTTACGAGCACTGCGCAAACCCGCAAACCCGAATCGCATACTTTTGTCCGGTCCAGACGGAACTTGAATTGAGAGCTACAACAGATCTCTTCGTATAGTCACCTAACTTATCATCTTTGTTATCTACGGACCCAGGACCCCTAGATTGTGGCTAACGGAATTGACGTCTTCTCACTTACACGACGAGTCTACCATCTTCAGTGCGATTATCGCAACATTCATCATACCCACTTCCGTTATCCCTCCGCTGCTGTCCCATCTCACTCCCGTGCAAATTGGTCCTCGACAATCTGTTACCGCCACTGTAACCGTTCGAATTACTCGTGTTTTATTTTCTCGGGCCTATCGCAAGTTGCCATGTGCACGGCGCCCATCTCAAGATAGTCTCGGGTTTGTCGGCCGCCTGTCCGCAAAATCGGGTGCTAACCCCGACGGTGCTACTAAATACCACACTCGTTAACATTCCACTATGCTACTCCCACATCGCATTCCTGTCGCTCTCCGGCCTGGCTTCGGCACCGATTACCTCACTTATAGTAAATTGGTGCCTAGAGATCAACATGGCTCTTCAACCGTGATTTTCGTTGTAAGCCTCCTCTCCAATCTTGTTTAGTTTAGCCTCGTGTTGCTAATCGGGGACTGCATTTCTTAACAGGTTGTCGGCATTATTGCTGGCCTACTGGTGCTCGTTTCCTTAATTTTCTGCTTTACGCGCCACAGAATGAAGCTCGGTTCCGGGAGTACGAAACGAGGTAAATATCACCAGACGACCGACACCGAATCTCTTGACGCTTCCACCACTCGGAGCAGGAGGAGACGAGATGGGAACTCGGCCTCCGGAACGTCGGCCACGGAGACGAATCGAAATAGTACCACAACGCAGGTGGACAGAAACCAATCTATTCGATCCATCATGACTCTACCAGCATACCGGATGAAAGCGAACGAAACCGAACAGGTAATAGGCCGCGAAGGGGAGCGCGATGGGGTCGATGTCGTCGTGGAATATCCTACCGCCGAGGAATTGGAAAACATGCGGGATGAAGAGATGGAGACGTTATTTCAGATCCGTCTTGCGAGGAGACAGCAACGGGCTGAACGGGAAGAACGGCGTCGTTTGTACGAGGAGGCTAGAGCCCGCGGGGATCTGGTGGGGTTGAGCGAAGTGGCGGCCCGGAGACGAGCCGCCCACGAAAATAATGTCGTGGAGGACTTGCGCGACCAATACGGGCATATCAAAGAGCGACGACAACGTGCCGTCTCTAGTGTCAGCTATCACGAGCTGGGTGTAGCCCAGCTCAACGGTACACGGGTCCGTGCAAACAGCCATGGCAGCGAACAAGTAGGCTTGCTATCAGATGCCGCCAGCATTGCCCTATCAACGAGATCGCCCTCTGCCCAATCACATCGCCGAGACCGCAGCGCGAGCTCTGTTTTGAGTCTCGACAGCGACTTTCCATCTCCAGCCTTAAGGTCTGGTGCGTCGACACCGCGGCTGGGCAGTCACCACACTCGCGCCGGATCCAGCCCTGAAATAATTGGCGAAGCAGATCTGGGCGATTCTGAAATGCCTCCTCCAGACTATGAAGATATTAGTTTGGACGATGCCAGATCAGGAGCTGGGACGCCTCTGTTTAATGAGCCCCCGCCCGACTACACGGATCCTGTATCGGGGCGTGATCGAAGGCTTAGTGCACGTATCGGTGATATGGCAGATAGGATGGCGGAGAGTGGAGACCTTTCAACCACCGACAATACTCACGACGACTCTTCAACAAGGAGATCCTCGAGGGGAGTAGGCGGGGCCCCGCAGCTACCCAGCTTGAGGATTGGGAGATTACCACAGATTGTCATCGAACCTTCGACTGCACATCCCAATGACTCCAATCCTTGAAGGCTTGTTAACTAAACATTTAGGTACCTCAAGCCCTGAGGAACGGACTGCCACGGAATATAGCTGAGAAAATCGCAAATTTCCTGATCCAGGCATGCTGCTTCCTTCCCGGTAGGTCTAATCGCACAGCCAAAGCCGCTACTACGCTCACGAAATAAGTCATGGCTGCGTCATCTCTGGCCGAACTATTAATCTTTTGATATTTAAATGCTGGGTGTTGGAGTAGTATGGATGTTGAGACACACGAGATGGGACGAAGTTGACGGATGAAGAGTAATGCAGCTTCGTTACATTCTATATCATAACTGCCAGGCGTCTTTGGTGCGATGTTCATTTTGGAATTGAAAAGGCTGGGAGCTCCGTGGCCAAGTTTTCATCGTTGAGCTCAACTCATTGGCGAACTTGAGGATACCCTTGAGCGTCGCTACAACATATATGCATACCTACCTACCTATACCATCTATTTTATTATATTTTATCTTCAAATCCGCATACGTTTCGTCCGTGCTCTCCCTCGCTTCCAATCTGGAAGCACTTGAGTTACCGCTGTTACCATGCTGAACCAGGATGCTGATCCTCAGGAATCGTACTGGATGTGCCCGCAGCCAGAGATTTTATCTCCAAATTACTATATACCCGCAAGAAAATGCGCCGATTTTGACCAGGAGCTGACGCCGATAGGAAAATGAGTCAGACAACCGGGAGACGTTGAGATAGACGACAGGCTCCGATCCGCATCGGGATATATTACAAAGCAAATAGCGAGTTGTCCGATGAACCTCGGGATCAAGTTTTCAGCAAAAGGGAGTGTCAATTTCGAATCCCAAGTGGCACCTCTGGTCGAAGCCAACGAATCGAACAGAGAAGACGGGCACCCACAGCCAGAGATGAACAGTGGTTGTGGATACTTACCTTGTCCGTTTGAGGCATGGCTCTAAGATCATATACCGACTTTTCGGTTATACTACTACAGTTCCACCCAGCCTACCTCACAGAGTACTTAAATCAGTAATTGTTTACTGATAATTAATCAATGGCGGCACTCGGTTCCCGATTTGCACCATTGCCCCTAGTACGGAGTGCGGGAGGTAGTAATAGGCAATTATTCATTGCAACTACCTTCCCATCTCTCATAAGTGCTAAATCTCAATTTATGTCCTCGTTCTTTTTCCCTTTGGGAAGCCTACTCAGACAATCCGTACATATAGCAGGGCTGTTTTCAAGATAGAGGCATTTCAACAGTTACTTCCGACTACCTTGGGCATCGAAACGATTCAAGCGAAATAGGACCCGGTTACCAAGGAGAGCCAGAAAGCATTAGCAGTCTAGGACGGTTAGCCCAGTAGGCTACTTAGTGGTTCGTGCGGAGAACAAGGACAAAAAAGGCTTGCTTAGGGAGTGCAGAACTGTGAGCTGTCGCAATACGAAAAGAGAACAACTTTAGATTGTTCAGAATGGTGTTAGAAGAGAAGGGAATCGATGGCAACTCTGGATCGCATATCGGAGAGATCCTCTTTGGAGGGTCCGTTGATCGCACGGAAGATGTCAAAGCTCATGAGACGTCCACAAAGCCGGCAACCGGGTCACCGAAGGCTACTGGGGTTCCGGAGTACGTATTTTCTAATTTAATCACCTACTTGCATGTGTAGGTAAATTATGTATTCCTGTGTGAGAGTCACGTATAGTAACATGACTTGTCATCGATGCTTCACCCTATCTTTTACCTAAGGCAATCTGGATTTATCAAGGTGCGGCTTGAGGGAAGCCCTGGGATGATACTTTTACCCTGTGGAAGATCATCTGCTAACTGCCTTTCAGCGGTGGCCTGGATGCCTGGCTCCAAGTCTTCGGAGCCTTCGTCGTCATGCTTGCGACGTGGGGCCTTGTCAACTCGTTCGGCGTCTATCAGACCTTCTACGAGACGGAACTCCTGAAGTCCAGTACTTCCTCCGAGATCAGCTGGATCGGCTCGCTGCAAGGTGCTCTCCTTATGGTCGGCGGGCTAGCTTCGGGCCCGCTCTTCGACGCCGGCCACTTTCATGCCTTGACCATCTCCGGTCTCTTCCTCGTCGTCTTTGGCCTATTTATGACGAGTCTCTGCGTAACTTATTGGCAGGTCTTACTCGCACAGGGGATCTGCGTGGGCGTCGGATGCGGACTGCTATTCTTACCCTCGGCCGCTATTTTAAGTCAGTACTTTGCGCGGCGCCGTGCCCTGGCTCTGGGAATTCAGTCAACAGGGTCGCCCATCGGGGGCATCGTGTTCCCGATAATCTTTAGTCGCTTAGAGCCGCAGTTGGGTTTTGGCTGGGCCACGCGCGTGATCGCGTTTATTCTGTTAGGGTTGTCTGTTGTGCCCTTGATCTTCATGCGTCCGCGTGTACCGCCTCCGCGCCATAAGAGGGCTTTCCTCGACGTCGACGCTTTCAAGGAGCTCCCGTTTCTCAGCTTTGCTGGTGCGGGCTTCTTCGCGTTTGCGGGGTTATACGTGCCGTTCTTTTACATCCAACTGTATTCACTGCGGTATAATATTACGAGCGAAGATCTGAGCGCCTATTTGGTTACCCTCTTAAATGCGGGAAGCATATTTGGGAGGATAGTGCCGAATTTCGTAGCTGATTACCTCGGCAGCATGAACATGCTCGCCGCAACGACTCTAGGCGCGAGCATTCTCGCTTTCGGGTGGTTTGGCGTGAGAAATCTCGCGGGCACAATTGTGTTCGCGCTGCTGTTCGGGTTCTTCAACGGCGGTGTGACGAGCTTGTCGCCGAGCGCTATCATCAGCCTGAGCCCAGATATGAGCCGGTTAGGAACGCGGATGGGCATGCTGTTCGGTTTCATCGGGCTGGCGGTGCTGGTAGGGACGCCGATCGCGGGCGCGATATTGAAGGACGTGAATGACGACGGGGCGTGGAAGGGCTTGATTGCATTTAGTGCTGCGACGCTGTTCATAGGCGGTGCTGGGTTCGCGGGCACGCAGGCTTTGCATTTAAGGGCGCAGACGAGGAAGGAGGAGAGCGAATGAACTGAAGAGTGGTAGCAAGCGGGACACGCATATCGTATATAGACGAGTATGAATGCCTATTTGTAGGTGGACTAGACATACTCTTAGACATTTACTAATTATGAGTTACGGGGGTGTGGTTAAAATGATACGCCATTAATAATATTGAAGCTTGGACATATACTGGCCGTTAAGCCTTGATGGATTGCATACAAGAGAGTAACGATACAAAAGACTTTGGCTAAACGATGTTAAATTTTTTTTTTTTCCGAAATTCTAATTCGTTACGCGACATCTATAAGATTACGCATTTTGTAGGTAAACCGCAAGGACCTTCGCCTTTCTCTTTTCCCTCCTTTTTCTGCGGCGCAGCAGCGTCGGAGTTATTAGCCGGGGGTTGAGTCTCTGCTACCTCCTTCTTCTCGGGACCATCATGTAGTCACGCGGAGCCGGAGGCGAATTTAGCGACGGTCTTGTAGAACTCAGCGCCCTGAGTCTCGGCAATCTCGATCTCCTTCGCGCTAGGCTGGCGCGAGCCGTCACCAGACGCGAAGGTACCGGCACCCCATGGGCCGCCACCGTGGACCTCAGAGAGATCAGTCAGAGTGCCGAAGGCTTTGGCATATCCAAAAGGGACGTATATTATGCCGTGGTGAGCGAAAGTGGACATGGCCGCCAACGCGGTCGACTCCTGACCACCACCTAGAGACGCAGTCGAGAGGAAGAGGCCAGCTAGCTTGCCGTGGAAGGCGCCGGTTTGCCACTGCTTGCCGGTCTTGTCCCACCATACACGCCATTGCGCGGGGAAGTTGCCGTAGCGGGTCGGGATGCCAAGCAGGAAGCCGTCGTACGACTCGAGGGTAGCCGGGTCCTCGAGAACGGGGACGTCCTTCGCCGGGCCCGGAGCGTACATCTTGGTCAAGACCTCTTGCGGGAGGGTCTCGGGGATCTGGAAGATGTCGGCGGTGCCGCCGGCTTTCTCGATGCCGGCCTTTTCGGCTTCGGCTAGCTTACGGACGTGGCCGTATGTGGAGTACTAGGTCATACAAGTCAGTTGGTGCGATCCCACTTTATTGTTAAAATAACGACCTGGGGAGTCATGAATCGTTTTCGAGTCAGGGTCACGCCGCTTCCGCCGTGAGAACTACATATTCCATGGAGCCTTGCATATCTCGGTAGTCAAGCTCTTGTTGTTTGGTTGAGGGGTAAAAGCTTGGGGCAGCTTTCTCCCCCTTTTTAACCATCCCCGCACAGAACTTGGATGATTGCATGTGATAGCAAGAAGCGACTTACATAGACGATAGCGATCTTGGGGGCCATTGCGAATGAAACTAAGGGTATCTAGCTGCTGCGCTGGGTAGAAAGGAGGATATAAAGTTAAGATGCGATGCGGTATAAGCGTATGTGACTTCTTGTAATATGTCTCTAAACGTAGAGATGGGTGATGAGGAAATGAATTGTTCAGCAGCGGGATCTCTTCGACTTTATACTCGTATCTACAACAGCTTAACAGATAATAGCCGCTAATAGACGCCGCTGATCGAGAGGTGGGGATGGTATGCTTTTGCTTTTGCTGTTGCTTACACTCTCTCCAAGAGACATTATTAAGTTGCCAAGTGATGTCGCAACAAAGGCGATCCTATTCGGCAACAGCCACGCGGTTTGACAGTTCGATCTTGGTCTGTCTTCTTCGGTCTATGCCCATCCTTACTTCTAGGCCTGTCCTGGCAGCTGCCCGTCACGATCTCCACTCCCCCTCTACGACCTAACCTACGTCGTAGCTATCCCGGCTCGTCTGCCGAGACTGCAGAGTAGCAACGCGCCGCATCTCAAACTGTAGCTTCTGCACAGTCTGCCGCAAAGGTGTCTTTCCCCTCTGCGTCTGATGTAAATTGGTAATGCACCCAGGGTATAGATGGAATTCTGATTGATTACCTAGCTTGATTAAGTTACCGCGACCATAAGGCGCGATACCGCGAAACCGAGGAGAACGCTTAGTTATGGATTACTCAGTTTAAAGCATGGGAACCCATTCCGTTGGAGCTTCCCCACATGTAGAATAAAGAACATCTGTAAATAGGGACTAGCTACATACAACAGTGGGCATGATGCAGTCTAGTGACGTGCTTTATGAAAGCCTTTACTTAACAGTTGGATATTGTACTAGATAATTCCTATAAAAAGTTTGACTACCCTTGACAGCCTACGGGTACCATCGTGAAGTACGAAGCAGTGTTACCAGAGCTATTCGATATTCCGTCTGTTTCTTAGAAAGCCAGTACCTTACTGAAGCTGCGTAGTAGAAATTCCACACGTAGTCTATTGGCTTTCCAGCTTGCGGCTCCAACCGCATTTGCGGTGGATCAAGTTCCATTTCTGGCATACTTCGTTTTCTGTACTTCCCCAACTTGGGATGACGGGATCGACTCCGCTCGCTGAATAATGGCTTACACGCCGCTCGCGTAATTCTTATGAGAAGTCTGGAATTGGACGGCCCCATTCTTGTATGGACCATATTGTGGGGTCTTGGGCTGTATCATCGTCCAACGAGCAGAGTGCTGGCTCGCTATTATTACAATGTGAAAAAGGGAAAACGTATGGGAGTAGGGATTGGCAAGAAAATCGCATCATCATGTTTTGTCGTCGTTGACAAAGCAGAAGCTATTTACACTAGGCAGTACATATCTGATACCCATGCTAATGGATCGGAGATATAGTCAGCTTCATCTAAGCGTGGGTAATGATCCAGTAATCGGGTTCTTCGTCCACCATCCCCCACAGTCGACGCAGCGATCTTTAGAACTTCTCATTCCCCAGAATGCTACGTTATCGTACGTACCTGCAGTTTAGCCCAACGTCGCCTTATTATTCATCAGTTTTATGGTCGCTTCTTCTCTCTAATCTATACTTCTACTTGGTGGTGCAACGCGTCGTAATAGACTAATGGAAGAGAAGAAGAAAGAAAGGCACGGCTGTATCGCAGTTGATGTTTCAACATGCACGACTGTTGTATGTCAAGCTCATTCCAGCATGTTGTGCTGTAGCAGTGCAGATAGACAGCTTCCCCTCGCTTCCCGGCGCCTGGTAGTTGTCAAAATTTCAAGTCCCGGCCTTGCAGCCGACGGAAACCCATAGGTAACAGGGTTGGTAGCAGTCGGAACTTGTCTAAGCTCTGTGTTTCTTGGCGTTTCAATCTATTTACATTAACCAGGTTGCTACTGTCTGACTTAGGCAGTGACCTGGATTTCAGAGCTAAACCACGAAGTTGACATTTCAATCACCATCGAGTCGAAAACAGATATCCATTGCCTACTTGTTGCTTCTACTTAGTTAAGATGCTCCTTTATATAGGCGTCGAGTTCCTCCAGCGCCTGGCGGAGTACAACCGTCTCGTTTGCATAGCCGATACGGACAAACCCGTTGAAGTTCGCTTTGCCATGGCCAAAACAGCGAGTTCCCGGCAGGAACATAACCTTGGCCTTATCTAAGACGTCTTTGCAGAATGCCTCGTCATCAACCGGCGTCCCGTCCTGGCTTTTGAATTGCACGAACGCGGTGGTTCCGGCTGTCGGTTTTATCCAGGAGCAATTAGTCGAGTGTTCTCGCAAGAACTTGTCCAGCAGTTGCAAGTTATTTCTGGCTAGAGTGAGGTTGCGTGCCAGAAGCTGTGGCCGTACTCTTTCGCTCAGCGCGTACCGCGCTATCTGGTCGTCGAGTTGCGACACACTGATGGTGGTGTAATCGCGAGCCGATGCGAATGCCTCGATCATGGACGCGTCTCGGGATGCAATCCAGCCGACTCGGATTCCAGCCAGAGCCCAGGCCTTGGACATGGAGCCCGTCACCACGACCTTTGGATAGCCCAAAGAGATGGCTGACGGGGGAATGTCTTTTGGTTCGATGGCATGAAAAAGCGGCCTATATACCTCATCCGAGAATATAATGATGTCGTTCTTTCGGGCGAGGTCAACGATTTTTTCTAGGACCTCCCTTGGTATTGTCACCCCTGTCGGGTTATTAGGATTGTTGATAACAATCATCTGGAGTGGTCAGCTCGCGAACCAACACGATCGGAGGCAAAAGTCTATATTATAGAAAGGAAATGCAGGTAGCATGCCTTCGTATTGCTCTTGATTATTGTCTCGAGCTCTGCGACGTCCGGTACGAAGCCATTCTCCAGCTTAAGTTTCCATAGGGATACGTCGGCCCCCAGAGACTCGGGAATGGAGTAGAGCTGCTGATAAGTTGGGAAGACGCAGATGATGTGATCTCCAGGGCCGACAAGGCTGTAGAAGACCAGGTGATTGGCAGAGATGGCCCCCTGTGTGACGATGATATCCTCGGGAGACAATGGTGGACTATCTTTCGCTGCATTATTCCCGTTCTCTCGGTAGGTGGCTGCTATATTTTGACGTAGTCCGTCAGATCCTCGTATGCATCCATATGTTAGTGGTCTGGAAAAATCAAGGACTGAACGTGCATCCTGCTGCTGGGCGCTGTCAAATCGCACCAGTTGGTCTATCGATATAGATGAGCAGCATGTCTCGGCGATGTTGAGAACTCCAGGCGTGTTCTCATATCTGTCCATCCATTGCTCTACCTCGAATGCTGGTATTTTCACCATGTTTTAGTGGTTCCTATGTGGCGAGCTGAATATTCTAGCGTCTTAGTCCAAATCGTGGGCTACGTCAGTACCATCGAAGATCTCTGAAGTACTAACACAATCCACGATAATTCGAAATCTGGTTCAGAGTGAGAATATGCTTCACACAGTGCTGATGTAAAGTCTGATCTGATTTGCCTGGTATGCCTTTTGGTGCCTTAGACGGTTGTTGCGATGACATTCGAAGGGCGTGATGGGGAACTCCTATGGCGTATAACCGCTCAGAAGCTATATTACTACTGAACTACCTACCTACCTACTTACCCTAGGGACTAACATAGATGCGGAGATAGTGGGGGAGGCGAGTAGAAGAAGTGAGTAGAACGTAAGTATTGCAGGATTTCATCCCCTGGACGTTGCCTTGGATCGGATACCTTCAAAGGCTCGAATTTCCCGCTCCTGCCTGCGATTAAAAGAGAGTTGAATTTATATCGATATCAGATGGAATCGACAATGCTTGATGGTGTATAGATATGGAATTGCGGACTCATACTTAGAATATTACGAACAGAGACCTGCGGTGAATTGGCTACGCGATATATCGACGCTATAGCCTTCTACGTAAAAGTAATAGAAGCGAAAAGTCGGATGAAGGTAGCCGTAGTCTTAGTACCTATATTGGTATTGCTACTGATATATCTAATTTACTCTCCCTTAGAAAGACTGAAACTATCAAATGTTGAGTTGGCTGTGGCCTTGAGTGATAGTACGTGTATGACATGAGGCATTAACTTCAATGAAGCCTTTCTTGAGGCGTTAAGCAGATGTTTGATTCCGAGTTAAACTGAACCTACACATGCTGACATGTACCTACCTAGTTCATATTCCTGAGGACGACCTCGTACAAACAGCAGAGTTCTGAAGATTCGCAAAGAGTTAAGATTCTGACTTTGTGGAGAAAAGCTCGCAGTGAATCTCACAAATGCAGCTACTAACGCACAACCTACTGCCTTTAGTTGTATACTGGAACTAACTGAAACAAGGCTTAGGTACCTACCTACATGTAGGTATTCCTCAATAGGGTTCTAAGTTGGCTAGCTTCAATGTTGGGATTCAGGTGGTGTGGCTGTGCGTTTTCCTTTGGGTAGCTCAACGCCGCCAAAACCTTTATCTCCAGCTAACCACCGCATCGTCTGCTAGAGCGGGGCAGTTGGGGCTGTATGTACCTACCTACATGACAGGTAATTTCCCGAAGCTCGGCTCCATTTGTCGCGGCTTGGCTCTCTTATCGCTTTCATCAACTCTCACCTTTCTCTACCTACCTACGTGTACCTACCACCTCTCAACTTGCTCTAGCGAGTCATCTTTCCGATTTCGAGTCGGTAAACACCTTGATCTCCTCTTTTCTTCTTATCACTTCTCACTATTTTCATTTATCCTTACTCTCCTTTTGACCAGCACTGACATCATCCACGCGGCTAGCTAGGCCAGCATAAGCGTGGGTTAACCAACAGGGCTGGTGGTGTAGGGGCAGTGCGGTCAGCTGGCCAACCCAAGTAACTGGCCCCCTAAGGGACCTGCAACCTCGGACCTTTTCCGCCCATCCTGCCATCCTACCATCCTGGAAGCTCTGTGTTTCGTGGGGCCTGCAGTCTTAATGTGGCAGCCTATCGCCGACTCCCGTCTTTCCCTCCTTCAACACTGTCGACAGAGTGTCCACGACCATCAATAACTTCAGCCCCACGGCAACGCTCATCATGTCGCTGCCGGCTCTTCGGCATGTCGCCCTCGGCGCGCTCTCCCTGTCGGGTCTCGTCGCCGGCCAAAGAAACTTTACCCAGGTCGATATGATGCGGGCACAGCTAGCTCTGTTAGACGATCGGCCGAGTGATTGTCCACCTTGGTACGCGAACCTAAGCCATCGCCCACTACGATTCGCAAGCTAACCTACCGCCCTTCACAGCTTTAACTGTCTGCTACCGGCTTACGAGTGTGGCCAATACGCCGACTGCAACGAGTATAACGGAAAATGCGAGTGCCCTGCAGGATTTGGAGGCGACGATTGCTTCGAACCGAGTACGACTACCTACCTACCTAACACTCCCTCGACCTCCTCTCAGATGTGGCTGACCATGTTACAGCTTGTGGCTCGCTCGCACGAGGCAAGGAACGACCGATAAGATCTGGTGATACCTGTGAATGTGACGAAGGCTGGACTGGAATCAACTGCAATGTCTGCACTCAGGATAGCGCCTGCGATGCTCTGATGGAGACTGGAGATGGTGGTGTGTGCTACCAGAATGGCGAGGTCGTACAAACTAATCACCAAATGTGCGGCGTCACGAACGAGAAAATCCTCACCATGCTCAATGGCAAGATACCCCAGGCTACCTTCACATGCGAAAAGGAAACAGGAGTCTGCGACTTCCAGTGTGAGTAGACCCTTCAGATGGCCACATATCTCGAGTGCGACTGACCTTCCATAGTCTGGATTGACCGACTTGAATCCTTCTACTGCCATCTCGAGAATTGCGAGTCTACCGCAGACTTCACCTCGGACCAGAACAGTACTTTCTACAAGTGCCCTGATGTCCAGTGTAAATGTATCAAGGATCGTATGCTATGCGGAGCCGAGGGCTCCATCGACTTGACCGACTTTCTCAAAGAAGAGGTTCACGGCCCGGCCACATTTAGCTGCCTGCAGGAGAATGGTGGCATCAATAATTGCAAGTTCAAGGAGCCCTCATTGGATTGGATGGTAGGCAATTTCTTCGGCGATGAGAGTATCGAATTGGACTGCCGTTCTGGCGAATGCCTCTATCACACTCAGGTCCCTGGGTACGAGCGTCCCATCAAGAAGATAAACACACCCTTAATTGCCGGCGTCATCGCAGGATGCTCCTTGTTCCTGGTCGCTGTCATCTTGCTCATCTGGTACCTCTCTCATCGACAGTATCGATACGGACCCATCCACCTGGATGACTCGGACGACGAAGCTATTAAGCTGATGGCGGACCATAAGCCTGCGACTTTATACTTTGAAAATGTGTCCTACGGCCTGAACGGGAAGACCATCCTCAGCGACATCAAGGGGATTGCGCATCCTGGCGAGATTACGGCCATCATGGGTGCCTCGGGTGCGGGAAAGACCAGCTTTCTGGATATTCTCGCTCGCAAGAACAAGCGCGGCCAAACGTCTGGCGACTTCTATGTGAACGGAGAGAAGGTTTCAGATACCGAATTCAAGAGTGTCGTAGGCTTTGTCGACCAGGAGGATACCATGCTTCCCACTCTCACTGTTCACGAAACGATTTTGAACAGCGCCCTCCTTCGCCTCCCCCGTGGAATGGGCCGCGCGGCTAAGGAACAAAGAGTTTACGAGGTTGAGAAGCAGCTTGGTATCTATCATATTCGTGATTCTCTGATCGGTTCTGAAGAGGGCAAGGGCAGAGGCATCTCTGGCGGCGAAAAGAGACGTGTTGGTATCGCTTGCGAGCTAGTTACGAGCCCTTCGATCCTCTTTCTTGATGAGCCAACTAGTGGTCTGGATGCATTCAACGCATTCAACGTCATCGAGTGCCTCGTGACATTAGCCAAGACGTACAAGCGAACCGTCATCTTCACCATCCACCAGCCGCGCTCGAACATCGTTGCCTTATTTGATCGCCTCATTCTTCTTGCTCAGGGCAAGACGGTGTATTCCGGCCCCTTCTCGCAATGCCAGGAGTATTTCGACCAAATCGGGTACTCCTGTCCGCCAGGTTTCAATATCGCGGATTACCTCGTTGATCTTACGATGCATGCCGGTTCCGATAGTACCTTCGACGACGGATCCATTGTGAATGATGTTGCCAGCGTTGGCCCGAGCAGTACGACTGCCGTCAAGTCGATTGCACTTGCATCTGGAGCTACTAGCATCGCCGAAGACAGTTCGACTGAGCCCTCCTCTAGCCGGCCTAAGTCAAAGCGTAAGGACTCGGTTAAAGCAAGACAAGAGCGAGAGCTTTTCACAAGACGGAAGAATACTATTGACACTGCCGCGTCTTCCGACGTGGATGAAGATGTTGGATCATATAAATTGCGCAAGCAGCCTGCGGGCGTTGTACCCCCACATATCGTGGTCGAGGACGTCCATGATCTTCCGCCATCTGCGTCGACCAACCTTGATAGTCTTGTCCAAGCCTATGCTGGGTCTGACATTGCGGGCAGCATCCACGAGGAAATCCAGCAAGCAGTTTCCAGTGCTCGAACTGCCAACGGCCAAAACGGGAACGGGACCGACGGCGCACACCCAAACGGCAGTGCGATTGGTCGTGGCTACGCCCGTGTCGGCTATTTGAGCCAGTTCGTGATTCTCTCGCAGAGAACATGGAAGAATCTCTACCGCAACCCGCTTCTAATGTTGACTCACTACGCCATTGCCATTGTGCTTGCTGTCCTGTCTGGATACCTGTTCTACGGGCTCACCGACGATATTCCTGGATTCCAAAACCGACTTGGCTTGTTCTTCTTCCTGCTTGCACTGTTTGGCTTCAGCACTTTGACTAGCTTGAATGTCTTCGCGTCAGAACGGCTCCTGTTTGTCCGAGAGAGAGCAAATGGATACTACTCGCCTATCACCTATTTCGTTGCCAAGGTCCTGTTTGATATTATTCCCCTTCGGATCATCCCGCCAATTCTGATGGGAGCCATCATCTATCCTATGACAGGTCTGATTCCCGATGCTCCGCATTTCTTCACATTTATACTGGTTCTCGTGCTGTTCAACTTGGCTGCTGCCACGATCTGTCTGTTTATCGGAATTGTCTGCAAGGACAGCGGTGTAGCGAACCTGATCGGGAGCCTGGTCATGCTGTTCTCCCTACTATTCGCTGGGCTCCTTCTCAATCACGACGCGATTCCTGATGCTGCACTCTGGCTCCAGTCTTTATCCATATTCCACTATGGATTCGAAGCCCTCATTGTCAACGAGGTCATCAAGTTGACTCTCGTGGATAATAAGTACGGACTTGACATCACGGTCCCCGGAGCTGCGATTCTCAGCTCGTTTGGTTTCAACAACAGCGCGAAATGGATGGATATCATGAACCTAGGTATCTTCGCCGCGGTCTTCGTTGTGTTGGCTTACGCTGCGATGCATTTCCTACTTGTAGAGAAGCGATAGAATATGGTTGGGATATCTGGAGGAATATGTGTAGAGTTAGGATGATATCTATTCGGGCATTGGCCAACCTGGCATTTGATGCATTGTTACATTTCGACTCTTTCCGCATAGCTCGGATATGCTTGAGCTGGATTGCTCGAGGGCATATGGGGTACTAGGGGCGTTTGGGGTTACGCATGCTCGTCGACGTTCACGATCTCGTATACAATATGATAGATGCTCGATGTTTTTATACATAATACAACTTGTGAAGCTGTGCGATTTTTATTCATACAATGACCAATGACAGCCGTGGCTGACATCAATCCCCTATTCAGTTTGAATTGCCTCTACGATAAAGGAGAATCGTGTCTAGTATCCTCACGGAAAAGCGTGACGCATCTCATTCGTCACCTCAATTCCATGCTCAACTTAGATGCCGTCCAGCTTGCCGCCTGTGAGTTCTTCAGCCACCTCCTTCTGCCTCTTGAGCGTCCGTGTCTTCTCCGACTGAAAGTTAGTCACCACCTTGCTCGACGTCCGCGCCACGTCGCTTAGCATGTCGGCCACAGTCATCGGCCTTCCCTCCATATCCCAGATATTGGTCATTTCGAAGCCACTGGGCGACACGCCCATCTTCTTCCAGTAGTCTGGCGCGAACAGCCTATCGACCTCAGCCTCGAGCTCTTTCTCGTCTACAATGAAGGACCGCGCCTTCATGTACAGCTCCTGGATCGCGTCCTTCCGCGTCTCGCTCTTCTGTGCAGATAGGAACTCGGTGCGCTCTCGTGACTTGAGTGCTCGCTCAAGGCGTTCCGGGTCAGGTAGCACGGCTGTCTGTAAAGTGCCCAAGTTGACGGATGCTCGCGTTAGCCGGTCTTCCTCTCGCTCAGGGGCAAACGCCGCAGCGCGGTTCGCGGCCAGCCGGGCGGTCTGCCGCTCGAGGCGCCGCCTGTCGAAGAGCTGCTTCCGCGAGTACAGGGCCCGCACACCCTCGCGCATGTTCTCGCGGCGCGAGGCGGCCATCTTGCGCTTCCAAGCATGGACGTCGGAGCGCGGCGGCTGCTGCGACTTCTCGGAGCTAGGCTGCGGCGCGGACCGCGTCAGCCATTCATCCTGCGGCTTGAGGTGGCCGTCTCGCTGCCTGAAGACTCGGCGCGGGAGGGGTAGGTGCCCCTTCACGGGCTTGAGCTCGCGGAGGGCCTCGATGGATTGGTCCTGCGGCGGGTTCGGCACGTTGATGAATAAGGGCGACTCGGGCGGGATTTGCTGCTGCGGTGAGGATTTGGCGGCGCTGGAGGAGAAGAGGACGGCTCGGGTGAGGGTTGATATCGGTGTGGCTCTCGGTATGAGGGCCGGTCTGGGAAGTAGAGGGGGCATTTTGACTTGTTTGAGATGTGTGCCGGGGCACACTGGTTCCAGATAGGATATCCCTAGTTAATTCAGGTCATTGGATGCAATTGTATGTCTTTGTGAGCAGAGTAATCGTCGAGTTGACAGTTGAAGTCGCTTTCTTGAAAAGTTGCAAAGAAATTCGTGAGACCCACTTCAGTGAGTTTTGGGGGGGTCCAATCCAATCAATGCCCGATAAATCCGGACTGCAGGTGCTGAACCCGCCCGAATGAGTGGGTAAGGTTCGGCAGAATTGAATACAGCGGTCAATCCCGGCAAAACTTTTAGCAGGATTGAGCCAAAGAAAAAAAAAAAAAACTTCGTGCCTACCTTCCCCTTCCAACCTCGTTTTTCCATACAACCAGCATACCTCACCCGCTTTCCTCCTACCACACCTGTCGAGCTCAGCATATTGGGCGCAATGGGGACTGGTAAGAAGGAGCGTAACCGGCTGGCCCGGCAGGGCAAGTCTGGGTCGGGCATGGATAACATCAAAGTGAAGGGTGAGAATTTCTATCGCGATGCGAAAAAAGTCAAAGCTCTCAACATTAGAAAGGATGACGGCAAACCCGTGCGAAATGCCGACGGGAAGGTCATTCAAGCCGCCAAATACCAGTCTAGAGACGTCCCCTCTGCTCGCGTCGAGCCTAACAGGAAGTGGTTCACCAACACTCGCGTCATCTCCCAGGATTCTCTCAAAGCCTTCCGAGATGCGATGGCCGAGAAGGCCAACGACCCTTACCAAGTCCTCCTGAAGTCAAACAAACTTCCCATGACCCTGATCAGAGACAACTCGGATACACAGAACGGGATAAAGCAGCACAAGGCGAAGATGACAATAGAGAGCTCGCCGTTCGCTGGCGCCTTCGGCCCGAAATCCCAGAGGAAGCGGGTGAAGTTAGACGTGAGCAGTCTGACAGATCTGGCTGAAGACACTGAGAAGAGCATGGACGCATACAAAGACCGCCTCGAGCAGGCAAGGCTGCTGAGCGGCAATTCAGGTGTTGACCTTGATGGAGCTGGCGAGGGCCAAACCAACAGCGAAGACGCCCTGACCATGGCTATCGAACCAATCTTCAACAAGGGCCAGAGTCGTAGGATATGGAATGAAATGTACAAGGTATGGAACCTCCTTGTTTTCAACTCAAATTTTTGCAAATAGCTAACATTACCAGGTCCTGGAGTATGTGACGTACCATCTTTACGCTGCTTACGCGAATCTGTCTCCTTGGTACCTGCTAACCATAATTAGTGCCAGTGATGTGGTCATCCACGTACTCGATGCCCGAGATCCTCTAGGTACCCGATGCCGAAGCGTGGAAAAATATCTTAAGACAGAGGCTCCCCACAAGCATCTTATTTTCGTGTTGAATAAGACCGATCTGGTACCCACGAGCGTAGCGGTAGGTACCCTAACTTTCCGTCCCCCTACCCATTTTCTATCGTCCCCAATGATTTTAGTCAGGGTGCTTTCTCTACATTCAGTGAGAAGTAATCCGTTACGGCATTGGGAGATCAAATTTCCAAACTTACTGTTCTCGCGTCTTCGGACCGAGAACCGACGGAACCCCGTTTTGGGGTACTGTCACTAGTTGGGCTTTGTTTCATTTGAGTTGAGATCTATCTCTACCCTTTAGGGTGGCCCGTGGTAGATTTCTTAGTAGTGATTCATACATACCACGGCTTATTTCTATACTGCAAGTTAGCCAAATATCGGGTTCATGCTGACGTTGCTCAGGCTGCATGGGTTCGCCAACTCTCTACGGAATATCCAACCCTAGCTTTCCACTCAAGCATAACGAACCCTTTCGGAAAAGGTTCTCTGATTCAGCTTCTCCGACAATTCTCGCAGTTACATTCGGACCGCAAGCAGATATCCGTCGGCTTAATAGGTTACCCCAATGTTGGAAAGTCCTCTATCATCAACACTTTGCGCAAGAAGAAAGTCGCAAAGGTAGCCCCAATCCCTGGCGAGACGAAAGTCTGGCAGTATATCACACTTATGAAAAGAATCTATGTATGTTTAGTTCCTCTTCTGCATGTCTCGGGCACCGGCATTTTCCAATCGCATCGATTGAGGAGTTACTGCCGCCAAGACATGCCTCTAAACCCATGAGTTTCTTGCTTTGGGAAGTGGGTTACTGACTGGTTATTGCAGCTGATCGACTGCCCTGGCGTGGTCCCACCGAACCAGAATGATACTCCACAAGATATTCTACTTCGAGGCGTCGTTCGGGTCGAGATGGTGGAGAATCCTGAACAATACATCCCCGCGTTGCTAGCAAAGGTCAAGCCACATCACATGGAGCGTACCTACGAAATCAAGGGGTGGAACGACCATATCCACTTTCTGGAGCTCCTTGCTCGGAAAGGTGGCCGGCTGTTGAAGGCTGGGGAACCAGATGTGGATGGTGTAGCTAAGATGGTATTGAATGACTTTATGAGGGGTAAAATCCCGTGGTTCACCCCAGCTCCCGTCCTGGAAGGGCAAGAAGGGAAAGTCATCGAAGGACGCGAGGGTAGACTTGGAGAGATGCCGAGGAAACGAAAGAGAGACGATCTGGAGAGCGTCCCGGATACGTCTATTGCCCCATCCGCCGCTTCGACTTCCGAGGCAGAAAACGGCACAAGCCAAGCTGAGGAAGAGTTTGAAGGGTTCGGCAGCGACAGCGACAGCGACGATGCATCAGACTCCGAGGCCGGAGCTGATATTGATGAAGAAGATATGATACCCCTTGATGAGTTGAGCGACATTGATGACAGCGAGTCGAGCGACGAAGATGGACGGTGAAAATCTATCTAAAAAAGACAGGAACCACTAAATCGGTATTTACCGTTTCCAAGACGCCTCCTCGCCTTGTCATATTAGGTGTTGCCTACACCCAATGAAGCGATCAATAGGTAGTGGAGTTAGCAACATTACGTCGCTTCTGGTCGGAACTATTGACTCGTCCACCTTACAGTTGGAGGCTAAATATTCCATCTGAATAGCCTGCCTACCACCTCTCAGCTACTTGCGAATGGTCACCTCTCCATCTGGGCAACCGCTGGCAAGTATGGGGCTCACCCGGAAGGGTCTACCACGTATAATATCAGTTGTACCGTTGCTAGTTATTCCCAATGATATCTCTTGGTTAGCACCTAGGGGATACTCGCGGCGGATTGTTCATGGACCGCACGACGTGTGAAGCTCGAAACCTTGGAGGCGGAATGAGCACCATACGCGGCTCTATGGCAGCTACTGAAAGCACGTCCTTCGCACCCATAGATGTGTAGCCCATGCACAGTCGTTGTCTATGTTACGTCAACGGATGCGAAATGGCTTGAATGCCTACAAACAAGTAGATATCTACCTCAAATGAAGACCCAATTTTGGGGTTCTTCCAGTTAACAAGGCTTTATCCTCTCGATCCTCAATTGTCCATCCTTGATGCGATGAGTGAATGAACCTTGGTCTCCAATAAACGTCACCCTATTATTCTCTCACCTTTGCCAAGTCACGACCACGACCACTATGGCTCCTTCCACCATCAATGCTCACTTGCCATTACCCTATGCATCTATATGCCAGGTAGGTGCCTGCCTAACGTACGATTAAGGCAGCAGGCGCGATGCCGGATCGCCTATTTGACCACCTTACTTGCATTAGAAGAACTCCCAGACTTCCATTTTCTCAATACATGTCTCCCATAAATCCAACGCCAAGATACGAGTAACTCGGTCCACTCGTCGTTGAATTCATTCCTAAGCATCACCAGTCCTAGGTTTTGGCTGCCTTGGGAAGAATCCTCAGAGAATAATTCTGCTGCCTTCGTCTATATCTTCAAGATTCTGACCAAAGCGTTCTGGGTGTTTATGGCCAAAATGCTGTTGCCGATGCTATTCATCGCTTTTCTGGCATCGCTTGCCTCTGTGGAAGGCGTTTCCGATCCGATGAATGCCGGGTGCGGTTTTCACCTCACCGCATCGGGAGGCTTCAACGGTTCCGTGGGCCAGCTGGCCGACGGTCAAGTGCGAGCTGGGAGCGACTTACCGCCGTCTCTGTTCACCTGGTTTGGGGACGCTTTCACGGACCAGCAAGGCAGAAGCTGCTGGTGGACTCGTATGGTTTCCCAATGATCCCATCTGTTCATGCCGTGGTGGCCTTCCTAACCCCGGTGTCATGTCCTCTAGCCCCCACGTCCGTTCTCCAGTGCGATCGGAATCAGCAACCGAGCCACGGGTTCGAGATTGGCTGTTACGGCGGCGTGTCATACAGAGACCAATCTTCGTTCTATGAGTGTCAGACTGGGGATAGCGATGAGGTGAACTTGTATCTGTTACCAAAGGGTGTTGACTGCTCTCCAATTATGCTCCATGCCGATGGCTGTCGCCCACCGTGCGCTGGCGAGAGTCCATCATCACGATCTACTAGCACAATCTCGCCTTCCAGAAACCCGATACCAACTCCCTTTCAGGTCTCGACAAGAACTTCAGAACGCAGTCCTCCTCAGACTATAACCAGCACCACATCCTCTGCGGAAATATCATTTACGCCTGCATCTACACCTGGCCAGTGCGATGTTGTCGTCGCCGAAAGCCCAGACGAGATCGTCCTAATCGACAAGGGCAATCCCGATACAGTCTACGGGCCGAACCCTACTATGTTCGTGCAGCTATCACCCAACGCCTCGGCCATTTTCGTCTTCCACTTCACGCCCTCTGATGCTGGTAAAGAATGTGCGCTGGTCTTCAATCTACCCTCCGTTACATCACAACATTGGTATACATTAACGGGCAGCGGCAAAGTAAGCTTCGCAATTCTGGACATGCCGCCGGAAAATGCGAGAAATACGAGCTACAGCAACGCGCCGGGCGTCGCGATGCCACTTGAGGCGGTGGTGCTGACACCAGGATTGAGCGTTGAGCCCCTCACATTCCCGTGCCCCGGGGCAGATGCGGACTTCGCAGTTATAATGAGGGACGAGCCCGGTTCGGATGCGAATCTGTGGTATCATCAGCTTGAATCAGATGTGCCGCTTGGCCTCTATCTTGTTATATGCTAAGAGTGAAGCATAGATTCTCGGACTGGACTGGAGCTGGGCTCAATCATATTCTGGCGTAATAAAATGGCGAGAAGAGGGCGAGAAGAGGGCGAGAAGAGAGTAGGAATGGGAAGGAAGAAACGAGTTCACTGTTTATTTTTGAGATTTTCTATGGTGTTTTCGAAAGGTTTTGGACTGGAGGTAGGAAGTCGATATGCTACCCCTTTTTTGGGATGATGTTGTTTAGAGTCGCGTCAAACAATCCGAACAGACCGATAAATTATAAGCATCATGAATTAGAAGCATTATGCTTCGGTAGCATTGGGCTATGCTTATTCTAATGCTACTTATACCTATCAATGTACTCGCAAAAGATGCTTCATCCCATGCGAGGCAAGTAGGTGCTGCCAAAACCCCCTTTTTACATACGCCACTTTGTGACATCTGCTTGTAGATATCCGGCTCTTAACTTCTATGATAATGCGAACGCCAGTGACTTGCACTTGCTGCATGACTAATTATGCCTTGAGTTGGTTTAGGACTTCCATAACAAGATGCAAACATGTGAAGTACCTACCTACCTGAAATAGGACATCGGGTCTGCGCCCATACAGCAGATCTTGGACTTCCTGCGGCGACCAAAGTTGGGCAATGCCAAGTGCCATTTTTCGAACTCCTCGTCTGCGGCCTGTTACTCCGGGCTTGCGAAATCTTTGGCTTGGTCCGCACGATCGAGCACGACCGGCATTTGTATAAGAGTAGCATTCTGAGCTTCGACACGATAGCCTGGAAAATCCCATTGTTTCCCGGGCCGTTGGAGATGACAAGGGGCCTTTACTCCTCAAATCTGACTGACTTGACGCCCATGAGACTGCTAGCCCACCAACCTACGAATGACCATACAATTTGAGGGTCGGTTTTTGAGATCTCTGTGCACGAGGATATTGTTAAGCGCGCTTGGGAATAAGTCTACGCTCTGAAAAGCTTCGTTACCGGTTACTTCGAACAGGTATGTAGAGCATCCAGTCCCGATCTGGTCATAGAAGATGTGGGTGGCGTCAGGCGTTAGATCCGCCAGCGGGAGCAAGTAAATATGATCTGCTCCGGGTCTACCGTGAATGATGACCAGGGGTTTAATGCTAGATGAGTTTAAATGGTATTTACTCATTGACTTTATTTCACGTCTGCTACAGCTTCAGGAAGCCGGGCGCAATGAATTCTACGAATTCTTCTGTCGAAACGAGGCCATTTCTCAACGATTTTCGTCGATTCATGATATTTAAGGATTAGGGGGCGTCAACAACAACCCAATGAAAGCGCTGCATTAAGTGTGAAATAACGGACAATAAAGTAATGCTACTGTTATGGTATCACGTAATATAATATTTCTGAGTTGTGATCATAACTCTCAACGCAGTTACGTGAGCTTTTGATGGCGTACCCAGTCTTCCGGGACCAGGGAAAGCTGTGAACAACCTCTACCTGTCTATTGCTTCACGGTGTTTGCTTTCATAGTGTTATACGTCCTATAGACTGAAGTTATGAGCTGCATTGATTACCTTTCCCACCGTTTCCGTGAATTCTTTTTCGAATTAGGTGTAGTAGATATTAAGGCTTCAGCGTGACCGCGAAGCATCAAGGGGAAAATAAAGCCATATATTTAAGGGATTTCCACGGTAATACGTGAAGACTATAGCAGTCGGAACTTGGCTCGGTGGCTACCTCCCTATGTAAATACGCCGTTCCTGAAGTGCCTGGCTCCTTGCAAACCAAGATCCTGAAGCCTCTTCCCCCTTTCTTACCTTGGAAGCGAGTCAGGAGTCCACTTCATCCGATGCGCTAGTCATTTCAGACGCACTCACGTTTGCTGAGACAGGCAATGATCAAGAAAATTTCATTGATAAAACGCCACTGGGCTTTTCCATCCTATAGGCTATCAGTTGATCGTGTAATAGTGCTGGATTATCTTGGTTGCTCGTCACTAATGTATGTAACTGCACCTGGCACGGAAAGAGACGCTGGTTTAACGAAGGGTAAAGATGACAACTCGCCTCGTGACGTGGATTTAGCTGAAGCCGTCCTAGACTAACCAACGTAACAAATTGTTATCTTGGGTATCTGCCTCTTAGATAAATGCAACATGACAAGCTTGTAACTTTCAGGCCATCTTGGGTTCAGCAAGCTAGCTCACTGGATTAGATGCAGCTTCATGTAGCTCGATAGGCACCGTAGCTTCATACATGCTACCAACAGGCTGCCAGAACTAATAGCTTAATGTAGATCTTTTCCATAAATGAGTATAAAGCCGAGTCATTAGGTATCTATAGCATTGCTTGCTGACGCGCTTACATCCTTAGGTAAGGTAGGTATTCTAGCGCTAGCAGTATTACGCGTTCCGTCTGAGCCCACTACGTCTTTTGTGGAAAGTGTAGTCTAATCCGAGGAATCAGGAATGATCCATATAGCGTATTTGGTATTAGGATACTTTGTGCGGTAGGTGACAACCTGATTAATGGGTTGGTGGTGGCAGCCGAAGACGTATCTAGATCCGTTGCTCCTGATCAGTGTTTCACGCTCATCCCACGACCTAGTTTCTCACTTCTCGATATTCAGGCCTGCCGTACAAGGAAAATTTAACAGTAACAGTGCTTGCCATAAGCTAGAAGTAGGTAATATTAGGGTTGTCGTCATCGTAACGTTGCAGTGCTGGTGCGGGAGCTCCCACCAGCTTTCCCCCCATTATCGCTAGCAAGTCGGCGTCGGGTCTGAGGCGGCATGGGAAGACATGGGGAAGCGCTGGGCTATCTATTACTCCTAGATAATGTTCAGATGAACGTGTTTATTAAAGGATTGTTGCATGGAATGTGAGCTTGGGCACCATCTCAGATGACCTTGGTTCCCCGGAATGTCTAACGGAAATGAGCGTTAAGCTTAACTTGCCCTGCGCTGGAATCCGGGTGTATTACCAGGAAGCTTGTCAACGGGTATAGTCAAGGTTGCAGTGACGCGCATGAGCCCTGTCGACCCCCTTTGAGTGCTTGCATGGTCTTGTCGTGAAACGACGGTTCCCATTTGCTGGCTATGAGATCCTAATCCCAAAGAGGCAGCTGTGCATGCCAGGCACTATCACACTCCGGCACCTGCTGCGAGTCAATTGTCTCTGATGAAGATAGCAAGCTGGCACTTATCGTTCTTGTGATGTAACCAGGGCGGCACAAATTAGACAAAATCCATTGTGATAGTTACGCATTCAGCACGCTTGACCGGAGCCGCTATATTGTCTGACGCAGATGGAGCGGTGCGGCCGCAGTGAAGAATTCTTGGAGTTGGTTGGAGTCCTCATTCCGAACTTGGCAGCTCCAGCTCCAAGCTCATTTCCTATTGGGATAACGCCGCACGCAGGATGAAGGCCTCTCCACGCTGCCGAAACTAAGTCCCTCCGAGAAATGGTCCGCCGGTAGCGGCCCCTGTCGATCTCATCGTTCAGCAACTGCCTTCTCGTGCGGAAAAGTAAGCCGCGTGGATTTACTAACCCGGTCACCTGCTGGAACCGGTTCACTCGTTGATTGCAGTATGCTCTCCGTGACTTGGACGAGGATGTGGCCCACAAAAGCCGTCTAGATGCCGAGGCGTCCATCGATAGGGACCTATTTTTGGGTTACAGTGATGTAGCCAATGTCTGAGTAGGGGAGCTCAGGATACATCGGCGGCATGTCATGGGTTTGGTTGCACGAGTATGAGTGTCATCTCATGGCAAGCCGGGGATTACAGGCCTGTAACGTTGGGACAGTCGCCGCAAGCCACGAGGAGAAGTTGGTAAAGAATGCGGAATGGATAGGTATATATAGGCCCCGATCATCCCTTCGACGACCCGACTATCCATTCCGTACCAGTCGCCTTCAGCCCAGTCACTAGAGCCTCAAGTCCTCGAGTCAAGTCACATAATCCAACATGGTTTACTCCACCCTAACTCTGGCGTCTTTCGCCAGCATGCTTCCCGCCGTCCTCGCGGGATTTGACAGCAGCGCCCAGACCAATGTTGCTGTATACTGGGGTAAGGTTACGCAGAGATATATCAGTATTCACACTCGAGCTGACGCACGACGATAGGTCAGAACTCGTACGGCCAAGCGACCTCCCAGACACGTCTAGCTGACTATTGCTCAAGTAAGGACTTTCCACCGGTCTAGATGATTCTGTACTTGCTAACGTGTGTGCTGCAGATGATGAGATCAACGTGAGACACGCCAATTCTTCAACCTGAAATTCAGAGACACTTACCATGCATTCCTTAGATCATCCCGCTGGCTTTTCTGAATGGCATTAATACTCCCATCACGAACTTCGCCAACGCTGGAGACAACTGTACGGTGTATGCCGGCACTCAACTGTTGAACTGCCCCCAGCTCGAGGAGGACATCAAGACATGTCAGTCGCAGGGAAAGACGATTCTTCTCTCCATCGGAGGAGCGACGTACACCGAAGGCGGTTTCTCGGATTCCGCTTCAGCCGAGGCTGCGGCAACTAACATCTGGAATCTGTTTGGCTCAGACACGAGCCAGAAAAATCGACCATTTCTCACCGCTGTCGTCGACGGTTTCGACTTCGACCTCGAGTCAACGACCCAGAACTTTGCGCCGTTCGCTTCCAAGCTGCGTTCGCTTATGGATGCTGACTCAAGCAAGACGTACTACCTGTCAGCGGCGCCACAGTGCCCGTACCCTGATGCTGCAATGAATGACATGTTGAACGGCGCCGTTTCGTTTGACTGGATCCAAGTGCAGTTCTACAACAACTATTGCGGCGTCTCTTCCTTCACGCCTGGCTCGACGACGCAGAACAACTTCAACTTCAAGACCTGGGACGACTGGGCCAAGAACACCAGCAAGAACAAGGACGTCAAGGTCCTGATCGGCGTCCCGGCCAACACTGGAGCCGGTGGCGGCTACGAACCCGCTTCTTCGCTGGATCCCGTCATCCAATACGCCAAGCAATTTTCCAGCTTTGGTGGGGTGATGATGTGGGACATGTCTCAGCTTTATGCGAACTCGGGATTCCTCGACTCCGTATATGCCTCGCTGACCGGATCCGGGGCCGCGAAGGCTAGGTCGGCCACCACCCTGGTGACCAAGACCAAGCCTGCGCCAACTCAAGCCCCTTAAAGTTGGGGGGTAAGTAAACCTCGCAATCTGATCTAGCTTGAAATGTCGCTAATGAGCGAGTTTATTAGGCATCGAAGCCATTGTGTTGAGAAGAGCGACGGCTGGTCTTCTTGTATATAGGCAATTGCCACCGGAGATCATCTCGTCGGCTGCTAACGACAGGGTGGCGGTGAGGAGGGAACTCTATCACAATTTCATGTACATACTGCTGCTTGGTGTATATATCGAGATCTGTATATATGGGACGAACTCGACTCGCCAACTTTATAACCTTATCCCAACACTATTTTCAAGCTGCCAGTGCCAGATGCTGTACCTCTCGGGGAAGTTGTGAGAAAGTAGGTAGAAGCAAGTCGCTGATCCAGGTCCGAGTTGATCGAAAAATCTCGCTTAGCTTTTTGGCCCCCAACCCATAGCTGCAGCCCAGCAGCCCTACAGGGAAATGGAAAATCCCACCCAGAAACTAAGCGCCGGCCCACGTCAGGCGGCAAATAGCGTTACCAATGATGAGGAGCGCGTCAAAATAGGTACATACCCAGGTAATCTCACCGATTTTTGCAATTGCGATGGTCTTGTCCAGATCTAGATGAGATATATGCCTTTCAAAAGAGAGGGAAAAAAGAAAGAAAGAAAAAAGGGGCATGCAACTCAGACTGTGACGCGTTTTCAAGGAATTTGAAGGATTGTACGTGAGAGACGGCGAAGTCATCATACTTAGAATCCTACATATCTGGAGGTAGACATGATATATTGTCTTCATGCTATTCGCACTGATAATATACCACATGATGTCTCCACTACCGATGAGAGGTTATAGACTGATGCAGCATAGTTCGCGCACGATGCAACTTTCAACCATGTCAATTTATTCGTTTCATCTGCTATTGGTATCCGCTCTTGAACACGGGAAGCCAATGAATCGGTTCAACAGGGACCCCCGGTTTTCAGCTATGCTGGACGGCTTCTTAGGTTGCATCCTGATCAGCGATACCGTTGAATATAAACATGGCACCAACATTGCCAGGCGAATTCACGCTCATGCCTCTGGAGACAATGTCTTTCATTCTCTCATTGTTCCATCGATAGGAAAATGACTATAGGACACCATTCGGCGCCTTCTGGTTCTGCCTATACTACAGCATATCATGATGATGGCGCCCAACCAACGGAAGGCTACGGCAACCAAGCAGCACGGCCAGCTAGCCTAGATTCGTATCAGATTGCTGATGTACACGGATCTTCTGGAGAAGTGCACCCTCATTATGAACCGTCGAAAGGCGTCGCTCGAGACGGGGTCCACATTCAAGTTGAATCGCAGGATGGACCTGAATCGACAAACGGAATGACGATATCATGGCTAGACTCCGCATTGGCGATAGCTCTCTTCGTAGGAAGTGTGTTAGCTGAGATAGGCCATCATATATATTATGCAAGTCTGGACAATACGCTAGTCTATTCCGACAGTCAACAGGTCTGGGCTATCCGAATTGGAACAGGGCTTGCCCTCCTCGCTAGGTGCGGGCTGGTTGCAACAATAGGAATGGTCGCCGTCCAGCAGACCTGGGCGACTCTAAGGAAAAAGGCTATGCCTATTGGTGGCATCGACAGCATGTTTGACGTCCTGAATAACCCATGGTCATTCTTCAATAAGGACCTGCTGGTGCACGCAAAAGTGCTTTACATTATTGCCGGCATCTCATGGTACGTCTCGTCCCGAGGCTGCTTCCTTGGGCTTGGTCCCATCTAACTTCCCTTCTCATTTCCAGGATACTTCCTCTCGCTTCGGTCGTAACACCAGCGACGCTCACTGTGAAGTCGCTCATGACCCAAGACCAGATACCGACGAAGGTCCCGTACTACAACTTCTCAAACGCCGACGGTTGGCCAATCATTGCAGGATATGGATATTACTTTGGAGTAGGACCTGAGATCTCACGCTTGTTCACGACCACATACACATCAAACAGCTACATCCCCCAATCGCCACCCTTCCCCAATGCAACCTATGACCTGAACTTTTGGGCACCCTCATATAAGTGCTCGAATCTCAGCGAGATTATCCAGACGCAAAACTCGCCTACGTGGAGCTATTCCTCATATAACTATACTTCCCTTGAAAGCGCCTTTTACGGAGAAATCGGCCCCCCGCAACCTGCTCGGTATGCGACTGATCATTACGTCTTCAAAGCCGCTGCTCCGGGCACGCTGAACAATATGATTCTTGTTGGCGCCAATGGCTCCAACCCACTCTGGGACAAGTCTCAATACAGCGTTCGCTTCGTCTGTCAGCTATACAACACGTCATACGGCATAACACTACGTTTTGACAACGGAATCCAGTCCATCAAAGAAAATTCCATCAAATATGAACAAGCGCAAGAGGTCTGTAAAATAGAAATTCCTGAACAACACTAGGCGAGCAATTCTGATAATTGTCACAGTGGGATAGCGACAGGGGCTCTAACTCTGGTCTATTGAATAATGGCAGCTGTGCTGCTGACCCCAAGGCGAACAACGCAACGGTCTGCCCGACGTATTATCTGACGCATTACATGTTCGGGAAGTTCCTAGCTGGTAAAATATCCGTAAATGCGGTAGGAGGGATAGCCTTTAATGATGGCGAGGGGGCCGCCCCCTTATTCCAGTCAGGATTGATGGACTGCCCGGAAATATGGAACTCCTCGGATTTCCAGGATGCTACAGAGTTCACATCAACATTCCAGACGCATGGTCGGTGCCATGGGGGCACGCTCGCAAGCGCAATTGAGAGCCTGTCCAAAAACTTCACTTACAGCCTCATGACATACCGAAACTGGCAAAACGTCGCCACAACCCTGGCGCCAGTGATGGTATCCAGTCCGAGAAACGTATTCTCATACGACAGGCAGACGCTTCTGGTATCCTATCTGGCCTCTATCCTAGTCACACTTGGATGTATCGTCGTGGGATGTATGGCGCTGCTGAGCAACGGGTACACTGGCAGCACGAACTTCTCATCGGTGCTGTTGACCACCAGAAATCCTGACCTCGACAGGTTGGCCGAAAACAACACCCTTGGGCAGAAGCCTTTACCGGACTATATCAGCGAGACTAAGCTCAGATTTGGTGTCATAGGCACCAGAGGATCGGAGACGGTGGCCGGTTTTGGTTTTGATGGAACAGTAGAACCACTTTGTAACACGACACCGTTTCTATCTCGGCGGAGAGGGACCGAGAAGCATTAGCCAAGGAGAAGTTTTAAGAATTGATACAATAGATAGACATGATAATGAAATGGGCTGTAGTACTAGACATTTGGCCTTAATTTGGTTACATCGACCGTCTCACCCTTAGCCCCAAACCTGATGACCAATCCCGCCGGATATAGGCACTGTATCTATATACTGTCCTGCAGTTAACTGTGTTCCTGCATGCTCTGACGTAAGGACCAAAGGCGCACTTACCGCGTGGTGTGGGGTTACGTACAGTCTCGATATAACAACTAGAGCTCCCCAACTGCGGAAGATCCGGATCGCTAGATCGGAACGGTCCATCTTCATACTTCCTAGTCTCATCTCGACCGTAGCTAAACTGATTGTTACAATGCCTGCTCTTCACAACGTCCTTCTCCTCGGCGGTAGCGGCAAGGTTGCCCAGCTACTAACGCCTCTGCTTCTCCAACGAGCGTGGAATGTCACCAGCATTATTCGCGACCCCGCACAGGTCGCAAACTTGGAGAGGCTCGGAGAGGGCCAAGCCGGAAAACTAAATGTCCTAGTTCGAAGCCTGGAGGATGTGACGAGTGACGCGCAGGCGAAGAGCCTCATAGACGAGGTGAAGCCAGATTACGTCGTATGGAGTGCTGGTGCTGGCGGGAAGGGTCCGCCGGAGAGAGTATGATACCATTCGTTCTTAAGACCCATCTTTACGACCCCCCCTACGTTTAGTGCTAATTTGAGTACTCGATTAGACGTTCAAAATTGACCGTGATGCGGCAATTCATTTCATTCGCGCATCCGCGGCAACGCCGATCGTCACGAAGTTCGTGATGATTTCGTTCATCACGTCTCGTCTAAGAAAGCCATCATGGTGGACTGAAGAGATCTGGCAGCAGGAGCTCAGCACCACATTGAACACCTTGAAGAGATATTATGAAGCTAAGGTGGCGGCGGACCAAGTCCTGTACGAGGAAGGGAAGAAGAGGAAGGACTTTGCCGCCATCTGCCTCCGACCAGGCGCATTGACGCTGGAGCCAGCGGGTAAAGTTAGCCTCGGAAAGACTCCCGTGGCAAAAGGAACTGCTAGCCGCGCATCTGTTGCGAATGTGACTGCGTTGTTGCTTGATGCTCCTGGTATTAAGAGTTGTTGGCTCGACATGCTGGATGGCGATGAAGATCCGGCGGCGGCAGTGAAGAGGTGCGTTGACGAGGGCATAGACACTGCTGAAGGGGAGCCTTTTTACTAGATAGGCGCCTCTTTCTTCCACTACGCTAGGTTGCACACTGACAGGGGTGGAGAGAATGTGACCAAGAGGTTGAACGGTAGAAGGGGGATGATTGTTTAGGTACCTAGGTAATCTAAAAGATGTATGCTGAGGGACGTCTTATAAGACAAGTGAAGTTCTATAATTATCTACCAAGCGCGTCATCTCTACGATATTTTGGTCACTCAAGCTGCTTGAAGCACAAGGAATCGATTATGCACTCAATTGCTACCTACATGTAACCGTACATCATCTGTCCAAATCCCTAATCTCGACCTTCATGAGCACAACATTTAGGATCTCAAAAGAGTTGCATAGCAGGTAGGTACCTCCCTTTGAGGGCATGCGCCTACAGCTCATCTGTATACCGCACGCTCATGCCTCCAGGCGACAATAAGGAGGACGACAAGAATGGCAACATTCAGTAGCATAAAAAATGCTATGAATTGAATCTCAGAAACACAAGTCGTAATAGAGGTTGAGTCCATGGTGAGATCTAAGCCTTTTCCCCTTTTTACTTTTGTTGTTTTGTTTGCGGTGCACCTACGAGGCCGCGACGACTAAGTGGCAGCAAGAGTTCGGACTTCCTTGGGACTGTGTTCGAGCATCAGCGTCCCAGAACGTTCCAACAGTTTGAATTAAATAGAAATTAAATCGCATATGGTTGTGTCTTATCCCCATCACTTAGTTTAACAACAAAAGCCGATCTGAAGTGAATGGAAAAACAATGTATTTGACTTTCGGCTCTTCCTTTATTGATATCAAGAGGACAAGGCATTCTTCTTTGAAAATACAACAACCATCTACGACAATGCATTATTATGTGGTTTGTGGACCAAAATCTGCCAAGGTAGCCATGCAAGTCATATAGTCTTGACTATGAGTGAATGATAACCATTGTGCCTTGCAAATAACATTACTCCCATTTGTGTTTCAAGCTTTCATCTCGTTCAGTTACCAATGGCAATGTAACGCGTGCTCTCCGATTAGCACTGATACGTACGTAGATAACGTATCTCTGTGTATTAATTTCCCAAAGTCTACCATACAAAATGTTCCTAAGCCGTAGAACCGTCAGTCGAACGCAATGGAAAATTAGGTTGTTTAAATGCTATGTAGATCGTTTCACACTTCACGTCACAAATTTTATTTTAGAATTATGTCTCATTAGCTATCCGGTTACTCTTCGTCTACCTAAGGCTAAATGGACTGGCACGTGCTATATCGTTTCGAAAGATGCAAGACGGACAGCTGTTGGATCACCTCCCAGCTTCATTGGAGATAATAATAGCTGCTTGTTCTGCAAGAGCATATAGAGCAGCCTGGATGTGCGCGCCGATGCAAATAGGGAACACAGACGCATCAACGATTCGGAGGTTTTCCACTCCCTTGACTCGTAAATCGGTGTCCACCACTGACCCCATTGAGCAACTGCTTGAGCCATGAAAGGTAGACCTAAATATCACTTGTGTTAGTGCATGGCTTCGCTAGAGACGCATGTTCGACTTACACGGCCCTGGCCTTCACTACCGTATCTAAGTGTTCATCGCTCGCGTCTAGAGTCAACGGCTCCAAACCAGGAAGAGGAGTCTCCCCTACGACTACGTCACGGCCCAAAGGCGTGTCGCCAATCATTAGAGAGACCGCCTCCCTCAGAGACTCACGCCACACGTACTTGTCAACTTCTGTAGCGACATAGTTAGGGTCAAGAACTGGGGCGTCAGTGGGGTTTTTGGATGCAATGGACACTGTTCCGCGGGACGTAGGCTTTGTGGCCATCATAGCGGTGCTAATATGCGTCCCATCGATTGGAAGTGGCGGGAATGACAAGTAACAGACCATGCTCTCCATCAGCGCAAACCGCCTCTTCAGGAGATAATGGTCTGGGCCTGGCGCTTTGCCCTCATCTCTCGCAATTGCCGCAACTAGCCCATCTTTTGGGACCTCGGTGTTGACCAGGAAGCTTATTGGCGCACCTGTGGCGAATTCTGGTTTGAGGAATAAGGGGTTCGCAGACCCGACCGCGTATCCTTTAGAAGGATCCTTCAATTTCCAGTTGAGTTGCAGTATAGCATGATCATTAAAGTTGTTCCCGACTTCCGGATTGTCGACTTTTGTTTCAATGCCATGCTGGTCCAAAGTCTCCTTGGGCCCTATTCCAGAAAGCATCAGGAGCTGGGGCGTCCTGTAAGCGCCAGCAGCGACGATGACTTGCTTTGAACGGATTTCCGTGCCATCCGCTAGACGAACACCATTGGCTCGGGGTTGAGGATCTTTGTCGATAAGAATGGATTCCACAAGGGTGTCTGGTAATACGGTGACGCCATCCAAGGGGTAGACCAAAGGCGCAATCTGTCGAACTCCGTCGCGGCGGTTTTCGTTAAGTTCAGCAAGGCCCAGATTCTCCCCAGCATTCAAGTCATAACCTGGAAGGTTCTGCACACCCAGAGCTCTCCAAGACTCCTCAACGATGCCAGCAAGAGGATAGATGCGGCCTTTTGACATCGGAGATTCTATGTGAAGAGTACCATCGTGACCGTGGGCTTCTGAGTTGAAGTGATTATACCACTTCTCTGTCTTCTTGAAGTATGGTAACTGGCCTTCGTAGCTCCAACGTTGATCACCGACAATTTCGGCCCAGCTATCGTAGTCGGCCTTGGCTCCACGAAGCCACCCACCTAGGTAGTCTCAGCTTCAGATAGCTACTAGCATTAACAATGGATCGAGTATGTACTCACATGCGTTGATTACTGAGCCTCCACCGATCGCGCGACCAGCAGGGATGTCGATTTGTCGACCATTCATGTTCTTTTGAGGGACTGACTTATACGCCCAATCGAATTTTCCACCGACGAATTCGAACGTTTGAAAACGAAGAATGTCTGCATCGTGACTCGCATCCGGGCCAGCTTCAATTACTAAAATTCGAGCCGAGGGCTGATACTGTGATAATCGGCTTGCAACAACGCAGCCACAAAGCCCACCGCCTACGATGATATAATCCCAGCCTGTAGAGTCGACCATTTTTTGTGATTGATTGGCCTCGAAGGGTGGTTGATAGAGCTAGGATGAGTGATCGAAGTCGTTTGGAAGAAAAGGACAAACGAGGCCATGTGGCACGAAGAGATTTAGGATCGGAATATATACAGGCAGACGCCTAGGTAGGTAGTCGGGTATCCGTATAGTAGACCAGTAGTTAGTCCGCTTTCTAGTCCAAGCAAGTCCAGTCGGAAGAGGCGGCTGCAATTATGGGTAGGAGCTGTGCCTCAGTCTAGCATCGTAGCCCTTGTTGAAGGCCAGAAACCGGCAGGGACACAGCATGCGTAAGCGTGCCGGTCTGAGAAGAAGTCGAGATTCTCGACGACGTTCACACCTACTCCACCCGTATGGCCAGGTATCAAGGTAGGTTAAGATAATGGAAGACTGAGCTTTGATTATACGATGGAGATCTCTTGCAATAGAGACGGCATCATAGCCTCAGACTACTGGTCAGAATATGACACGATTGTGGATTTATATTAGCCGTCAAGACTGTTGAGACTTGCGTGAAAGATGTTGTTCGAATTTCGATCGTCTAGCTATTAGTAAGTTCTTGAGCATTAGGTAGGTACCTATACGCGGAACTTCTCGACTTAGGGGTAGAGAGATGTCTGCCTTAGGTGTAGTGGCTTTAAAGGCAAGCGGTAGAAAGGAAGGAGGAGATGTCACCTAACCAGCCTCAAAGTTGGACATAGCAGAAGAGCGCGTCAGTACTTGGAATCGTAGTCAGCGGCGTCGTCGTTCCACGGATTCCCAAACTCCTTTCAGCCAAGGGCTCCGCTGAGTGGTATCAGCAGTCCCAAGATTTTTATGTATTGACAAGCCAGCAAATCGTAGACTACTTGTGTTGGAACCTCAACTCAATATCATATGTTTTAATCCTAGGGTACTGCCCAAGCTAAGCTGAACTGACTTCTTGCCTGCATTAGGTAGTCATTCGAGTACGGATATGAGGCCGACACATTATTCGCCGGCTCGGTCTTTCATTTCACCTCATTGGTTCCATTGTACGAGCTCCGCTTACCGACTAGACCATCGTAGTGTATTCAACTTATCATGTTAACCCACTCCTTTTCAACAAGTTGAAAGCCTAGCGGGCTAACGCTGTCACGGGAGGGGATATACGGCGTATCTGCACCGCCAGTTCGCTTTCTGCCAGAAGTACTGAGGCTGAGGTCTCGTGTGGATCCGTTGTTGTACTTGTGGCATCAAGGCCTAGAATCTCTAGCCGCTCTTGTAGCTTCTGTATTCTCGCTGAGTGGATCCATTCCCCTAAGGTATCTAACAATCAATGATGGTTCTATATCTCCATAAAACTACTGAGATGTAAAGCCTGAAAGAACTCGGGCTCCTATGATGCCTGACATCTGTCTATACAATGCGGCGAGGGAGTGGGGGTTTTGTTATTGGGTATCTCTGCGCTCTCTCCTTGAACTAGGGGCTATTCATAGAAGGGAATTGCTTGCTCTTAACGTGGCCATGATGTGCGCTGGGATCCTCTTGGGAGCAGGGGAGAGAGGCAAAGATCGAAGAGTGATGGGTATAGGTAAGCTACTTTTCAGATGCTTTTGGTTGACTGAAGATACACTATACAACGAGACCTGATTGGGGACCGCCAGAGGGGATGGCGGTAACGCAACGGGGAGCGCGGCAGAGCGGGAGTGAAAATGATGGCGCTAGCGTGTGAACTGGCATTGCATTTGAAGTGGGAAGAAGCTCTTCAGCGCTTGCGGACGTATACCATCTACCTAGGTACCTAGGTAGGGTAGGTAGGTAGTGTATGGAGACAAATACGTAGGCCACAAAACTGATTCGTACCCAACAATCCCCCAACACATCACATCCAGGCCTAAAATATGGTGGCATCGTAAATTCATTGCTGGATCATATCTGACTAAAAGTGCTGTCTAACAATAGGCCAAAGGACAAAGTAAGGGAAAGTCCGACGCTTACGCGATAAAGGGCCGTGCCTCCTTGCCAACGGTTCTTTTCTCAACCCCTTCAGTACTGCCACAAGTGAAGAGACCCTGCTGTACCTGAATAACGTTCCAATCGTCCAGTTCAACTTCGCTATGCATCGTGCCACGGCCTCCGCCTATCAAGCAGTGACATGACAGTTTTGTACCGATCATTTGGCAAGGGCTGCAGGACCCGCCGAAGCCCCCATTGCCGTTAGGAACGTGATTCAAAGTGCCCAGATAGTTAGCGAAGCATTTATTGAGATCAAGGTCGAACTCCATACGCTGCCCGTATCCCGGATTCTCGCAGTTGGCGCGAAGGACGTGTCCATCTGTCAGGCGAATGTTGGTGCAGTCCGAGTTACCAAGGGTCTTCTTGTAGACGTCGCTAACTTCGGATGCGGAGACAAAAGCGAGAAGAGGCACGAATGCCAACGTGGATGTAAATTTCGTCTTCATGATTGCTCGATGGTAGTTGCTGTGCAAAGCGTTTGTTTGTTCAGTTCTTGCAGGGTCTTCAGCTGAAGCCGTGCAATGCAAGGCATTATATGTCAATGGTATTGTAGAAATTCGGGTGCGATTGAGCCATCAGTCTTCTTTCAGGGCTGGCAATCAAAGGCAACCCCGTGACTTTGACCCCGTGGAGTCAGTTGACAAGGAGAAAGAGTTGGCCTGGCAGCGCGATTCCTAATGACCAGAGACTGAATAGGTGCCGAGTCATACAATGAAAGATGGTTATTGTCCACCAAAATAGGCATGCCACGGCGGGACAAGTCATTGTCCAGACTTAAGCTGGTCGAACAAAGCCGCGATTTGATCTCCCTCGACATGGAACGCGACAGCCACTGATACTCAAGTCGTCCTCGTCTGATAAAAGGGGACGGATATGAAGGCATTATTACGGAACAAGAGTCGCATCAGTCCTTTATTGAAGACGCAAAGCAGGAGCCGTGACACCGGCGCATGCCAACATAAAAGCGAAACCCGTAGCGGATGGTCCCTCACGTGATGGTCGGTTGGCTTTCAATCCCTTGTAGCCGTCGAACTATCTGTATTATTTGTTCTGTCCCATATCCTCTCCCTCCACCTTCGGGTATCTGGGCAAACGCCGCGGTTCATGGCCCAAGACAAGTCGATCGAATAGAAAGTATGAAGTGACTAATAAGATGGGCATGGCGACTAGGAACTGCGTGTATTTCCGGGCTGCCCGCTTGTATTCTGGGCTAGACGGATTGATTCGTGTGGGTTGAGGCATCGAAGATCTCGGTGGAAGATGGGCACGCTGCGCAGATGGTGGTCCAGCAACCCGAGGTTTGACTGCAGCCATATCGTAATGCAACTCCGAAGGAACGAAGGAACGACGTCCGGAAAATCTTCTACTTACCCTGGCCTTGAGAGATGGGAATACTTAGAGTGCTGGGATAATATCATACTCCCAAGGTTCATTTGTCAGGTGCGGATACGGTACAGCTTCGTGTATTTTCTTTTTGTCCTTCGAAAAAATCGCGGGAATTACGTAAGGTACCGCACCGCAGGAAAGCCTGGCCCGTGCAGATCCTAAGCTTTCAGCCACAGGATCGAAGTACCGTGTATATCCCTGCCGCACGATCATACAACTAAAAGGGTAATTCAGCAATCAGCAATAGTAAATTGGGTACCTACATATTTAACCCATTAGCGGGGCTTGGAATAGGGGGCGGGGCAGATGTAGTCGCCGTTAAACCCCTCATAAAGCTGGAAAATTACGGTCCTTCACCCCGCGTTTCCACCCGTCGCGCTCCTGCAGAAATAAAAAAGTCTCAGGGCCCGTCATCAGTTACTCTACAGAGTAACCCGACAATCCGACAATCCGACAATCCGACTGTAGGGTACATACCTTACATACCTACCTCTCACCTTCTCTCCGCCAACAGACCCGACCCTTTCAATCAGCAAGATTACCTACCTAAAGCTTCACTATGCCCACCACTATCATCCTCGGATCTCAGTGGGGGGACGAGGGCAAGGGTAAATTGACGGACATTCTCTGCGCCCAAGCTCAAATCTGTGCTCGTGCCGCTGTGAGTTGGTCCATCAATGCTTGCTGTTGCGCAAGAAGAGAGATCTTGCTCTTGCCAGAACACATCCTGTCTCGTCTTCGTCTCATCTTCACCCGTCCTGTGCTAAACTCGACAATATAGGGCGGACACAATGCCGGCCACTCCATAAAGGCCAATGGCGTCTCGTACGATTGCCACCTGCTCCCTTCCGGCGTCGTCGCTCCTAATTGTATGAATCTTATCGGTTCCGCCGTCGTCTTCCACGTCCCCTCTTTCTTCAAAGAACTTTCCGACATCGAAGCGAAAGGAGTTGAAGATATTCGTAACCGAATCCTCGTCTCTGATAGATGCCATATCAACTTCGATCTACATGCTGCCGTTGATGGTCTTGAAGAAGTCGAATTGGGTTCCAACGCTGTGGGAACAACAAAACGAGGAATTGGTCCATGCTACAGCACCAAGGCTGCGCGGAGTGGCGTACGTCTCGCCGAGATGTTTAACGAGGAGTTGTTCGAACGCAAGCTGAGACAATTGGCTGCTGGGTACAAAAAACGATACGGAGACCTTCTAAAGTACGACGTCGAGGAAGAGATTGCCCGCTTCAAGCAGTATCGCATTGAGCTTGCAAACTACGTCGTCGATGCCGTAGCGTTCATGCAAGATGCGCAAGAAAGAGACGCGAAAATTCTAGTCGAGGGTAGCCAGGCTCTCATGTTGGACTTAGACTACGGCACGTACCCATATGTTACCAGCTCAAACACTTGTCTGGGTGGCATCATGACAGGTCTTGGGCTTAAGCGGAAGAACATCACGGAGGTAATTGGACTCGTCAAAGCGTACGCAACTCCGAAATCTCCACCATATATGCCCTCTTCCATCGTCATCCAGAATACCTAACCCCGAGCAGATACACTACTAGGGTTGGCTCTGGAAGCTTCCCAACCGAGGATACCGGCGAGGTTGGAACCAAATTGCAACAGCTTGGGGGCGAGGTTGGCGTGTCTACGGGCCGCAAACGAAGAGTGAGCAGCTCTAAGGCTTCCGGCCCTAGTCGATCTAAGAAATCCTCACTGACTAATTCTGACGCTAGTGTGGATGGCTGGACCTGGTCGTACTGCGATATTCATGTGCAGTTAATGACTATGATTCCCTCAATTTGAGCAAGCTTGATGTTCTAAGCTCATTCGACAAAATTAAGATTGCAATCGCGTATAAAGACCCGGACACTGGAGAGCAACTCCCTTCGTTTCCGGCCGACCACTCCCTCCTCGAACGCGTGGAGCCTGTGTATCACGAACTGCCGGGTTGGAATATCAGCATTGCTGAAGTGCGTGAATGGTCAGCGCTCCCCAAAGAAGCTCGCGATTACGTGGAGTACATCGAAAGCTTTGTTCATTGCAGGGTAAGCCTCACCTCCTTTCCTTTTCCCTCTCCCCTTCATGCCTAGTGCGGACGAAAGGCAATTTATCGCCTGGGAATGAGTGATAGCTAACGAAAGCATAGGTCAAGTGGATCGGCACTGGACCTGATCGCAATGATATGGTATATCGTCCCTAAGCCGCTGTAAGTGAACATAATCGTGTGTGCACCTACCCAAATCCTACTCAAAACAGAATTTTAACAAGCAGTCGAAATAAAAATATCAAATTTCAGACCAGTGTCAAGGTAAGATTAGCATCAACACCAAAACGAATATAGCCGAGATATCTGTATATTTAACGATAGACAGTTCCCTTACTCTATTCTCCGTAACTTGGCGAAACCGTTCCCACATATGTCTCCCCATTTAAGTGAATGCCTTGATGATATTATGGATAGGTACCTATTATTTCTAGTGGAGCCTACGGTAGATACTGTCGCCTGAATCACACTTCTATTGGATTTGCTGCAGCGGGTATGATAACTCTAGGAATATAGCGCGCATGACTTCATGGTCTCCTCTTGACGTCTTACTGGGACATGCCTCGAGCTCTCCCTCACGTCCCTGCAGAGAATAAACGCGGGCGTTCTGGTACAGCTGCAGTGGAGTCTTTTTGGTAATGGTGGGGGCTGACAGAAGGTCTACCTTACTAGGTACCTACATGCGGCCGGCGGCAATGTAACTCACACTTGGGCATTTGGACGGAATAATGTAAGATCCAATGTCAACCTTGACCGTAGGGGTACGTGGATCCGGAATTCATCTTTATAGTAACTCCAACGGCGCTGATTGAGTAAGGTAGTGTGCGACTGAGTGCCGGAATAGCGAAGCCTAGCGATTACGAAGAGGAGCGATAATATAAGCTCGCAGGCATTTAGTAATATCGCCGGGCATGGAACCTCTCAGATCACTTTTGGATTCACCTACGCGCCTAGCCGTAGTGGTAGCTGTCTTTGGAGTATTTCTGTACAATCTCTACCGAACGTTCCACCGGAAGTTCCCATGTCCACTTCCGCCGTCTCCTCCGGCAGAACCAATCCTCGGGCACTTCAGGAGCCTACCGATGGAGAATGCCCATCTTAAGCATATGGAGTATGCCAGGAAGTATAGTGAGTAGCCCAATCTTGAAAATCGCATGATGGTGGCTGAGCTACGTCGCAGACTCGGATATCATCTACTTCAATGTATTAGGCAACCACATGGTCGTGCTCAATACCCAAAGGGCTGCAAATGAGCTTCTAGACAAGCGAGGTGCCAACTACCAGGATCGACCTAGATTCGTCCTTTTCGACGTCATGGGATGGGGCCTAACATTGACTTTCCTTCCGTATGGTCCTCGGTTTCGCCTGCACCGCTCAGTCTTGCAAACCGGGTTCACCAGGACAGCCATCACGAAGTATAGACCGATTCAAGAAGATGAAGCTAGACAGGCAGTTTCGAGAATCCTTAAACGTCCCGAGCCTTGGGACTTCGCATTATGGCGGTAAGGATATCCAACTCCCTTCGTTCTTCTTTGCCTCTGATAGAAGACCCAGGTTCGCTTCAGCGATTGTGCTTCGGATCGGGTTCGGTGTCATTGTTAGATCGGATGACGACCCGTACATAAAAATTGCAATAGACGCCAACATGGCGACAGGCGGAGGAGGAAACCCAGGAACCGCTCTGGTTGATTATCTCCCGTCGTGTTCGTCTACCACTAGAAAGGCGCTGCGGTAGTGCCACTAACAGCTCCAAGTTCGCTATATTCCCGAGTTCCTGAACTTTTCAAGAAGTCTACAGCATGCACGGGAATGGGGATGGGCAATCAAGAATCTACATGATGTACCATTTTCGGCTATCAAGAAGGAGTTTGTAAGTGTTAAGCATACCTAGGCACACAACGTTAAGGCGCGCTGATATTGGAAAGGACGAAGGAAAAGCAAATACGTCGTTCGCCTACTCACTTCTCACGAAATATAAAGAAAACCAAGACAAGGGTATCCCTAATCAACTTACACTTCAAGATATCCAAGGAGCGTCCGGCGCCGTCTTTATCGCGGGTTCTAATACGGTTGGTTCTCCGTATGAGGGAAGAAATTACAGCCATTGACCATGCCCTAGACCTTCGCTACGACGACTGTTGCCATCTTGAACATGATGCTCAATCCTGATGTTTTCGAGAAAGCGAGAGCTGAGATTGATACAGTAGTGGGAACGGATCGGCTGCCTACGCTTGAAGATCGCCCAAATTTGCGTTATCTCGACTACCTTGTCGAGGAAACATCCAGATGGAGACCCTTATCGCCCATCGGCATACCACATAGATCCCTAAATGACGATATCTATAACGGGATGTTCATTCCTAAAGGGTTCGCACCAGTCTCTGACTCTTGAAACCGCAGCATCTACTGACTTGCTAGAACATTGGTCTACTACAACACATTCGCTATGTCCAGAGATCAGACTGTGTACAAGAACCCCGAGAAATTTAATCCAGGTAGATACGTCCCGAAAGGAGAGGGAGGGGACGGTGAGCCCTTCCTAGTTGGGCCATTCGGCTTTGGCCGTAGGTGAGTTGCTATTGCTACGTTGGATACTAGCGAGTGCGCCCCTGATTCCGGAATACAGAGTATGCGTCGGACGCCACCTAGCACAAGCATCTGTGTGGATTATTATGGCGACTCTTATAGCCACGACCGACATATTGAAGCCCGTTGGACCGGATGGAACACCCATCGAGCAGACTGTCAAATTCAGCACTGGCCTGTCAAGCCACCCCGGAAAGCTTGATGTTATCTTCAGACCTAGATCTGACAAGGCTCTCAGACTTCTTGCTGAAGCAGTCGGGGATGCTCAATGACTTAGGCTATCACCGTCATTTCAGGGGTTAGATTCTGCCTAGCTATAATTCTTCATGATGCACGAATAAAACACGAAGAATACATACGTAGGTATATATGGAAGTATCAGGGAGCACCCTTTCCGCCCTTCTCAATGAGCTCATCTAGTCTACGGGCCACTTTCTCCGACCAGTCTACATCATTAATAGCAGAATCAACTTCTATGACACGTATCGTGCTGCCTTCAAGGCCCCTCTTGATAGCCGTAAACAGCGCTTCATCAGCTTTCTTGTCGTGGAAAGCTTGCCCTTCTACGGCGATTGCGCTGATACCTCTCAGTGGCAGCCACACCTCGGCTAGATCAGGTTCAATGCAGTTATCCCGAAGCCTCTGTGCTATCCTTCGTCCCAATTCCTGGCATTCTTGCTCCGTCGTCCGCATCAGCGTCACAGATGGATTGTGCTCATAGAGCTTCCTCCCTTGAAATTCTTTAGGCACAGTGTCCCTGGGTCCGAAATTCACCATGTCTAAAGCGCCGACGCTGACAATTTGAGGCAAGCCGACTTTAGCAGCCGCCGTCAATCTATTCTCGCCCGCGCTGAAAACGCCACCGACTAATTCATCAGCCAGCTCGGTGGTAGTCAGGTCCAGGACGCCGTGGAGTCGACCTTCTCTTAGTAGTCTTTCCATCGCACGACCGCCCGCTCCTGTGGCATGGAACACGTAGACTTCGAATCCGCGGCGCTCTAGCCATCTGCGTGCGGCATCTACGCCCTTTGTAGTAACTCCGAACATGGTGATCCCAACCCCCTTTTTTGTCACACTAGTACGACTATTGCTTGCCTCGTGCCTCTTGGCGTACGCTTTAGCCATGGCCGCAATTGCCGCGGCGGCGTTGTCCACAACCGCTTTGAGGACTTCATTCAAACCCGCTATGTCGACCACGCTGTACATCATGGTAATATCTGTCTCAGCGACGTAGGAGCTTGTATCGCTCGAGGCGACAGTGGATACGATGAGTTTTGGAAATGTTACGGGCAGCTCTCGCATTACGGCTGAGGCGATGGTGGTCCCACAACTGCCGCCGAGACCAATTACAGCTTGGATCTCGCCGCGGCCTTCAAGCTGCCGCGCAATGACCGAAGCTCCATTGATCATCGTCTTGACGAGCTCCGCCCGCGGAACGGATCTTAGGGCGTTCTCGTCGCCTTCGAAGCCGCTAGCTTTCAACACGTCGTTCTGCCGAATGTTTATAGCTTCATGCTCCGTTACCGACCGACCAGTATCGATCAGAATGACGTCTAGCGAAGGATCATTTTGAAGAATCTGGGATCTGAGGTAGAGGAACTCCTCGAGCTTGGTGTCGAACGTGCCAACCACAGCAACTGAGATTTGCGAGGGGGCCATGATGAACTAGTCACTCATTGCTGATTCCTCGGTGGTTTCTTGATCGGAATGGGAATAGATCTATGTTTTTCTATTCAGCTTCCCACCGAATTGAATTCGCGAGTGTACTTAAAAAGCAAATCGAATGATTCGGTACCTCCTCAGGTAACATCTGTGCTTTTTGCCTTTCAACTCACGGTATGGCTCCCTGGGTGTGCTGAGCTGAGGTGGGGAAAAAGGAGGGACGGTAGGGTCATTACGTAGCCCTACATATTCCCGCAGCTCATCCCTCTTTATGTGCAACTCCACACGTCGAACATTCACATTCCTGCCTGGCTGATTAATGTATTTTAACTGCACAGTCACCTCTGGCCTGTTCTCCTGATTTTATGCTAAGATTTGTGTCGTTAAACACCTACCGTTATGGCTCCCATTCCCCGCCAAGAAGTTCTACAGCGCCTGCGAGGTACTATCTCCTCCCGCAGCCCCATCGTCGGCGCCGGTGCCGGCATCGGCCTCTCCGCTAAGTTCGTCGAAGCCGGCGGTGCTGACCTCATCATCATCTACAACTCCGGCCGCTTCCGGATGGCCGGCCGGGGTTCGCTCGCTGGTCTTCTACCGTACGGCGACGCAAACGCTATCGTCGTCGACATGGCCCGCGAAGTCTTGCCCATCGTCCGGAACACGCCGGTGCTCGCCGGCGTCTGCGGCACGGATCCCTTCCGGGACATGCGACAGTTCCTCAAGCAGTTGAAAGACCTAGGGTTCAGCGGCGTGCAGAATTTCCCCACTGTCGGCCTCATGGACGGGAACTTTAGGGCAAACCTGGAGGAGACGGGCATGGGGTATGACCTCGAGGTTGAGATGATTCGGATCGCCGCCGAGATGGATTTCGTCACATCGCCGTATGTGTTCACCGTCGACGAGGCCGTGAGTATGGCAAAGGCTGGTGCAGATATTGTCGTCGCCCACATGGGCCTAACCACGAGCCAGGGGATCGGAGCGAAGACGGGGAAGAATCTAGATGAGTGCATCCGGTTGATTCAGGACATCAGAGATGCAGTAGTGAAGGTACGAGAGGATATCATTGTCTTGTGTCATGGTGGGCCAATTGCCGAGGTCAAGGATGCCGAGTACGTCCTCTCACGAACGAAGGGGGTGCACGGATTCTTCGGGGCGAGCAGCATGGAGCGCATTCCGGTTGAAATCGCAATCACCGAAAACACGAGGAGGTTTAAGAAAATCCACATAGCAGAGTAGACCAGAGCCTTCTCCTTTACTATCCCGAGTGCAACTCTGGGTACAGGTTCTGCGGCGTCTAGTGCTATGATGGATTCATTTACGGTTCGATTGACCTTGGAACAGATGGCACATGCAGAGTACTCCGCTCTGTTAAGTACCTAGGTACCTAATTTCTATCAACTTTGCTTTTGATGCTCATGGCCGCCAACTAAAAGAATAGATCATGGCTCAACTGCCTCGATGCAAGATGCTCGCTGGCAAGTGAAATCATACTACATCTATCCCTGCCGGATGCTTACATTTAGCAACCAGGTCGGTAGAGTCATCCGCTTCTCATGTAGTCAATGCCAGCTTGAAATATCCTAGCAAATATCTGTGTCTCCTCTACCGTGTTGGGCACGTAGAGCATGGTAAAGCCGAGGTGGATCCAGTCGGTCCCACTAAGACGATGCCGTTCGCCCCATCCCTTGGAAATCACTTCTTCTGCGTCCGTGAATGAGAGAGTGACATGGCCAGACAGGTCTGTGCCGTGGATGTGACAAACCTCCCTCGAAGTCGGACCAGCAAGAGGCGTGAGTGGAAGGGAGGGCTTGATGAAGAGTGCCCGGCCATGCTTTTCCATCGCCGACGTCTTCCACTCTGTGTATTCCGAATTGATCTCGCCAAGCTTGTCGAACGCCTCCAAGTACGCCTTCAGATAAGTTAGCGTCAATGGCTGTCTAGGTTACTGAAATGTCCTATACGAGAGGTCTCACCTGCTTTACTACGGGATCTTGAGGGTCGGCCGCGTTCCGCTCGCGTTGAGGGTATACAAAGCGCTTCGCTCTCGCCCTAGGACCTGGCCTTACAGGAAGGGGTTCCTTCAAAAACGACTTCGTGGCATTCGCCTTCTGCTCTTCCGTCGCTTGCCGCCATCCCGTAGCGCGCTTCTTGGGTTTGTCGTAGAAGCCAGGCTTGATGGTGTCGTCGACACCGAAAGCCATAGTCTTCTCGGCGCTAAGATTTGACAAGTAACCAGCCCAACTATGCGACGTGCCGCCCTCCCCCATAGCTTTCCATTGCCGGAAGCCCTCCATGAGGCCCAAGGCGTTCTGTTTGGTTTTCGAGGTGGAGCCCATTCTAGTCGTCGTCACGATTCGGAAGTTTGGCAAGTGGGCAGGGAGTAGAGATGGCCGGCGCGATACATTTTCACTAGAGTCACCAGAAGAAACAGGATTAGGTAGAAGCCGCGCTTTTGACACTGCTTTTGTAGTAGATTTTACGTCGTGTTACGTACAGACTGCCCGACTGTCTGACACATGCTCTTCGGGCTTTCTCGTACTGCCACGGAGGATTGACATGCGTCGGTGTTAAATCCGAGTGACACCCGAGCTAAAATCCGATGGGTCTCCGAGACATAATAGTACAGTCGGCCGAGTTGCGACGGTACAAATCAGTGTCAAGATATTTAGATGAGTTCCAAGACTTTGGGCTTTCAGGAACGTTGGGCGAGGAGCGTGTCAGGCTTTTTATACGCCGCTGCTATCGGGGTGGATTCATTGCGAATTAGTTTTATCTGGTGCGGTATCTCCGATCTGACTTCGCAGCGTAACATGACATGAGCTCGCCTGTTCCGGACGTGACGGTTCCCAAGCCGAGAGCTTAGTTTCCCACCACAATGCTAATCCCTTTTATTCCCAAATGCCATGTACCACGATGTTGTGGACGAATAAACTAGACTCCAGCGCTATACTCGCTCGATTCACCAGAATCCTTCTTCGCTACACGGTGTATCTTAGGGATTATTCGAGCCGGATCGAACGGCAAAAATATCGTGACAGCCAACACCATCAATGCCCCATCCAAAGCAATGAAGTATACCTCATGCATCATCAAATAACCGTCCCAACCCTCAACTAGTTCGACTGCTCGGAAAACACTCCGCGCGAAAATAGCCACAAGTGAAATATATAAGGCGATGAGGATTGTCTTGTACTCGTGAGGCATACCGAACTTCGATGACCTTCGGAGGAAGTCAAAAGTGAGCAGAGTGAAGACGGCCATGGCAGCTAGCTGAAATAGGACACCAGTGACCATAATATTGGTCCCTAGCTTGGTGTCATCGCCATTGCCTGCGGCCATCGAAGCCATCGCACCGCCAGCAGCCTATTGGTTTTAAGCACATTAGTATTGATGACAAACTTATATGCAAGTGTGCCATGAAGATACTCTCTTAACATGGACGAGAAAACATGATACGAAAGTACCCACCTGGACGATGAGGGAGATGGTGTCGCACGTCACGAACACGACTGTGTACATCTTCGCGGAGAGGAGACTATATTCTCGTCCTAGAACTTCGATAAACATGCCAAGTAGCAGGTACAGAGCTGCTGTAAAGAATACGGGTCCGATAATGAGAGTGGTGATTTGCATCAAGAAAGCATTTCGATTGTATGGGCACTCAGAGGACCACGTACGGCCAGCCCATCCGATGAGCTCGGCTATAACATCAGATTAGTTCCTGAGCTGAATAAAATGTATGCGACGAAGACCCTACTCAAAGCACCGATGGCGAGTAGCGCAGACGTCCATCGCCTCAGGCGAATTGTCTGGAACGCATGCCCGAAGAAGGCGATCCCGAACAAGGCACAGAAAGCGATGCCAGCAGCTAGGCTTGGTTGATAGCCATACGAATAGTCGAAACCAGGAATTGGGTCCTTCTGGCAGTTGTTAGGGTCCTGTATGGCCTCAGGCAACAGCGTTTGGTCAACCATGGTAGGATCTAAGGTATGTCTGAATGGCCGGAAATGCAGCTGAAAGAGGTAATGAGGTAATGAGACTGTAAAACATGTAAAGAGGAGACTGGACGATCAAGATGAGAAGAGAGATTCATGGCAGCGACGGAGCAATATATCATGCCCGGGCATCTATCATCGGTGCCAGATGTATAAAATTAGGAAGCCAATCACATATTCTTTCTCGGACTTCTACCGAGCCTCATCCCGTCAGCTGTGACGCTACAGCATGTCATGCTACTAAGAGGCTTGTTATCCTAAGATGCCAGGATCCTTGGTTCGTGAAAAGTAAGGTGTGGTTCGGACTTGCAACACAGCCACCGTAGGATCAGACTGCTGTTCTTACTTCTGCTGGATGACAGGGCTGAAAAATAAGAAAAAAGACCTAAATCTATTGCTGTTGCAACCCTAATCTTTTCTACGTCTAACTGTTCGACGAGACCCTTGCGGCTACTTTCTTCAGATTCGACCCGTTCCAAAGTACTCGCTTTCAGCGGGACTGAAGGTGGAGTTAAGCTGAGCCGCCTTGCACAACAGCTGCTCTACGTTGAATCGAAGTACTCATAAGCGCTGAAACTTATTGCCCTACCACCTACCTTGCTGCGAGTAACCAGAGAGTTACTATTCTTCTACCTATGGCATTAGAACTTGATCGTGGAACTGTCGTTCATTCTGGTGGTAACTCCGTGCCTCCTCTCGCAGAAAACGAAGTCCTTAGAAGAGAGTTATCAATCGCGTCTAATGCCTTTAGCAGGCCAAACCCACGCCGGACCGTAAGAAGAGAACCCGCCAACGGGCCAAAAGTATAATAACCACGACGATTGATGCACTTTTATACAGGTGTTAGGGATTCAGGGCCTCTTAGGGCCCTAGCCCTAGTCTGATCTGATCTGATCTAGCTGGAGCCGTCAATTGCCCTGCGATGGTGACGCCAAGTTTCGCTGAATGAAACGATACCAGTCACTGAGCCATTGCAAGCGAGCTATACGAGCACTCAGAGGCATGCGAAGCCATGCAGCAGGAAGAACAACAGTAATACCAAGTTTCGCTGAATGAGACGATACATCTTGCTGTTGTTAGACCTATTAACAATCTCCTTTCGAAGCGAATCGACACTCTCGCTGCGTTTCCTATATCTGATCACTCGAATCGACCTGATCAATAGAATCGAAGCAGCTTATTCAAAGCAAGCTGAGCGACCTTTCCTTGCCATAGGATTGTCAGCCATCGCAATAGCCAACACTTTCAATAGGCCGGTTGGCTGCCACGTTAATTGCTGAATAGCCACACTTTTACGAAGCCTTATTTCAATGGGCTTAGACTAAATCGTTTCCATACAGCAGAGCTGTGCCATAGTGGCAAGCCATATGTGGTAACAATGTTTAACGTTATTTTAGCGAGCTTAGACTTAAACTTTTTAAGTGGAGCGGGCTATGCCTGCTTTAGCTATAGCATATAGCTTATGCTTATATATTTATAAAATATATATTTATTACTTAAAAAGTTTTAGTTTAAGTTTAAATAGTAAAAGTTAAGGTTAAATAAGTTATAAATATAATACTTATTACATTAAAATATTATATTATTTATTTATAATATAAAAAATATATAAAAAATAAATAAAAATATTACTTAAAGCTAATATTTTAGTTTATTATATTATATAGTTATTATATATAATATTAAAGTATATTTTTAAGTGTTATTAAGTTAAAGTAAAAGTTTAAAGAATATTACGTAATTTAATTTTTATTAATTAATGCGATTTATTATATTTTTTTATTATATAAAAGCTAGCTTTTAAAAAGATTTTTTAAATTATTATTAATTATAAATAGCTTTAACTTTTTATTTATTTTAATAATAGTTACCTTTATATGCATTTTAAAATATTTTAACACTTACTTAATATAATAGTTTGTTTTTTTTATATTAGTTGTTTTTTTTCTTAATTAGCTATATAATTAAAAAGGTTAAAGCGTTTAAGCTTATTTATAAGCTATAACCTTAAATAATTTTTAAATTTTAACCTTTAAAGTTTTTTATTTTAGCTTAATTATTATTATTATTATTATTATTATTATTATTATTATTATTATTATTATTAATCTTATACTGATTACCTTTATTGCTTGTTTTAAAAGGCAGGGTGTATGAAGCTGTTACTTAGTAAATGTTTAGGTAGGAATTATAATTTAAAGAAAACCTATACTGCTTTAATAATATTTTGTTTATGTTATATAACCGTATTATTTATAGCTTTTTATTTATAAAAGCTTACCCTTTTAATAGAAATAAGTAAAAAAAAAAAGAAAATTAGTGCAATATATTAGTGCAAATAGGTTTTTTTTTTTGCAAGTTTTAAGGCCTATTACCCTTTTTATAATATTATGGCGGTTTGTTTCTTATTCGCTAATATAGTAATAACTATTTTTAGTAATAACTTTAATACCTTTGCTTAATATTAGCTTAGGTGTTTATTAATAATATATTTAAAAATGCACTTTTTAAAGTGCTGCTTAGGGCCTTTGCTATTAGTATTTATTTGCTATTGCTATAAATCTTAGTGAATTAATAATCTTTTTCTTATAACCTTTTTACCTTTTTTTTATAATTGTTTTATAACTTTATTGTTGTTACTATATTTAATATTAAGCATGCTATATTTTCTTAAAAGAAGTTATATTTTGCCGATATTTTATGCATAAAGTGCTTTTAGCATGCTATCGATAAGTATAATGTAAAGAATAAGCTTTCGATTAAGTTTTCCTATTATTTTATTTTGCCTAGTATAATTACTTATAAGCTTTATAAGGGTTATAAGATAACTTATTATGCTATAGGTAATTTAGTTACTTTTTATTACTTTTTTATCCTTGCTAACTTAATTTTTCTTAAGTTGTTTCTAGGATATATGGTAACTTTCTCGTCCTATTTGCTTTTTTTAATTAAACTGCGCCTTTTTTTGCCAATGCTAATTTTATAAACGATAAATTGCTTTTTATAAATACCTATTAATTCTTAAGGAAATTAAGAGTAAAAATAGCTAACGCGGTAAATTGTTTATGTTTTAGCTTTAAAGCAGTAAAAAGGTAATATTGCTTCTCTTTTTACCCCTTCTTTGCTACTAAAGCTATAAACTTTATTGTTTATACCGCTTAAATATAATAATAGTAAAACTATTTATAGGTTTAATATCCTTAAAATATTTATCTTAATATAAGTGTTTTGCTTACTTTTTAATAGCTTTTTATTAATGTTTTATAGATTTTTAAAAGGCAATAGTTTTTTATAAAAGCATAATATTATTATCTTTTATCCAATAATATTAGGTTTAATTACTAAATAATTACTAAGGCTGCCTATAAAGTGAAAGTAAAGTAAGCTATTATAGCTTACTTAGGCTATTAAAAAGGGACTATTTTTATAGCTAATTTTTTTTTCCTTTTAGGTAATAAGCTATAAATAAGGCTATATTATTTCGGTAATGCTATGTTGCTTTATCTATAGTTATATTATATTATATTATATTTATTTAATAAGCGTTTTATTTCCTTTTTTAGGTGTTTATATTTAGGCCTTTTTATATTACCTTACCCCTTTTAGGCTATATAGCTTCTATTATTCTATTTCTATTTGCTTAGCCTTCTTAATTATTTTACTATTGTTTTATTACTAGTCCATTAACATGTTAGTTTACTATAAGTTATGCTTTTTTACTATAAATTAATCCTTACTATTTAAGGATTTCTTATATAATTTGCCTAAAAAGCTGTTACAAAAATTTTAATGCTTTTTTTAATAATAAGTTTAGCTTTAATTATATTTTCCTTTACTTATTAGTTTTTATATATTCTTTATACACTTATTATAAAAAGCTATATAATTTTATAAATGTTTTAACATTACTTCATTATCTTTACGCTAAAGTTTAAGTTAATAGTTTCATTCTAGCCTACCTTTAATATAAGTAATAACATTTTTACTTTATTTGCTTTCCTTAAATAGGTAAAACCCTTTTTTACTATTCTTTTTATTAACGAGAATAATGACAATTACCTTTATTTACCCTTAGCTAACCTTTATTATTTTTAAGAAAAGTTTTAAATTAAGGTTACTTAAGCAGTAAATAGCCTACTCTTTAGTTTTCTTACTATTAAGGGTTTATATTGGTTTTTTTTTTATCTTATTACCACTAATACTGTAATCTTCTTTGCTAATTACTTTTAATGGTTTTAGTATTAAAGAAAATATTTGCTATCTTTTTATTTTAAGGATATATATTTAAATATAAATGTTTTACTGCCTTTTTATTACCTTTCCGCTAATAGGTATAAACTAATTTAAGACAATGTTATTTTAAAAAAGCAGTAACATATTATCTATTGCCTAAGAATATTAGGTTTAGTTATTAGGGGTGCACTAAGGAGTTTTTCTAAGTAGAGATTAATTTTATTATATTTGCTAAGTTAGGCTTTTAAAAGGGCTATATTTTTATAGCTAACTATTTTTTCTTTCCTAGGGAAAAACTATAGGTATTTTAATACCTTTACGGTATCTTTATTATAGTTTAGTTATTATAGCAATATATTTGTTTAGTTTTATTTCTTACTATCTATATATTAATATATTACTACTTTTTTATTATAACTATTATATTACTTCTTTATATGCTAGCTTTAATACTACCTTATATATAGGCAATAATTTTTATTTTAAGAACCATTTTATAATTATCTTAGCTTTATTTAAGTTTATTATTACTTTTATATAATCCCTTTATATTATTAAGGCATTTAAGGCTAAACGATAGTATAGCATTATTTATACAACATTATATTAATAGCATTTTATTATAATATAATAGGCGGTTTCTTTATCTTTATACTTATACCTAGGGATTATAACTCTTAAGACCTTCCTTTTAAAAAAGAAGGCTTTTAGTCCTATCTTTTTAATATATACTTACATTAATACTAATGCTTTATATTTCTTAAGTTTATAGTACCATTTCTTAATATTAATTTTACTTAAAAACTCCATTACTATAAAGATGTTATATTAGTGTTTTACTCTCTCTTAAGCCCTTTACCATTCCTTTAATATAATGTCTTAAAAGCTATTATTTCCGGTTTAACCTTTAAGCTAGCTGCTTTATGTTTTATTATTATATTTATATTGTTTCAGTAGTGCTTTATTTATATAACTATTGCTTCTTTTCTTTCTCTTATTTTTATTATTTCTTACTCTAATTATTCACCTAGTTATTTTATATTTAGCGTTCTTTATTGCTTAATTAAAGCTAGTAAACTTCACCTTATTCTTAAATTTAGCTATCCTTATATTAAGGTATAGGTTAATTAATGGGTATTTTGTTTTACTTTTTAGCTTTAATATTAATATAGCCTTATATATTTTAGGGTTAGGGTTAGGGTTAGGGTTAGGGTTAGGGTTAGGGTTAGGGTTAGGGTTAGGGTTAGGGTTAGGGTTAGGGTTAGGGTTAGGGTTAGG